>CAWUFW010004547.1:1200000-1517660 GCA_963921515.1 Calotriton arnoldi | reverse complement strand
AGCTATGGACCCCACACTTGCCTTTTGGTCACTGTGATGATGGGGGTTTAGACCCCATTGCCACAATGGTCAAAATGTGCTTCAGCTATGGACCCCACACTTGCCTTTTGGTCACTGTGATGATGGGGGTTTAGGCCCCATTGCCACAATGGTTCAAAATGTGCTTCAGCTATGGACCCCACACTTGCCTTTTGGTCACTGTGATGATGGGGGTTTAGACCCCATTGCCACAATGGTCAAAATGTGCTTCAGCTATGGACCCCACACTTGCCTTTTGGTCACTGTGATGATGGGGGTTTAGGCCCCATTGCCACAATGGTCATGGGCTGCTTGCATTGTGGGTGCCACACACATATATGTGTGGCACATGTGCTAGGGGGTCACATTGTATGTTCAATGTCATGTTCGGTGTTGTAGGCATTTGACACAGCCTGCTCACACGCTTGTCATGGTGGTGGGGGGATGTCTTAATCTTGCATTCCCTAGGTTGTGGTGTGCTTGTTGTGTCATGCATTGTCCATCCTATGAGTGGGGGTGGTAGTAGTGGTAGGCATCCAGCCCCCTGGCTAAGGGTGGTAGTAGTGGTGGGCATCCTGCCCCCTGGGTGAGGGTGGTGGTAGTGGTAGGCATCCTGCCCCCCTGGGTGAGGGTGGTAGTAGTGGTGGGCATCCTGCCCCCTGGCTAAGGGTGGTAGTAGTGGTGGGCATCCTGCCCCCCTGGGTGAGGGTGGTGGTAGTGGTAGGCATCCTGCCCCCCTGGGTGAGGGTGGTAGTAGTGGTGGGCATCCTGCCCCCTGGCTAAGGGTGGTAGTAGTGGTAGGCATCCAGCCCCCTGGCTAAGGGTGGTAGTAGTGGTGGGCATCCTGCCCCCCTGGGTGAGGGTGGTAGTATTGGTGGGCATCCTGCCCCCGGGCTAAGGGTGGTAGTAGTGGTGGGCATCCTGCCCCCTGGCTAAGGGTGGTAGTAGTGGTGGGCATCCTGCCCCCCTGGGTGAGGGTGGTGGTAGTGGTAGGCATCCTGCCCCCCTGGGTGAGGGTGGTAGTAGTGGTGGGCATCCTGCCCCCTGGCTAAGGGTGGTAGTAGTGGTGGGCATCCTGCCCCCCTGGGTGAGGGTGGTAGTAGTGGTGGGCATCCTGCCCCCTGGCTAAGGGTGGTAGTAGTGGTGGGCATCCAGCCCCCCTGGCTAAGGGTGGTAGTAGTGGTGGGCATCCTGCCCCCCTGGGTGAGGGTGGTAGTAGTGGTGGGCATCCTGCCCCCTGGCTAAGGGTGGTAGTAGTGGTAGGCATCCTGCTTCCCTGGCTAAGGGTGGTAGTAGTGGTAGGCATCCTGCCCCCTGGCTAAGGGTGGTAGTAGTGGTGGGCATCCTGCCCCCCTGGGTGAGGGTGGTAGTAGTGGTGGGCATCCTGCCCCCCTGGGTGAGGGTGGTAGTAGTGGTGGGCATCCTGCCCCCTGGCTAAGGGTGGTAGTAGTGGTGGGCATCCTGCCCCCTGGGTGAGGGTGGTAGTAGTGGTGGGCATCCTGCCCCCTGGCTAAGGGTGGTAGTAGTGGTGGGCATCCTGCCCCCCTGGGTGAGGGTGGTAGTAGTGGTGGGCATCCTGCCCCCTGGCTAAGGGTGGTAGTAGTGGTGGGCATCCTGCCCCCCTGGGTGAGGGTGGTAGTAGTGGTGGGCATCCTGCCCCCCTGGGTGAGGGTGGTAGTAGTGGTGGGCATCCTGCCCCCCTGGCTAAGGGTGGTAGTAGTGGTGGGCATCCTGCCCCCTGGGTGAGGGTGGTAGTAGTGGTGGGCATCCTGCCCCCCTGGGTGAGGGTGGTAGTAGTGGTGGGCATCCTGCCCCCTGGCTAAGGGTGGTAGTAGTGGTAGGCATCCTGCCCCCTGGCTAAGGGTGGTAGTAGTGGTAGGCATCCAGCCCCCTGGCTAAGGGTGGTAGTAGTGGTGGGCATCCTGCCCCCCTGGGTGAGGGTGGTAGTAGTGGTGGGCATCCTGCCCCCTGGCTAAGGGTGGTAGTAGTGGTAGGCATCCTGCCCCCTGGCTAAGGGTGGTAGTAGTGGTAGGCATCCAGCCCCCCTGGGTTGGGGTGGTGGCGCGCATTCAGGCCCCTGTGTGCATATGTGGCATTGGTGATGGGCATCCCGCCCCTATGGTGCTGCTGTTGCAAGTATATTCAGATTCCCAGTGTATGTGTGTGATGTGTCGTGTACGTGTTGTATGTGTTTTGTGGTTGGTGTCTGACTTACCTTCTGCGCCGTACGCGTCCGTGCCTGTTCCGGTAGTAGATGTAGAATATTGGTATGATCGGGACGAAGGGATTCATGGTTGGTTCGTGTCGTTCGTCCTTCTCGTTGCTTCGCGTCGTCCTCGTCGCTTGGCTTCGTCCTCGTCGTTTCGCTTCGTCCTCGCCGCTTCGCGTCGTCCTCGTCTGTGCTGTGTTCGTCTCGTAGCCGTGGATCGTGTTGTGGCGCGATTCGGAGCTTATGTGCGCCTCTCCCGGATGCTTTGACGTGCCGTGCGTAGCGACGGGTTCGGCGCGTACGGAAAGCGCATCGTACTTGTCCGGCCGGACGGGGCTGCATTTTCCCTTCCGTGCGACTCGATTCGGCGTTTCCGGATTCGCCTCGGTCGGAGAACAGGACCTGGTTTGGGTGAGTACGGCTCAGCCGGAATTTTTGCTGTTGTGCGCATCGTACTTGCTCGTTCGGTGTGCTGTACGGATCGGTCAGGAAACTGGCTTTCGCATGGCTTTTTTCCCGACCGAATAGTATTGGGTGCGCCTCCGACCGAGATCGGAATCGGCCCCTATGTGTCCAAGAGAACACACAAATTGCCCCGTAACAACTGCTTACCAAAAAAGAATGGTAGGCACAATTCCGATTTCCACAGGTCAAGAGGCCAGTGGCGAGTTGTTTTATTAGTGTCCCTTCTCCAACAAATAGGTGCCACTTCCAGTTATTCAAATAGTATCCCTTACTCAACAAGGACGTACCACTTCCAATTTAATGGCATCCTAAACATAAAGAAACAACGTTGAAACCTATCATAATTGAGCACTCATTCTAATTTGCTAATGTCTGGACCTAGCGACAAAAAATAAATAAAGGGCATATCCCTACCTTCACGTCAATAACATGGGTCAACCGCAGGTAAGTAGATGCAAATGCATCATTCAAGTTCAAATGGCCAAGTCCATCCCTAGGGCATACAACAAAAACAAGCATTTGCAATGCAATCGGTCTCGCATTTGTTGGAGTTGGAGCTATTGGCATGGCAAATTGCAATGTTTTTTAGTTATGTTTTTTTTGGGTGAAATGATTATTTAAAGAAAAAAAGCATGTGTTACTGATGAAGTGGAGCCATCATAAGACAGGCAGGCATCTCATATGTAACCCTGTTTGAAACCCACCTGAGGGATATTATCTCTGCCATTGGGTTCAAGATCCATACCATATTCCAGACAGGTCCTCCTCATGCTCCCAAAATGCAAATGCACCATCATGCTGAATCAGGAGCTTTAAAGTATGTCCCAAAGCAACTGAGCACTGGCCGTGTGTGGCTTTTCTGTGCTACATTGCTACAGCACCCAAAATGGCTTGTACCAAGGGGCACGCTACTATAAAGTACTGTTCTTTCTGTAATCCCACACTACTTATTTTTAGCACTGTGGTGCAGTATTATTTTTGCTGGTATTTAAAAATGTGTCACGAAGTGTTTAATTTGTGCCGGTGTCTGAACCGACGGTGGCCCTACCTCCCAACTTACCTCTGCTGTCGCTGGTCTTCCTCCTGTTGCCTCCAGTGCCGCGCCTGCAGCCTCCAGTGTCGCGTTTGCAGCCTCCGGTGCCGCGTCTGCAGCCTCCGGTGCCGCACCTGCATCCTCCGGTGCCGCGCCTGCAGCCTCCGGTGCCGTGCCTGCAGCCTCTTGGCAGTCAGGAAAATACTCAATGAAAAGTATTGGGCGACCAATGTCGAATTTGCACCCTGAACCCGGCCACCCATGTGCTGCTGGCAGAGCAGTTTTGGTACCTACCTGTACCTTGGCCCTTGCTGACTTTTGGCTCAGAATACTGTAATGTATGAGGTCCAGACTGCTGCTTTCCATCCTCCTTCAGCTTCACAACTGTTAAATATCTATTTAAAAAAGGTCTTTACTCCCTTTCATTTCCTCTACCTTGGCCAGACGAGTGAAATGGATTATGGGGAAGGCTGGAATAGCTCCCTCTGTCTTTGGAGCACCTTTTCTAGGAGGGGCAATGACATTCAAGGTTTGTATCTCTTTAGGATGCTCAGAGGCTACTAAGAAAGCAGCAGACTGGTCTAAGGAGTCAACTTTTAAAATTAATTATTTTAAGTCTATTGCCCAAGTTTCCTGGTATATTGTAGATATGCTTTTAACAAGTTATAAATGAGCCAACGTTCTTATAACAGAATATAAAATATTCCCACTATGGTGACAGGAAGTTTAGATTTTATTAAAGACAGTGAGGCGAAGATTATCACACCATACGTCTCTCTTTCACTTTGGTAACTTTCTTACATGCAGTGCAATAAAAACTTTCTAGATGCACAGGTGAATAATCCTGGGTGGATATTTTTCAGGATTCAGGAGAACATAATCAATAGTTGCTGTGTTTTTGCTCAGTGCTTGTTGTTCACTGGGACTATTATCTATCATTGGATGAAAGGGCAGACAAAGAGGAAGTGCTCTCTCAGTGAGGATTATTTATACAAGGGATGATAACTGGTCTCTCTATGAGTTAATGTACTACTAAATGCCTGATATGTTAACCAGTTGAACGTTTTTGGCACTCCAAACTTCCATGTTTATTCATGATGTGCTTTCTTTTATTGTGTTCATTAACTTTAGCTGCTAGTGTTTCCAAAAAAAAGGTTGCCACAGTAGCGGCCGGTGGTGGGAGTGCTGCCGAGCGGTGACGCGGGCAGGGGAGGCAGGGTGGGGGTAGTACTGCATTTCGGCCGCACTGAGGTAAGTAAACAAACAAAAAAACTAAAGAATTTCGTTGCGCGCGCTGCATCGCCAAATGCGATGCAGCGCGCGCAACGAAATTTGTTTTATTTATTTTTTTGTTTACTTACCTCAGTGCGGCCGAAATACGTAGTTTACTACCCCCCACCCTGCCCCTCCCCCGCCCCGCGTCACCGCCCGGCAGCATTCCCACCACCGGCCGCTACTTGTGACATCGTGTCACAATAGTGGAGAGATTTCACGTTCTTTTCCCACCACACTTTAAGGACAGAGTGCGGGAGAATGCAGACTGGAGCCTTAACTCAGAAGTAGAACAGGGGTAGTAGACAAGCTGAAGCCTTATTCTCTGTTGGAGGGTAGGATAGTGTCCTCTTTTCAGTTGGAGGGAAGGCTGAATCCTCACCTCAGGGAAGAAGTACGGGTGTGGGAAGGCGGTAGCCTTCTCTGCTGTTGGTGGGCAGGCTGGAGTCTCACCTCAGGGAAGTAAGGTGGTAGGCAGGCTCCATTAACAGGTTGGAGCCCCATCCTCTCTGTGTGACCAGTCTACACTGGAACGGCAAAAGGCCTAAGCAGGGCTTTAAGTGAGATGGAAAATGTATGTGGGGGGTCCCTAAAATGGGCGTGGCCTGCATAATTAAGGTGTGGCTTTAACACAAACAAAAATTTCCAGAGTCATCCTACTGTGGTAGACTGCGCGGTGTAGACTGCTCGCACCTGGTGGGTCTCACATCATGCTTGCTGCTCCCTTGCCTCCTTACTACACCTACCCACACATTTGCACAGAATCACAACTGTAACTGGAATTGGTGACCACTGCTCTGTGCACTTTGCAGAGGCCAAGGATTGTATGAGCAAGTAATCGTTCGTAATAACTTTATTTCGATCTTCAAGATCATAAAAGTACACAATATATAAAAGACACATAAAAACATCCTCACAAAGTGCCCTCGGAGATCAAAAAGAAATGCGCATTAGTAAAAACAATCTGTCAAGTAACCAGTCTAAATATGCATGTTAATATGGAATTCAAAACATAGACTCCATATTTTAGTGCAAAGATACAATGTTGGGCCGCAAAAAGTGCAAGTGCTTTTTAAGGTGCGCTTGAAATTTTAAAAAGAGGTTAAAATTGGACGCGAAAAGAGGGGAATTGCTCTATGCCAAGCTGTGCAGATTTTCAATAAAGTGCTAGGCCCTAATATGAATAACTCCCTCCAACAAACCGCTCTCTTTACAGGGATTTACAAAGGCTCTATCTACTCTTTCCTGGACTGCTAGGATCTGCTTGGTGCGCCAACTCCAGACAGACAATTAGGGGCCGATTCTGATGCGGGTTGGAAAAGCTTCCCGACCGAATCGGTTGGGAAATGGTGTCCGACCCACTCGGATCGGGAAAGTCCGACCGGTGGAGTAGGATGCATCCGGATGCTTCCAGATACGATTTGGTTGAACTCCCATTGACTTCAATGGGAACATTTGTTCCTAACCGCATCAGAATTGGGCCCTCGGTCGGGAAGACACGTTCCCGATCTGATTTGGAAGGAGCAAATGCCGTTAGGAGGCCTTCCTAACCGCATCAGAATCAGGCCCTTGGTCGGGAAGCTTTTCCAACCCGCATCAGAATCGGGCCCTAAATGTCTAGAAATTAAAAAAAAAAAAATTGTCTAAGTCAGTTGAGAGGATTCTATACGTGTCGATATTGCGGCCTGTGTCCAAATTCCTAACCGGGGGAAGTGTTCTGAAAAACCCTTTGACCTTCTGAAAGAAACTTGCACTGCCTTCAGATACATGTCCGTTGTGACCGTTATAAACACATAGATGCGACTCAGTTTAACGAATGCATTAAACAAGAGCAATATGCTGCCTGGAAAAAAAAAATACCATAAACACAATGCAAGATGAAGTAAAGCATATACAATATAAACAGACAACATTGTTTACCTTAACATTTTTACATTTATTGTTCTAAAATCCATCTGTGTTTTTGTCTGTAAAGTTGAGGACATAAACACAGGAACCGAAAATGGCTCAGTTTCAATGTCCTATTTTAAATGCTACCAGGTCTGAGACCCGGCCCACGGCTTGAAGTGCTCTCTAAAATAGCAACGGTCTACAGACTGGAGCACTCCTCAATGAGGTGCAAGCATGTTGGGGGGGGTCTAGAGTTCTTTCATAATAAATCATACTTTACTGCACTGACTGAATATACAAGTACACATACTATTGACCAAACTCCGCTCTACACTGCTTTCATTTTACCTGCTCTAGAGACATACTTTTTATAATAAGGGAAGGCAGTTGGTTTAATGGTCAGGGAGGCACAAAGGCTTATTGTATGTTGGTGGGCGAGGTCTGTGCGTCTCGTGTAATTAGGTTTTCTACATATTTCTCCGCCCACACTTTTCACTCAGCAGGACTCGCATCTTCTTTCGAGGTGCACAAGCTGCAGTCTCGTCATTTAGGAGGCGCCGAGTTGTTTAAACTACATAGGCCCCTCTCCGGGCAGTCTGGGGTCTCCTTCTTGGAGGGCCGCCTTTCATGTTGAAGAGCAAAGGGGCATACTCCAGCCGGAAAGGAGGAGGGGGGGGTGAAGGGGGAGCTGTTGATCTAACGGAAACGGCCTGGGAGGGTGGAGAAAAGGGAAGCCGAGCCACGGCCGCTTGTGACTGACTAAAGTTTTTTAAAAACGCCACTCGTAGTCACTCTATCTTCTAGTAGCAATAAGTTAGAATATTTGCCCGCACTTTATAAATTTGAACCAACCGGATTAAAAGAATAGAATATCAAGTTTATTTACATAACTATCCGCGCAAGCATGCCCCCTGCAGAGAGAAGGATTCCCGCAGGCGCAGCACCTCAGAGCGCCGCCATTTTACAAACATCTGTAGCTAACGGACACACTGCCGGGCCTCGCCCACCCTCCCACCGAGGTGCCCGATGAAAGAGGCTACCGCCGCCCGCCGTGAGGCACCGGGGCTATGGCCGGGCACCGGTTGAACTGATAAGCCGTCTCCGGGCGGCTGCGGCCGGTGGCTCAGCCCTGCGGTAGGTAGCCGCAGCCGGTGCCAGCCCTAACACCAGGGCCTCACGCCGCCTTGTTTATTTTACTCTCCCGAGGTGGTCTAGAGAGATTGCAATCAGAGGAAAGCGGCAGACCTCGGTGGCGCCCTGCAGAGGCCCAGCACCGCCCGACGGCGCGCGAGAAGGGCGGAGGACGGCAGCCGGGCGGGGGGCTTTGACAACACGGCATGAACAAGTGGGTTATGTGACAGCACATGGGTGGGAGGCTGCTTGAGAAAATGAGGAAAACGTGACAGCATGGGCTCACGATATAAACAAGCATTGGCAATGCAATAGGACTAGCATTTATGCGAGACCTATTGCATTAAAAACGGGAGTGCGGTCGGGCTTCGAGAAGGCACGAGCACGACCGGGAGGGGAACGGGGGGGCCCCAAGAAGTCATGGACTGTGGGAGGGGGGTAGGGAGGGACGGGAAGAAAGTAGTCTGTGCAGTAAAGGGGTCAGTAGCCATGGAAGGATACAAATGACTGACATGGCTGTCATGGGGAGGGACTAACAAGCGTAAAACCAATCAGAAGGCAGCATTTATAACCTAAGCCAATGAAGAAGATGGGCCGGAGAGTGGGCGGAGCTTCCACGAAGCTTCCACACTATAGTGTATACTGCATGCCTCGCAAAGCGATGCAGCGCATTTGCGCTGCAACGCTAGGCGAGACCTAAAAAGGAGAAACCCTGATTTTACTCATGACATTCCAAGGATCACCTGGTCTGAAAACGTACAAAATAGACAAGTCAATAGTCGCAAAACGGCCATATGTTTAACTTAAACACTAATTGCATGTAATGATTATTAAGATACTAAAGCGACCGCATATCTGGGCTTTATACATGTGAAATAAGCCGATTCTTTAATAGGTCTATATCTGTCGCTTAGCAGGTTGAAAATTCAAAGCCATGTGTCAGAAATCAAAAACAGACACTGGCCATAGCCACTATCCTTACTGCCACGTCCAATGCATGTGAGAGCCAATGGACACCCAGGCACGTCCGCCCACATCTAAAATAAACATAGAGCTCTCACCACGCAATTCAATCCATTATCGTCAATTGTCATAAGGTCTAACGGTTTGCTTTTCGTGAGGTCTGACAGTTTCAAGAAGCCCAGATAGTAGTTACAAGCCCCTTAAGCATTTTGTCATAAGTGCGATAAAAACAACACAAAGTTAATCTTCAATCATATACTCTGCACACTGTACTTTTCGTGAGGTCTGACAGTTTCAAGAAGCCCAGCTAGTAAATACAAGCCCCTTAAGCATTTTGTCATAAGCATGATAAAAACAACACAAAGTTAATCCTCAATCATATACTATGCACACGCTACTTACGAGTCCAAAACGTATCCTGTGTACGGAACGAGTCTGCTGCACCGTTACAGAGTTTCCCTCATTTAAGTACAAGCGCCAACGGGAAGCATGTGGGATCCAGTGCGTGTAACCACTGGCAAGCTAACCTTCGAAACCGGAAGTGAGTGTACTCTTGACCAGGGCCGGACTGGGAACAGAAACCAGGCCTGGCAAACTGCTCATCCAGCCCCCCCTGGGGTAAGGGGGAGTGCAGCCGAGCAGTTTGCGAGGGCCGGTTTCGGCCGATTTTGTTACAGGGGGCCGATATTGCCGAGCCCCGGTAACAAAAACGGCCCCCCAGGGGCCTAAAACCGGCCCCCACCCTAGCGGCCTACCGGGGAAATGCCTGGTGCCCACTATGGCCAGTCCGGCCCTGCTCTTGACTCACTTCCGGTACGGGAACACTGGCGTCAGACGTTCGCCCAGTCCCACCCCAGTAACCGCTAGACCGCTAACCACCAGAGCCAAATGTAATGTAACCCGCATAATCTTTACTCACGTCCGGTATGGGAACTCTGGCATCTGACGTTAGTCCAGTCCCACCCCTGGAACCACTAGACGGCTAACCACCAGAGCAAAATATAGTTTTCCCACATAATCTCTTACGTATTCATCTCGGAAGCCATTAAGTGGCGGCACGCATCTAAAATGCCAGTGCCATAGCAATGCTGGCAACGATTATTCGTGGTGATTACATCATATGTCTAAATGAGCATAGTACCTCGGGCAACCCCTCAATACAACCACAAACTTGCAGTAGCAGTGCTGGCAATGAACCAAATTAGTAAGATCACCCATACATGCATAATACATTGGGCAACTCTTTGAAAAAACGTAGCAACGCTAGGTCCACCAAATCAGTTAGAATACTCAACAAGCAATATAAATTGTACTTGGCAATTCCCTCCAAATTGTGTTAAAAAGCCACTCAGTCCCATACATAACTACAGTGTTGGGTTCCATAAACATTACTGTCCCATAGCGGACAGTAATAGCCCATCTTTGTGACCATGCAGAAAGGCATAATACCGAAGGGAAAATACCATAGACCCATAGATACCCAGAAAAAGGAAAGACGGAGGAAAGCACAATAACAACAGTAAGAATTCTGTAAGGAAGGCAGAATAACAAATTCTCGTGTTAAGATGTATATCGTGCACATATCTATATCCGCAATTTTGTCATGAGGCTATACAGTCCTCAGACAAAAACAAGCCTTTCTAGGTGAGATCATCGGGTAGTTACAAGTGATATACCCAGATCCAGATACATAAAGTTAATTGAAACAATTTAAAAACACATGACCACATATAGATAGTAGCAACATTCATGATACAGGTTGTGATCTCACAGTGCCCGAATTACACACTCCGAAGCTGGAAGCGATATACTCCAATCAATGAAGCTAAAGGTAGATACAGAAATAGAACAGTCAGTTGATGACAACCATCTAGCTGACCCTTCTCCCTTGGTCAGTTATTGAAGGCAAACAGGAAATTCATAGAAAAAAATGCATTTCATTATCCATATTTAAACCCTCTATTACAGATCTCAGGTCACAAATCCACCTAGCTTCAAGTTGTCTGATCTATCCCCCCCCCTCTTGTTTGATAGTGCGACATCTATACCGTGAAAGCGAAACTTGGATCGGTCCGCACCTGCAATGCATTCATGTGACACAAGCGCATACGCTGTGTCTCCTTTCAGGCATGCCCTCCGATGTTCCTGTATGCGTGTCTTGAGCTGGAGTGTTGTACTGGCCACATATATTTTCTTGCACACACAGATCAGTACGTAAACCACATGACTAGTTAAGCAGCTGATAAAATGTCGTATGGTGTGCTGCTATCCCGTGTTGTAACTGAAACACTGTGTTTTATTACAGCCCAGATTGCAGATGTTACAGCCACCCCAGGTATAGAAGCCCAGCGGTTTCTTAAGCCAATTTTCTCTAGGTGGTTTTCGGAGTGTGTAGCTAGGGCAGAGTGTGTCTTTGATGGTTTTGCTTCTTTTGTAGGTAATAGAAGGCTTGGTTGAAATCAAATTACCCACACTTGGTACTCCTTTGAGCAATGCCCAATGTTTATTCAGCACAATAAAGATGTCATGATTAAGTGCAGAATACGTGGTAATGAAGGACAATCTTTGATTACTCTCCTCCCTTGTTCTCTTCTTTTTCGTAACCAAAGTATCCCTCCTACTGATGGTCTTGGCTCGTTCTTTGGCTGCTTGCAAAACCCTGGGGTCATAACCTCTCCTGGCTAGTCTATCAGTCGCTAATTTCGCTTGGACCTCAAAGGTGGCATCATCACTACAATTTCTACGAAGACGTAGCAACTCACCATAGGGTATGGCTTTCTTGGTAGAGGGTGGATATGCACGGTCATAGTGCAGGACACTATTCACCACTGTTACTTTTCTATATAAGGTGCTCTGTATTCTGTTATTATTGATATAGAACTCAAGATCTAGAAATTGTATCCTAGTTTGGGACATGTTCAGAGTGAAGGTGACATTCAGGGCGTTACTGTTCAAAAAACAAAAGTACTCTCTTAACTGGAACTCTGTGCCAGTCCAGACGATAATAATATCGTCTATGTAACGACCCCAAAATTGTACATGTTTCATAAACTTGCAGACGCCATGGCCCAAGCATATGTGCGCTCCACCCACCCCATGAAGAGGTTGGCATATGATGGGGCAAATTTTAAGCCCATTGCAGTCCCTTGCTGTTGCTTATACCGGGTTTCATAAAAGAGAAAAAAGTTGTTGTCCAAAATGAGATCAATCATTTAAAGCAACATCCCATTGTGGTTAAGGAGATTGGCCCGTCTGGTGGATAGAAAAAACTTCACCGCCAACTTCTTCAAGTCCTTCCTAATACAGGTGTACAGGGATTCAACATCCAATGTAGCGAGCCACATGGAATCCTCCCATTCCAGGTCCTCAAACTGAAGGTAGGGATATGCCCTTTATTTATTTTTTGTCGCTAGGTCCAGACATTAGCAAATTAGAATGAGTGCTCAATTATGATAGATTTCAACGTTGTTTCTTTATGTTTAGGATGCCATTAAATTGGAAGTGGTATGTCCTTTCTGAGTAAGGGATACTATTTGAATAACTGGAAGTGGCAACTATTTGTTGGAGAAGGGACACTAATGAAACAACTCGCCATGTTGTCTCAGCATGGCTTTAGGCATGGGGACTTTCCTCTTTTTGCCAGGACTTTTCACGGCTGGTTTTTCTTCTTTGCTTCTCTGATTTCTGGGTCACGCTAGTAGCATAACTGTTTTTTAACCCTTTGAGCGCTTATGAAGGCACCACGCCGTCATGAGTCACGGGCGGCGTGTGCTCATGACGGCGTGGTTCCGTCATGCCGCTGCCGCTCTGCCCACGCGGCATTAATTCCCCGCCTGTGGGGGCGAATTAATGAGCGGGCGTGGTCATGACGGAACCACGCCGTCATGAGCACACGCCGCCCGTGACTCATGACGGCGTGGTGCCGTCATGAGCACCGAAGCGCTGCGCTCACCCCCTAGCCCCCCCGCGCCGCGGCGGAATTCGCGCCGCGGCGAAGGGGTTAAGGAAAATCTTTTTAACAAAAAATATATTTTAAAAAAAAAAAGCTTTCTAAGTAAGATATAGCTTTCATGTTTGGAAGTTATTATGGGGCATATTAGCAATGCCTGGCGATAATTATCGCAAAGCGCAATTAGCGCTTGGATAATTATCGCCAGGCATCGCCGGTTTCTATCGCGGAGTTAGCGTGCAATCAGCAATGCTAATCTCCAAAGCGATAGAAACCTTGGAGAACAGTGTGAATATCGCCTGAAAACAGGCGATATTCACACTGTTCCCCAGTTCTGCTTGCTGATAGTGCGAGGGGGACTTAGCCATGTAATCCACCTCTCATTGGATTACATGGCTAAGTCAGGGTGGGACCAGGTGTTAGCAAACCAGCGCTAAACGTGTTTAGCGCTGGTTCGCTAATCACCGCCCCTGCCTCGCTGATAGGCGTTAGCAACCTCAGCGACTGTTTCCAGTTGCTGTTAGGTGGGGAACGCCTACTTTGCATGCCATTAGCGATAAATATCGCTGGCATGCAAAGCGGCACCCAACCCGGTCGCTATCGCCTACAAGCTGTCGCTAACAGCAGTTAGCGACAGCTTGTTGATAAGGCGATAATATTATCGTCGCTTTAGCGGGAAAAAGTCCCGCTAAAGTGGCGATAATCGCCTTGCTAATATGCCCCTATGATTTCTAAAATGGTTCAAATTGTATGTATTTACAGCCCAGAAGAAGCCCTGTTTGGGGTGAACGCGTTGGCTGTACACATTTGTGCAAAGAATACAAAGAATAAAAGAATTGCAACGCACAACCAAGAGGATTTGAGAAAGAATTATTTTTGTTTTGTCGACTCAATTCTGCACTTTTTATATTGCCTCTCATCACTCTGTCTTAATTGTATTGTATTTATGGCCATGTGGCAGCTGGTCATTTGAGGTGGGCAATACATGTCCGAATAT
This sequence comes from Calotriton arnoldi, assembly GCA_963921515.1. Classification (NCBI taxonomy): domain Eukaryota; kingdom Metazoa; phylum Chordata; class Amphibia; order Caudata; family Salamandridae; genus Calotriton; species Calotriton arnoldi. Next base: position 1,503,733 of record CAWUFW010004547.1, on the reverse strand, counting down.
ATATTTGTGAGTAGTCCAGGTAGTGCAGTGTGAATCAACCTTGCTGCCTCTCTTTGTTTTGATTATTTATCAAGAACTCTTGTGTTTGTAAAATGTCAGTTGGAAAGCCTTGCTGCACATGACTTTGAAAAGCAAGCATTCACAAGAACTGCCATGTGTATTTAAATGAGGAGGCACCTGGCTTAGAAAAGCAGTTAGTCACAAAGACTGCCATGTGTATTTAAATGAAGATTTAACCGTTATACACACACTCCCTCCAACATGTGTATTCTAATTAGGTACCTCCTGCACAAGTGATTGCAGCCATCAAGCCCCTGCTGGTGGTTAAGCAAATGAGTCTCCAGCACATGTGCCCTCAACCTATTTAAAGCTCAAGCATACAACTGAACATTGCTTAGCTTCATTTCCAGAAGAGATTCCACTTACAAGAAGTCTCCAGTCCTGCGATCCCGAGCCGTCTTTCTTCCTGCTCTGGTTTCTGACTTCAGAGGTGTTTCCTGTGGCCTTCGGCTCTCAGCGACGCCTCTCTGACTCAGCGCATCTCTTTCCAGAGGCGTTCCTTCTTCTCAGCCGCTCTCATTGTCCAGATACCTGCAGAAAAGAAAAAGAGGACAACATTTACGGTAAAGGCGAACCATTGTATTTTGATGAGGCATTATTTAGTTGAACCAAGCTGTCGACAAATTATGTGTGAGAACTGTTTTGGAACTTAGAAAAGTTACTGAGACAAAGCGCTTGGAAATATTTGAAAAGAGACAAAGCGCTTGGAATATTTGAAAACTTTCATTTTGAGACAATTCTGTGACATTCAGTGAACTGTTCTGAGATCAAAAAAATAGACTAAGAGACGCTACAGGGATAAATTGTTTTGGAAATATTTTATAACTTTCTTTAGTCGTTTAACGTCATTCTCTTATTGAATGGTATAATGTTTTTTTCCCTTTATTATAATAGTGTAACAGTTACAAGTGAAAGGACATAACTTCTAATTATTATTATTTATTCACTCACAGATCTCTTGTTAATTGAAAATTGTTCACAGACTTCTACATCATTCTATAGCAGCAAAAACCCATGTGTACCTATGTTGATTCCTTGATGTGAAGGTAATTGTTAGACTCTCAGTTGCATGCATATATTTTGTACAACAGCACACAATAGGTGAGACTCATGGTGTTTAATGATGTTTCTTTTATTCAGCAAACCTGATCAAAAGGTACTATAACATATTTGGTGACACTTCAGAAGTCAATAATTGAACAATCGTGAACCCCACTAACAGCCAGTTCGAGTTTCCAGAAGGTTCCAGTTCCTATCCTGAAGCAGCTGGCAGCCTTGTTTTATTTCTCTTGTTTTGTTTCTTCATCCATATCCCCCTTCCTCCTGGGAGATCGTAACAGTTTGATGCATAATAAAAATCATCATTCTTCGCATACTTTCAGAGGGATTTGGGAACAGTCCTCGCCCAAGTGGAACCGCCTGGATTTCAGGTGAGTGGCTATCTTGACAGCAGGTGACTGGTTTGAAATCCCTGCAGCATCGCAGTGTAGTAGGTGCCATATCATGGAATAGTTGGATAGTATGGCCTCTACACACCAAGTCTGCCTTCTTCTGGGATGCCTGAAAAATTGCCTCATTTTCAGTGAAGACGTGTACCCACTTCAAGATAAATGAGACAGCGGCAGGGAGCCCTGTAGCCTGCACCACCCGGCGTGCTCTGTCCAGTGCAGGTGGAGCAGCATCAGGGTCTCCACAGATGGCATGCAAAAGGTAGGTCAGCAGTAAAAGTCATTATATAGATGCTCTCTAATCCGCGAAGGATCCCCCTAATGTGGATTTTATTTCTTCGGCTTCTATTATCAAGGTCCTCATGTTTCATTTGAAGATCGATCTTTTGGTCTTCCAGGATTGCAAACTAGCACCAGAGGGCCTCTTGGTCTTCAGTTTGCAGTCGAGTGTCGGCTCAAGATCACTCACTCTCTCACCAAGCCCCCGAAACCTTGTTTGAAGACAGGATATAAATTCCATTTTTATAGATCCAATTTTGGTATGGAGGACCTGGAGGAAACTGTGCATATAAGCCTAGGTGATGGGCACAGGCCATTGTCTAAGGGGCAGGCCCCATAGAAGCGGTGGAGGGATCCATTGCTTTTGGCACCAACTTCTGTCACAAGGAAGCAACGGGAACATCTTTTGAAGCTGCACTTGGCGTGGCCTTAATAGATCTACCATGGGGCATGACAGGTAGCCAATGGGTAGCCAGATAACTGCCTTCATCTCAGTGTGGGGACCTCCAATTGAACAGTCCAGAGAGGACTCCACTGTGGAGGCGAGGCAGTACAAGAAGGCGTGAAAGAGAGATATGACCAGCTAGCAATGTTGAAGTCCTGCAAGGAGCTAGCATCTATGCTCCATGGTCAGCAGTCGTGACGGGGATGACTGCCCCTGAGCAACAGGATTGGGGAATACCAGGCTCGGTGTCCTGCTTCCTCACAAAGCCAGATCCCAAATATGCACAGAGCAAGGCAGAGGATATGTCACCCCAAGAACAAGTGGCTCCAAAAAGATTCCAGAGCGCAGATGATCCCAGGGCCACAGGCAGAAGTTAGAGGTAGTGTCCCTTGCTGGCCCCTGTTTCCCATGCCAGTCAAAAAGTGAGTAACAGGGTACAGGTAACAATCACCCCAAGATGTTCACACCAAGACCGCTTGTGCTTGTAGGCATACAGGGGTAAGCAGGGGGACACCAAATAGTATCAGGGTTGGGGGCACTTCGTGGTGAAAGGCAGGCAAATCCAAAGGGAAGCAGGTGCACTGGGCGGTATGGAAAGTGCAGCAAAACTATAAGGAGGAGATCAGATGCAGCCCCTCATATTCACCTCTGAGCCCGCGCTGATCTAGGTCCTTGATGCAGCTCTTCCTGATGGATTTGGGGTCTGGGGTCCACCCGGGCCATCCAGGTTAAGGCCCCCACCTCTGGTCACAAGTGGGGGGCTGCGGCAGAAGGGAGGATGGCTGTGCAGGTGTCTAGGTGGCAAACAGAAAAGGGCCGACTGGTGGTCCCCAACACAGCCCACTGTGGCGTCAGCTAGGATGCACAAGTCTAGGCCCTCAATGGAGCTCTCCCCGATGGATTTGGCATTCGGGGTCCCTCCGGGGGCCTCTGAGTTTGAGGCGCCTGCCTCAGATCACAATCAGGGGCAGTGACAGGCGGCGAGCAGAAGAGAGCGGGCTGGTGCTGCCCAACACAGCCCGCAGTAGCGTCAGCTAGGCCACGCGGCTCCCAAATTACCTGGCCACCTCAGCCAACTCAAGATGATGGAGTCCCAGTTGTGTCCCCAAGGGCTCCCGGCCAGTCATGGTCAACAGGTGCAACAGGAGCCCAGGGCAAGATGTGCGGGGCAGACGGCCAGTCCCAGGTGCAGGAATATGGTGTCCCGGGGCTCCAATAGATGAGTCTACTGGAGGGAGCAGGACTCGGAGTCTAAGGCTCCACCGTAGCCCCAGACAGGGCCGCCAACCAGGTCACATCTCAAGCAAGGCCAGGAAAAATGTCCACTACAGTTCCCACTGAGCTAGGGGAGAGTGGGTGGCTCAGCCCTGGTGCTTTAGATAGTGATAGATTGTTCGTGAGGGTCCGGAGCCCAGGCAAAACGTTTGTTGTTTTGAAGTATTTAGTTGTTTAAATTAGTGTGCCTTTTATATTGTTTATTTGATTGTTTGTTTGATTTTATTGGTTAACGGTGTTTATAGTTTTAGAAATTGTGAAACAATAGGCTCTTTATTATAATAACAGGCTATTTATTATTAAAGATGAACGCTATAGTGTTCATCTTTGATAAATAATTCTGAGGAGCCACGTTTGGAGTGCCGTGCCTGTTGTTTCACAATTTCAAACAGGAATCTCTTTATAAAATTTGAGGGGTCGGTGGACACCTCTTTCATTTATTTATTTATTTATTTAGTTTGGTGTTTAAATGTTTGTAATTAATGCTCATTTCTGTGGGGTGTATTTTTAATATTTTAGATGTATAATTTTTGGCATGAATGGTAAATATTTTGCTGATGTAATATATTTTTATTTCATTTAAATGGGTATAACATGTTTTAGGTTTATTTGAAGTCACTGATTTATGTACAAAGTGTTATTTTGTCTATTTATTAATGATTATATCATTATTTTGGGGATACATTTGTAGTCAATATGGTTTGAATTAATATTTTTGACATATTATATATTTATTTAAAGGTGACAATTGTTTTGTTGCTGATCATTTTTTTCCATGTAGGTAAAAATCGCTATTTTTGACAACAATATTTGTGTTCTCGATATTTGTGCTTTTTATATTTAAGTGTAGGGAGTCAATACTTTTGTAATCAATATTTAATTTCTGATATTTTTGTGTTTCTATATTAAATGCATCTATATTATGTTTGTGATCCATTTCAACATTGCCAGTCTTGAATAAGAAAATATATTGTAATAGAACACTCAGAGGATCTGAAACTCCATTCTCATATAGATCTCACCATCAGATTTAAGGATGTTTTCACCTAACATGCCACCTCCAGCCCTATCTTCAAATCCTTCAACACATACAATCCTCCTGGAAATAGATTTAGTTGCATTCCCAATATTATCTCTTGCTTTCTGTTTAGATTTATGATCTATAAGGATTAGTATGTAGAAGCATACATCGCCAGTGTTGAGAGATCTCACAAAACCAAGGTTGTGACAGAATGCCCTTCCACTGTGTTTCTGAGATTCACAATAAAGGCCACTTTAGGATGGTTTGCCTCAAAAAATGTGATGCTCTGCTTGGTCACCACCTACCACTGAGTTTTAGGAGGGATACATTATAAGCATGAGATTTGCATGGGTGAGTACAAGAAAGCATCATTTTTAAGTAACCATGTGGTGTCTGCAGACTTTAGATGAGTTGAAATCACTCCCAAAAATAGTTAACCATAACCTGAATGTACCGCTTTCATTGGTGTTTACACAATTTCTCTGTGACAATTTCAAGACAGACAGATTACAACTAGACAAGATTGACAGCAATAATGTCCTAACTCTACAATACTAGGGGGCCGATTCCGATCTCGGCCGGTAGGGCTCCGAATCGGATTCGGCTTTACCGGATCCGATTCGGAGCCCTATTTCCCGACCGAATCATACGTGCGTCCGGGCGAGCGAGTACGATGCGTGCGCTCGCGAAATCTCCGACCGACTCGTTCGCAGGACCCGACCGCTCTGACCGACTCGCACGGGGACGACTCGCACCGCGCTATGGAGACGTTCCCCAGCCGGAAAAGTACGATGCGCATCGCGACCGCTCCGACCGACTCGCGCAGTCTGGCTCCAAGGAGCTGTCGGGAGCCGCACTTTGGGGGTCCGTGTCGGACCCCCCTGGAAGCGTAGGCACGCGAGTCGCACACAGGGGGGACCCATGGGTCCCCCCTACACGTGCATGTACGGCGCGGCCCGCATCGACGCGAACACGCTGTAGGGGGCGCCCTTGTTCGCGTCAATGGGAGCCCAAGTACGCGTCGTACGACTGGCTCCCATTGACTTCAATGGGAGTCCGACCGAATCGAGTCCGATAGCATACGTGCGCATCGTACTCGTTCGGTCGGACTGCTAGAGTCCGATTCGGTCGGAAATCTCTCCGGGTCCGGCTCGGTCGGAGAGATTTCCGGCCCGAATCGGAATCGGCCCCTAGTTTTCTGTCACAATACCAAGCCATACTCTATTGTCCTCCTAGCACAGGAGATACGTTTGGCTACTTTTTTGCAATGGCTAAAGCCACATTGGTACTCAATTCATCTGGATGACTTAAGCATGTAGCTAGAGGTGTCTGACTGCCTAATGGCTTGTTTACTAGTTGATTTGTGTATTGTCATGGGGGAACAACTTGTTGTAGGTCATACACACATAACCAGTCACATCTTTAACTACATTTTCCTTTCCAAGACACTGACAAAAATTGCTAACTCTGTTCTTATAACTTGGTCAATCTGTTTCATGATCTTATTTGAGCTGGAGTTTGAGAAGAAAAATGCATTAGGCAGCTGAAATCCCTATTCAGCAAAGGCTGGGGAAACACTGCTTCATTAAGTTCATTATATGAGCCTTCCCCTGATTTTGCCACATGCAATGGTTCAATTAATACTCTTGATTATAACTACAATTAAAATAAGATAAGCTAAAAGACCTCAGCTGATTGGTATACTTCTGGTCTATGGAATGTTACAAAAGGAATTTAGGAAGGTAGAATGATGATAGGCAGTCTGTAAAGCAGCTAGAAAATCTGCGTGTGTGATATTTTATCATATTCAAACCGATAATATTGCCAATATTTTTTGGGGAGGTCGTTACTATTACTAACAAACTTGCTAATCTAGTAAGTGTTAATGTCACTTAAGCTTCTTGATTTATTGTCTACTTGCTTTATCCAGAACTTAGTGGGTATTAGAAATCAACTTGCTATCTAACTGGGGATCATGCCTAAGTGAAGGTCATGCTTATTATTTCTGCTGGGAAGATGACCTAAAGAGATGAATGCCTTTATGGTTGTTTTGAGGCCCTTTTCACCAAATAGGAAAAAATATTTAGACCACTACGGTTTGGCTGCCCTCTAAATCCATGCTAGATGAGTCATCTTAAAGCTGTGCAGAAGACTGTTTCCCAACTCTAACTGATAACAATTGCTCAGTTGGCCAGGGTGCACTCTCCTCAGAGCTCAAATGTATTCCACTGCTCAAAAAACCTACTGCTGACTCTTCCATTTTAGTGAATTATCTCTCAATATGACTTTTACCATTTGGTGTTAAAGGGCCATTAGTCAACAATAGACTAGTAGTTAAGCATTGCCCTATTTTGCCTTTTGATGTTCAAACTGTGTTTGTTGGCATTAGGACTCTGCACACTGTACCCCTCCTACACAGTGATAAATTGCTTGTGCTCTCTCCCTAAAACATGGTAAAATTGGCTTACACCTAATTGGCATATTTAACTTACTTGTAAGCCCCTAATATATGGTGCTATATGTACCCAGGGCCTGTAAATTAAATGCTGCTAGTGGGCAGCAGCACACTTTGTGCATGCCAATGTAATACCACAGTACAGTTTTAAACCTGCCATTTTTCCCTGGTAAAATAAACCTTTTGCCAGGCTAAACCTTCCTTTTTAATATTTATAAGTCACCCCTAAGGCAGGCCCTTAACGGTCATAGGGCAGGGTGCATTGTATTTAAAAGGTAAGACATGCATACTCAAGTTTTACATGTCCTGGCAGTGAAAAACTCAAGTTGTTTTTTGCTGTCGTAAGGCCTGTCTCTCCCATTGACTAACATTGGGGTACTGTATTACATTTTATAAGTGGGAGCAGGAAGATGTATGCTGTTTACACTCAAATGAGCTGTAATTTAAAAGCCTCTCTAATGCTATAGTTGGATTCCAAGTCACAATTATGAAAAGGCCATTTGTAGAAAGGTGGCATTTTCTTGTCCCAACCATTTGAGCCTTCTGTCTTTGTCTGGGTCACATGACTGTGAATAGCTCTGATGTTGGGGTTTGCGTTTCAGTTCCAGACAGTAACACAAAAGGGGCTTATGTGTGGACAGAATGTGCTATGATGGCTCGACGGCTGGGGAAGAAGCTGTACCCAGCCCCACTTACACTTCAAAGGGCTTTGTCTCTTGCACAATTAATGAGACCTGACACCAGGCCTTCCTGCCTTGTGTCACCCCAGACAATTTAGAATCTCGACAAGGGAAGAGGAAGAACTTTACAGAAGCAGATGTGGAGTAGGACAGGGAGACCCCTTACACAAAAGCTGGACCTCCAGAACCACTCACCAGAACACTCCTGGAATTTGCAGAAGAAGGACTGTGCTGATGCCAGAGGACTGCCCTGATGCTTAAAGAACTACCTTGCTGTCTAAAAAGGAAGACTGGACCTGCTTTCCTTCATCCCAGACTACCCGGAGTGATTCCAAAGGTCGGTTGGCTGACCTCCAGTGTGAGCTACAAGGACAAAACTAGCTTCAGAGGCCTCCCTGCAACTGCCTAGCTGACCTGCTGCAAATGGACCTGCCTGAACCTCCTGAGCCCTTCTCCTAGCCTCTGCTGGCATGGGTGCTGATCCCCAAAAGATGCCTCTCAGGTCCAGGACACTTGGCAGGAATCAGAGAGCACTCCTCCTTGCCTAACTGAAGGTTCCATTAAATCCTGCAAGAAGCAGCTGGAAACTCTGCAAAGCCTCACCGCACAGCTGATAGGTTAATTGGATCCGACACGAAGTGATGCGAAGCCTCGCAAAGTCTCCCCACCTAGCTGAAAGCTTCATAGGAACCAACAATGAGCGATGCGTCTCCTCAAACCAATGCCACACAGACCTCACATCAAGGACATAAGGTAAAACTCCCAGCAGGCCCAACTTGCTCCATCATGGTCAGCCTGAAATTGTGACTTTGTCCCGGTCCAGGACGACCAGGTACCCACAGTTGGCGCTTTCTGCTTCTAGCTGCTATTTTACATAAATATTTAAAAGTCAATATCTCCGGTTCTACTGGTTGGATTTTTGTCATTCTGGTATAATTTAATCATGAAAATATACTCACATTTTGTAAATTGGTTTGGGATTTTTCTTGTGTATTGTGTTTTCACATTATTACTGTTTGAGTGCTGCATAAATACTTTACACATGGCCTCTAAGTTATGCCTGACTGCTTTGTGCCAAGGTACCAAAGGGTTAAGCACAAGTTAATTTAGTGATATTTTGTGGTTCACCCTGACAAGGATTGTGGTTGCTGCCTGAATGTGGCTTCTAACACTCTCAACCAATAACCCAATTTCTTCCCCTAGTTTTCCAGACAATGCTGGACTCTTTGATCTTGCTCAATCTGGTATACTCTCATTTCATGGCACTGAATTGGTGGTGGTATTGTATTATCCATAAATGCTTTGGAAGAAGTTGTCATAACTGCTCTGATCAAGCAATCTGATCAATACCGATGCTGCCTTTGATATTTAGATAATACCACCTCACTCTCCAGATTGGATAAGGTGGTCATTCAAGTCATGGCTCTTAAATGGTTGCTGACCTATGTTTCTCATAAGGTTCTGACAGTGTCTCCATGGAGAATTATATGTGAGAAAGCTCAGTGAGAACCTCAGTACATCACTAAACATGTTATGAATTTAGGTTTTTCAGAGGACAGGAAGATGCCCTTCATTACACAGATCCTGTATCTATGGATGTAAGCATGTATGTAATGTGTATATAGAGAAACTAGCCAAAAGACAGCAGCATACTGTACAGATGCAAAGGCAAAGATACAGCCAATGCTTAATTGGATATGTAGCTGGTTTCAAAGAGCGAAGTGGATGTATCTGCCTTATGATGCAATGTTCAGCTCTTTCCTAAATTGGAGCAGGGCTGGGTCAGTTGTTGGATGTTGTAGTTGCATTTCCTGGGTGCAGAGATGGAGGAGGCCTGTTGCCTTGTTTTTGTCCTTGTTTGCACTTCTTTTTATTTAGACTGATATTGCTGTCCTGGCTGTGGGTGTGCATGGAGACTCTGAAGGTAATGACCTTCTGAGCCAGATAGGCAAAGGTGCCAATTCTGATGGCTTTGTATATGGTACACCTGGTTTTGATGATGGTGTGAGCTGGCAAGGGCAGCAAGTGGAGTTCCATTAGGGTGCAGGTGATGTGGTCATGTTTCTTCAAGGCACTTGATGAGGCATGCAGCTCTATGTAAGATGCCCTTAAAAGGGGTCAGTGTGTAGCCCCGTAGGCCCTAGACTGCAGAGCATGAGGGCTTGAATAGCTGATCTGAAAGAATGGTTTCTCTTTTACTAGTAATGAGAGCTTGTACCGGGCCTTCTTCATTTACTTGGTTATGTGTTTATTGAGGGCGAGATCCTGTGGATGGTGAATACAAGAGATGAGGCACTGGATGAAAATTAAGGTTGAAACCTTTCCAGGGTGATGTTGTTGAACCAGATTTGGACTAGTTGTTGTTTTTTATCGTTGGCAAACGGTGAACAGACATAATATCGAGTTGGAAATATCGAGTAGCAGTAATATCGAGTCCAAAATCTCGGACTACAAAAATATCGACAGTCAGAATATCGTTGTCAAGAATATCGAGTTGAAGGTAAGTAATATTGTTAGCAAAAATATCGTTGTTAAAAATATCGCTGTTTTATTTAGTGTAATGTATTTTAGTGTGTATTTTATATGTATGTGTTCTATTTTTTTGTGTAAGTATTGCATCTGTTTTTTAATATATGTGTTAAATTTTTAGAAGTTAATAATTTTTTTTAAAGTAAATTTTGCGTTTTAGTTCCGTAGCGGGTTGTGGGTTTATAGGGGAATAGGGTGGGAAGTAATTTAATTATAATAAATGTAATAATAATTTTTATAAGTTATTAATTTATTTTCATTAATTTTTGCGTTTTTGTTCCGTAGCGGGTTGTGGGTTTATAGGGGAATAGGTTGGGAAGTAATTGAATTATAATTAATTAATAAATACATTTGATTAATTAATATTTATGTATTTAATATTTTATATTGTTAATTGTGGTGATTAATTAATTATTAATTAGTTATTAATTGGTTAATTATAATTATTTGGTAAATATCTTAATTGTGTAATTTTTTTAGGAGCGGGTTGTGGGTTTATAGGGGAATAGGGTGGGAAGTAATTTAATTATAATTAATTAATTAATATTTTTAATTAATTAATATCTATGTATTTGATAATTTTATATTGTTAATTGTGGTAAATAATTTATTACTAATTAGTTATTAGTTGGTTGTTAATTATGAATAATTAATTGGTAAATATCTTAATTGCGTTATTTTTAGGAGCGGGTTGTGGGTTTATTGGGGAGTAGGGTGGGAAGTAATTTAATAATTATTAATTCATTTATATTTTTAATTATTTGATATTTATGTATTTAAATTTTATACTGTTAATTGTGATAAATAATTTATTTAATGTTATTTGTGTTATTTTGTTAAGAGTGGGTTGTGTGTTGATAGGGGAGTAGGCTGGGAAGTAATTTAGGGGCCCATTACGATACCCGGCGTAAATAAATCCGCCAGGCATGGAAGCGGCAAAAATCCGCCCGCACACACCGCCTGAACACCGACCACGCCATTATGAGTACACAAACCGAAAACCGCCATCGGCGAAAAAATCACACAAAATACCGCCCGCCATCGTCCGAGTCGGAGTCAAACCGCCCGCCACGGACGGAAACACGCACGACAACACAAAACCGCCCGCCCACACGGCCGACACACCGCACGTGAAATTACGATCGCACCGCCATGAGCGCGGAAAACAACAAATATACCGCCCGCCAGCGCAAACAACGCCGATGAGAATCGACACGGCAGAAGCCATGGCGCCAACGTACCTGCACAGAAACCATCCGCACACAAAACCAATAGCACACAACATGGCCAATAAGTCCACACAGCAAGGCACACACAAATACACAAGCACAGTACACATCCCGAAAACACCCCCGGACAAACAAAAAATACAAAGGCCAGAACCCCAGACACAACACACCTGAAAACAACAGACCATGAGGACACACCCACATAGGTGAGTACAAAAGCAGCACTCCCACAGACCACAACCCCTTGCTACATTGCAAACCAGAGAGGAGAGGAGAGGACACAGTGACACAGCAAGGACAGCAGCACACCACAGAAACGCACACATCACAACCACCACCACCACCACCAAACACCGGCACCACAAACCCCTGCACATTACACAACACACACCGCACCAGCACCACAAACACCATGGCACCACAAAGGATGCCCAAGTTCACGCCCATGGAGCTGACGGTCATGGTCGACGAGATCATCAAGGTGTACCCACAAATCTATGGGAACATGGTCCAGCACACACCACTAGCCACCAGAAACAGAATGTGGAACCGGATCGTAGACCAGGTCAATGCAGTCGGGACCCTGCCCAGGAACAGAGTCGAGATTAACAAACGTTGGAATGACGTCAAGAGCCTGGTCAAGAAGAAGGAGGGCAAAAACAGAGAGCTGGCTGCCGTCACTGGCGGAGGGAATCCCGCGCTCTTTAAGACCTTCAAAGCGTGGGAGGAGAAGGTGCGAGTCGTAATCCATCCGGAGATCCTCGCCGGATTAGCAGGGGAGTGGAGGCTGGTAAGTACAAACTAATGTATACCAGCACACCGCTATGTACTCACATGCGCAACTACCATGCCACAGCTCCCAGGGACAAACACCCCCATGTCCAGCACACAATACACAACACATCACACACACATGCAACAGACACCACCACACACAGCCCAAACCGAACAACTGTAAGATGCGTGGGGACATGTGTACACTAAGCCAGCCACGTAACCACCAACAGGTCCCCAAATATGCCAGAAGCGCCACAACGAGCACCCACCACACCCATGTGTCCGCCACAGCTGCACTAACCGACAAGTAACAGGTAAGTGGCAGGAACACAAAGTGCAGTGGGTGGGACGGTGGACAGCCCAAGTACAACACACACCAGGCCCCAGTCCCACAGCACAGCAAGGAGGAGCATCCCCACACCCCACAGCCACGTGTCAGCCACCGCAGTGCACAACGACAGCCGAAAGGCAGACATCACGGTCCACAGCAATCGGTGTCAGTGGGTGTACAGCCACCCCCACGACCCACTACACCCCCTCACCCCCACAGACCTGCAACATGGAGCACCCCCCGCTTAGAGCCATGTGGCATCCAGTACAGTGCACGCACGAACAACTTGCAGGTGGGAAACTGGACAGGGCTGGATTACTGGAGGCATGAGGACCATAACACCACCAACACATGGGACATGTCACGTAGCAGACGAACACGCAGCACCGCCCACCGTCACGAACAAGTGAACAATGTGCACACGGACATGAACAACAGACTCACACCCCACATGACCCATCACAGACATAGCAACACCCAAGGAGCCACGTCTGCATGCACAAGCCACACTGAATATAGTCCCACACGGCAGCCACTGTGCAACTCATCACACACAACCGAAACACCATTGAAGTCCTGTCCATGTAGCCCCCACTGCCTGTCAACCCCACACCCCACAACTACGCCTATGTAAGACAAACAACACTAGACGCAACAGAGCGGAACAACAGAAATGCACACGAACACCACTGAACCCATCAAACTCACAGACACACCATGCACATACAACATACCATCCATCCCATCCGTCAGCCCCAGTCTCATGAAAGGCATGTCATCCGCACAGCTGCCACACATACAGCAGTCACGCTAAGACACATGCCCATGACCAACCATGTGCCAGAAGTCAATTAAGCGCACGACACACTGTGAGCAACAACACACAACATGGGCCACACCCCCCCGAGCACTGCAGTGATGCACATGGCACAGGGCAGCACGCACACCAAGGAGATGGGACAACTGCAATACGTTGGCTGGCACACAACTATCACTCACTCATAACGATGCGTCCAATGCCATGTCCAGTAACCACAACAGACAGCAAATATGCAGGGCATGTCAGGCATGCACACACCTCAGACCATGCACTGTCATGCTGCCACAACACATGTCACGTTCGGCACCCATGGCTCACAGCATGTACCCCAAAAGCATATCCCCTCCCAAATGCGAATCTGGGGCATGGCCCCCATGTTGCCATATGCGTTCCTAAGCGTTCCATTTGAACCCCAAAAGCATATCCCCTCCCAAATGCGAATCTGGGGCATGGCCCCCATGTTGCCATATGCGTTCCTAAGCGTTCCATGTGAACCCCAAAAGCATATCCCCTCCCAAATGCGAATCTGGGGCATGGCCCCCATGTTGCCATATGCGTTCCTAAGCGTTCCATATGAACTCCAAAAGCAAAGTACAAACCAGACCCAGGATGGGCCAGGAGCCCGCATACACCAGAGTCACAATGAGTAGGGGCACAGCAACACACCCATCGGCATGGCCAATCCGTCCCATGCCACATGTGCACAGCACACAGTCCCATTGCCTAGCACACACAACTACAGATGCCACAGCCACACACTCGCCTCCGGGAAACCCATGTACGAGATTGCACGAACTGCCAATGTCAGACGACTAATACATACTTCGCCAGGTGCAACACAATAACAAATCTCATTCTCTCCACAGGTGACGAACTGCTGGATGCTGGGGATGGAGACAGCAGCCAGCACAGCCAGCCTACAAGCCCCCAACGAGGACACACGGATCTGGAGGATCTGTCCTCCTCTTCGGACACGGACCACCAAGCTGGCCCATCTGGCGTGGCAGGGCCCAGCCGCTCCCCAGGACCCCTCCTACCCACCAACCCATCATCCAGGGATGCTGAACAGTCCCAGTCCCCTGCTGCCACTGTCGTTGCGGCCACACCCACGGTCATTGCGGCCACTACCACTGCCGCAACCGCCACCATCGCCGCACCGACCACCACCGCCTCCACCACCACCACGTCTTCGCTGTCACCAGCCCCAGCGCAGGTGGTGGCCCGGCCGACTGGATCCACCCTGGGAGCCACAGCGAGGACCGTGGTGTGCAATGTGGCTAGTGGGCAGGCCGGTGGCAGCAGGACTGGTAGGAGGAGCAGGGTCAGGGAAACGCCAGCCTCCCCTGGGAGCCATGCCCTGCCTCAAATGGCCAGAGTCCTTGGGGCCTATGAAGAGGCCCAAGGACAATGGGCCAGGTCTGCTACTGACACGCGGGAGGTGCTGGGGGTGCTGAGGTCCATGGACGCCCATATGGGCCAATTCGTGTCCCGTATGGACCAACTCGTGGACCTCATGGGCCAGCTGGTGGTGGCGGTGGGGTCACAGGCAAGGCCAGCAACACCACCTCCGCCACCACCTGCTAGGGCGCAGGCTCGGGCAGCAGTGTCCACTTCCCCTGCGTCCACAGCCAGTGAGCACACCTCACCCACCACCAGCAGGTTGCCACCACACACCCCCTCCCAAACGTGGAAGGGGCCGTCCGAAGAGGAAACAGATCTCCCGGGAGGACTTCGCACGCTCCAGTCGCAAGTGAGGCAGCCAGCCAGCCTTCCGCCAGCCTTCCTTGACCAGCCACTGCATTGACTTGCTCTACGATCCCACTCCACACAGCCATCTGGATGGCATGTGTGTGTTGGACTATGGACATAGAACCAGTGGGTACACCCTGATCATCACGCAGCCATGACCGACAGCTCATTGTCACTGCACGCACCACTTTTGTCATCACCTTACACACAATCACATGTCACAGTTTGTAATAAATGCACCTTATTCACTAACTGCTGTTTGTGCCCTGTGTTTTATTTGTACGGAATACAACGGCCACCTTGGGCGGAAAGGCACCTGATGCGTGGCATGGCAATGGAATCCGGAGGGCCTGTAGGGACCTAGGGGTGGGAGACAGAACAGGAGCACATTCAATGAGTGTGTCACACACCCATCACACAGTACATGTCAACAACTACAAGCAATGTACACACATCGCACAGAGCAATAGGGCACAATGCCACAGTCACCAACAGTGGCATACTACCCTGGCCATGGAGCGTTGACACACTGCACGCAGTGAACATACGGCCACCCTGACACAGCACACACACACCTGCACAGATACAGACACATCATCCGTCGTACATGGACACTCACCGTCAAGTGAAGTAGCGGGCGATGAGCTGCTGGCGCACATTCCCAGCTTCCTCCTCTCCGCTGTCCACCTCACTCGAGCTGTCCTGGTCTGTGGGCTGGGGCCCTGGTTGATCTCCGTCATCCACAATGAGGGGGATCTGCTTCCGAATGGCCAGATTGTGCAGCATGCAGCACGCCACCACTATCTGGCACACCTTCTGTGGGGAGTACGCCAGTGCACCCCCGGTGCGGTCCAGGCACCTGAACCTGGACTTGAGGAGGCCAAAGGTACGCTCGACCACACGTCTGGTCCTCCCATGTGCCTCATTGTATCGATCGTCTGCTGGGGTGCGAGGATTCCTCAATGGACTGAGCAGCCATGCCCCATTCGGATACGCAGAGTCACCTGGGTGTGAGGGACACAGAGAACCGTTGCAATTCCAACTGGACAGGGGACAGCATCGCACAACCAGCACGCTACACCACTCCACATACTCACCGACAATACAGGCACGATCCTGTTGCAGATTGGCCATCAGTCGTGGCAAGATGCTGTTGCGCATTATGTGTGCGTCATGGGCCGAGCCTGGAAACTTGGCACACACGTGGGTGATCACCATGTCCGCAAGGCACACCACTTGCACATTCAGGGAGTGCGTGTGCTTCCTGTTGCGGTACAGGTGCTCAGTGGCCTGTGGTGGAACAAGGCCAACATGAGTGCAGTCAATGGCTCCCACGACGTGTGGGATTCTGCCAAGGGCATAGAATGCACCCTTCACTGCCGCCAATTCACGAGCCCTGGGGAATCTGATGTACCTGTTCCGGCACAGCATCATGGCTGCCAGTACATCCCTCAGCACCTTGCTGAACATGGGCTGGGACATCCCTCCTCCACTGCCCACTGTGTGCTGGAATGACCCAGTGGCGAAGAAATGCATGGCGGCCATCACCTTAGCCGTGGGGGTGACAGCAGTCGGATACACCCTGCGGGGACGGAGATGGGGCTCTAACATGGCACACAGTCGATGCAGAGTTGGCCTGTCCAGCCGAAACTTCCTGATTACCTCTGTATCGTCCATGTCCGCCAGCAATTGGTATGGGCGGTCAATGTTCGGTCTCCGCCTGGGTTAAATGGCAGAGGACACATGTCAAAGCAACACGGCACATAGCAATTTCGCATACACATCACTGAGCAAGCACATGAGCCACAGCCCAGCTGTCAAGCTGGGACGGCACGGCCACAATACACTTACACAGGTCTCCCAACAATGGCAATGGCAAGTGAGACATACCACTGCCATGTGCATGCACATGCGGATCTAGGCCCCAATGACTTGCGGGGCGTGCTGATGGGGACTGACTGCATATTCGTCAGCGGCAACGCCACGGCAACATGAGTGTCTGCTGAGCATGGAACTGCTTCCGAGGCTGGATGAGTATGGCACACGACGACGACGATGTGGGCACGGGCTGAGCGGCCAATACAAGTGGGACCTGTGGCACGAGGGGATATGAGACAGTAGTAGGTGTCAGCACTGCACCCTATGTACAGCACTGTACGGATCACAGCTCCCGAAACATTGACTGGTGTCCACATTGACAGCCCCATGCCAAGACGGCTGTGTGCTTGCAGTCACACGTCACAGGTGAGAGGTTACATTGCACGTGCCAGGTGGCAGACGTACATAGTGGGAGCTGGCATGTGTGTGCATGTGTCTCCTGTTCAGGATCCACCAGATGGGCGCTGACTCTGTACTGAGCATTGGACACAGCATGTTCCGTGGAAGGCTTGTGTGTGTGGGATGGTGGCACTGGATGTGCCTCCGTTGGGTGGGGGGCCATGCACAGGGCGGGTACGTCGATGATTGCGCATTGTTGGTCACGGTGGGTGCACCAACTAAGATGTGTTGCCCTGTGTTCAATTCCTATGTCCGCATGATGATGGACTGTGGATGTGGGCAGACTACACATTGGTCGATGTGCTGTCTATATGCATGTGCCTTCACACCAGGCACAGCTGCCCCTGCACATGTGACCCCTGCTGGACTCGCTGCTGGGTCTGTGGAGCTGATGCACCTTCTGCGCGTGGGGCGGGCCGCTCTCCTCACTTCCCTCATTGCGCATGTCATGTCTTTGCCGCAGGTGACATGGATCATGGAGGGCCCACATGTACGCGTGGGTAGGCTACACATGATTGTTCACTGGTCGCCACCCCCAGTCAGTGTTTCGAATGGGAAGGTTGTCGTGCTGGTGGTATGTTCGATGTGGCGGATGGGCGGGCCTAGGTGCGGGCTTACATTCCGGACATGGGGGGTAGTTGGATTGGCGACTAGTTGCAGTACACACGGGACACGTCTCTTCCTTTCCACATCTGGGTCATCCCTTGTACTAACTGACAGTGATACAGTCATCTTCGCCCCAGCCCTCATGTCCTCCCCTCGCCCCCAATATGCATGCTCACCTGCGAGGCTAGCGCTTGCACAGGCAGCCCCAAGCTCGCACCAGAGAGGGCAAGGAGTGTATGTGTGGGTCCAGTTGCACGAGTGGGCTGTCTCAGGGTATGATGTGTGGCGGGACGCCGTCCACCTGCGTGGTGCCCCAAATGGAGACCCGGCCTGCATGGACTATGCATCACAGTCTTCGCCTTCCGGATCCGCCACCTGCGACACCCAGTGGCTGTGGCTGCCCTTGCGGCCAGGCCGCGTCCGTCTGTGGCTGTTGGACCACACATTCACTCTTTGGCCTCTCTGGGGAGGGCTCGGGGGTGGTGGCGCACGCGCTTGCACTTAGTCGCAATGGCATGTGGCGTGGTTGGTATGATGGGCAATGGATGGGATGGTGCGAGCCACCTCCCGTGACGTCAGTGCTGCTCGTGCTGTGGTGCGTCCCCCTACACTTCCATTTGACTTGTGCCATGCTAGACGTTGAGGTTCTATTGCCTGCGTGATATGACCAGGAGGAGCGCGAGGAGACCTCTCACACACCATGCTCCACTGCCATCCCGTGCCCTGTATCGCCTGTGCGGATTGACTATGTTGGGGTTACACCTGGTCGACTGGGGCTGTGTGTGCCTTGTCAAGGGGCATGGCGGGCGCACAACAGGATCCAGCTTGTCCACAGAGGGTGGGCTGAGGTGCGCCTGGTACCGCTTTGTACGTGTGCCCGGCTGCTGTGCACACACGTGTTCACTCCCCCGACAGGTGTCCTCTCACAATGCCCAGGGAAGCGGTGGTGTACTGTTCATGACCCCTCCCAACACGGCGTGCTCCAACTTGGCATGTGCGCATCTACCCGTCGCACCCACCCACCTGAGCACTGCGTCCATACGACTTCACACGACACATGTGTGTCTTCCACAGTAGTGCTACTCATTTGCGTTGACATCCAATACCAGTGGACTACATGGTCATGTCACGACTGCCGTGTACTTCACATACTCTCATCCTCTCTCATTCGTACTTGTGAAATGATTCAGCGGAGACAGTTCTGGTTTCAAACATTATATTGAGTCTTCTGTCCTCTGTGATGCAGTATAGTGGACACTACTGGCAGCGGAATACATGTTGAGGATATACTGAGCATGATAACAAATGGGATAGGGTGTGGGGTTACATCTGCTTGGCCAAGGCTGTGCTAATGTACATTTACGTATAGCTGCGGAGCTGCGGACTTTGACACAGACGGTATACATGTAGCCTACCAGACCGCTCGGCATCATGGGCACAGTCCATCTCAGTTCCATGTGACAGGTTTGCTGCGGTTGTTCCTCATGCACGCGTGCATGTGAGATGACATCAGGGCATGTGCTTGCGTGCATGCAGCGGCGTGCCACTTGTTGTTGCACTGTGGTGGTTACTGGACATGTCACAGTCACTGGGGTCGTGTTGTTGTTGTATGCACTTGTCGTCCATGCAAAGGTCCTGGTATGGGATTCCCGGGGCGGGGGTGGGAGGGGTGCAGCACCCACAGACTCCAGGCGACCTATTCATGTCCACTGAGCGGTGTGTGTGTCCATGGGCGCTGGATCCATGTCGTGTCCTGGTTGTTCGTGTAGTTCCGTCCATGTGGGTGCGATGCACAGAGCCCATGCCACTGCCTCCCACGATGCATGCGGTGTTCCTGGATGTGATGGGGAACAGTGTGCATGTCCCGGTCATATCCGATGTCATGGCGATGTCGTTGATGGTGTGGTTACAGTTGCCGGTCGTTTGGTATGGCTGTTGTGGTGGTGACTGGCCAGTCCGTGCGGAAGCTGAGCATGGGTGCGGGGTTGGACTTCATAGGTCACTCGGGGAACCTGCGTTGTGGTCCGACGTATTTACAGGTTGTCAGGTATGCGATGCCGTCCAGCAGGGCTTCCATGTCATTGGTGGTGTACATGTTTGCCAGCCAATGAAGCGGATGGTGGCTGTCAAGGTGTTGTTCGTAGGTTGTCCCTTGGAGGACCATGATGGGGCATGCTGGGTGACATTCGATGTAGCTGTTCTCGATGATCCGTCGTGTGGAGGCACAGTGGTTCCATTTCAGTGCGCGTGCGATGTTGGCCACATACGCCATGCCCCCATAGGCAGAGCAGGCCCTGTCGTGTGCGTCCAGAGGGAGGAGTAGTGGTAGCAGGTCCGCCTTCAGACATGCCGGGTTGGAGAGGCATATCTCGACGGGATGCTGGTAGGGACACCTCCGACAGTAGAAGACGGGCATGACGCAGCTGAA
Organism: Calotriton arnoldi; assembly: GCA_963921515.1. Taxonomy (NCBI): domain Eukaryota; kingdom Metazoa; phylum Chordata; class Amphibia; order Caudata; family Salamandridae; genus Calotriton; species Calotriton arnoldi. The sequence goes on along the minus strand of CAWUFW010004547.1, from coordinate 1,483,324 downwards.
CAATGTGATGCGGTAAGTCAGTCGGTAACTTACGTTCAGCAGGGACAGGAGATCGCATCCCAATGTATGTATCGTGTTGGTTTGGTACAGCTTGAGCTGTTCGGCGTAGTTGGGTAGGTGTGTTGCGGTTGCCATTTCGCAGCGGTTCGTAGAGGTGGCGTGCTCCGGCTGTGTGTGCAGTCTGCAATGTGCACGCTCCGGGGTTGCTGTGAGCTCTGTGTAGTCGTGGGGAGACAGGACTTGTGTTCTGTTGGCTTGTTTGGAGGACACGGGCCCTCTTCCCACATGCTTCTCAGACAGTTCAAGGTCAGTGCTGTGTGACTCCTTCCAATTAACTTGCATGTGGCCGACATGGGGGAGTGTTTTCTTCTTTCTTCCCCGTCCGTTGTGTGCTTCTGTGATATGCGCTATCTGCCCTGTGGTCGGTCTCCTCGGCATGCCTGTGTTGGTCTATTCTTGGACAATGGCTGTATTCACCGGCTTCTGTCGTAGGGCTGTGGTTTCGGTGTTGGAATGGAAGGTCATTCAGTGCTGTCTGCTCTCCCTTGTGTGGGCGGCAGGCTGCCTTTCCGCTCTGCGTTGGGCCTTGTGTGTGGATGTTATTCTTGGGCCACCTGTTGTCGGTCCCCGGGCTCTTTGGTGTTCCGTTTCATGTGTCTTGTTCATATGTGCAGGGTGGTATGGGTTTTTCAGTGTGGTACTGGCGTTCCTCTTCCCGAAGGGGCCCTGCTTCTCCTAGTTGGTGTTGCCGCCGCTGTGTGCTACGCCATGTTTGTTACACTGGGGTGTGTCCTGCAGTTGCGTGTCTTCACTGACATGTGTGCGTCGTTTGTGTGGCGTTGGGTGTTGTCCGTGAATTGGGCGTTGGGGACATGTCTGTGGCCGGCCTGTCACGTGTCATGTGCGTTCGGGGTGGGGCTGATGTGTGTGCTGCTTGGTTGTGTCCCTGTGTCTGTGTGCGACGCATGCATGGCGCTGCGGTTGGCCTCTGCGTTGTGCGCATGTGTGGCGGCGTCATCGGCGCTTTGGGGCCGTGACGGGGTGGTTGGTTCCTAGTCCCAGGTGGTGTGTACACATGTGTTCTGCGATGTTACGATTTGGCCTGTGTGTCATATGTGGATGCGATGGTGGATGTGTAGTGTACACGCGCTGGTGGGGGTTGTCCGCTTTTTCCGCCCTTGCACTGTGTGCGCTGTTTGCGTGCACTTGTTGTGTGTGTGCCTACCTGCGTCTCCGCGGTACGTTGCGTCCTTGGTGGTGCATCAGCAGAAGCATGGGAAGGGCCTGCAGTGCTGGATTCATGCCCGGGGTGCCGCTTCTTCGTTGTCCGTGCTCTGCGTCCGTGTTTCCGCCTCTCTTTCACGTGCGGTGTCTCTTTGCCGTGGGAGCCGTTTGTTTGCGGCATCGTAATTTATGCGCCGGGCGGGACGTGTTTCGTCGGACGGTGTGTGTCAGTTGTGCTGCGCCGCTACGTGTGCGGGCGCACTTTGATGGCGGACGGTGTTGCTGGCTTGCCGGCGGTGTTTGGCCTGCTTTTCGCATCGTAATTGGGCGGGCGTGTGGACTGCTGCGTGCCGGCGGTAACTGGTGGTTTCTGCATCCGCCAGCACGGCGGTTGTGCTTCCGCCCGCCATCGTAATGGGCCCCTTAATTATAATATATTTTATTACATTTTTTATTATAATATTTAATTTAAGTTGTTTTACAGTGTTAATAGTGTGAATTTATTTATTTTTGATTGCTTTTAAATTGCTTGTTAATTTTAATAATTAATTAATTAATTAATTAATTATTAATTAATTATGTTAATAGTGTTATGTTTTACAATATTGGTGGTGTCATTTATAGGGGAATATGGTGGGAGTTAATTTTTTTTAAATTAATTAATTGTTTGATAATTAATTTGAATTATTTTGCTTGAGTGGGAATAGTAAATTATTCACCTATGCAATCCAACACTTTCCCTACTGTGCACTATCTGGAGTGGGAATAGTAAATTATTCCCCTCCGCTATCCAACACTTTCCCTACTGTTGCACTCTTTGGAGTGGGAATAGTAAATTATTTCACTCCGCTATCCAACACTTTCCCTACAGTTCTACCTGCTGGAGTGAGAATAGTAAATTATTCTCCTCCGCTATCCAACACTTCCCCTACTGTTGTACTTGCTGGAGTGGGAATAGTAAATTATTCCCCTCTCCTATCCAACACTTTCCCTACTGTTGCACTTGCTGGAGTGGGAAGAACAATGTTATCCACTCCGCTATCCAACACTTTCCCTACTGTTGCACTCTCGGGAGTGGAAATAGTAAATTTTTCCCCTCCGCTATCCAAAACTTTCCCTACTGTTGCACTCGCTGGAGTGGGAATAGTAATTTTATCCACTCCGCTATCCAACACTTTCCCTACTGTTGCACTCTCTGGAGTGGGAATAGTAATTTTTACCCCTATGCTATCCAACACTTTCCCTACTATTGCACTATCTGGAGTGGGAATAGTAAATTTTTCCCCTGCGCTATCCAAAACTTTCCCTACTGTTGCACTCATTGGAGTGGGAATAGTAATTGTTACCCCTCCGCTATCCAACACTTTCCCTACTGTTGCACTCTTTGGAGTGGGAATAGTAAATTATTCGACTCCGCTATCCAACACTTTCCCTACTGTTCTACCTGCTGGAGTGGGAATAGTAAATTATTCCCCTCCGCTATCCAACACCTTCCCTACTGTTGTACTTGCTGGAGTGGGAATAGTAAATTATTCCCCTCTGCTATCCAACACTTTCCCTACTGTTGCACTCTCTGGAGTGGGAATAGTAATTTTTACCCCTATGCTATCCAACACTTTCCCTACTGTTGCTATCTCTGGAGTGGGAATAGTAATATTTACACCTACGCTATCCAACACTTTCCTTAATGTTGCACTCCCTGAAGTGGGAATAGTAAATTATTCCCCTACGCTATCCAACACTTTCCCTACTGTTGTACTTGCTGGAGTGGGAATAGTAAATTATTCCCCTCCGCTATCCAACACGTTTCTTACTGTTGCACTCCCTGGAGTGGGAATAGTAAATTATTCCCCTCCACTATCCAACACTTTCCCTACTGTTGCACTCCCTGGAGTGGGAATAATAATTTTACCCCTTCCCCTATCCAACATTTTCCCTACTGTTGCTGTTAATGTATTGTCAAATGTAATTGTAAAAGATTATAATATTTTAATTTTTTAATTATTATATATATTTAATTTTTATTTTTATTTTACTGGTATATGTATACATATATATGTATTTATAATTTTTAGTATGTTTCTAACATTTTATAATTTATTATAATAATTATTTATAAATATTATTAAGTAAATATATATATTATATTTTATATATATGCATGTTTAATTATTTTTAACATTATATTTATTATTTATTATTTTAAACATTTTCTAATAATTCTAACTATGTTTTTTAATTATATTTATTATTTACTTTATTTTACATTATTTTTTAAGCATTTAAAAAAAAAAACGATATTTTTTACAACGATATTTTTGACAACTATATATTTTTTTCGATATTTTTGTACTTACCATGATATAGATAGGACTTCGATATTCTGGACAACGATATTTTTGTTCCGATATTTTTGTACCTCGACATTTTTGTTGTCGATATTCTGTCAGTGATCCTTGGCAAACAAAAAATATTTTTGTTTTGCTTGGGGTAAGCTTCAGCAAGCTAGCTGCTGGATATCCAGGTCTGGATAAGGTTCAGGCAGCGTTTGAGGTATGAGATGTCTTGAGCAGAGGAGACTTTCAAATACAGTTCTGTCAGCTGTGTGTGTCCCCTTGCTGCCCTTGAACTATATTGTTCTGCAGGTGGTCATTTCTGTCTGAATGGATTATGATAAAACCTTACTGTAAGACAAAGCCTCTTTTGCATGATCACCCCCATTTTTTTCCTTCACAATATTGTGGTAGTCAATATACTGGATATAATATTTTTGTAAGACAATATTTCTGGGGTCGATATTATGGCATACAACCCGAGCAGCAAAAATGTGGGTTTCCCAAGGTAATTCTGTGTTGTACTGCCTCTGTTCATATGTGTATTTATTATTGTGCAGTATCTCAGCTACAGCACACTTTGTTTGGCACCAGTTAGCTTAATAAAAATAGAATATTAAATTAAATAAATAAGTAAATAGATAAATATAGGATGAAATCCTGGTGGGAATTGACAGCATTAGAATGAGCCTTGCATGCTTTCAATGCTCTGCTGCCTATAACTACCTCCAGGAAGGTGGTGACTGCCACTTCTTTGTGCATCCAGGAATTTCACACGTTGCAGATGTATAATTCATTTCATTTTTATGTATTAATTTAATTAATAAGTGTTTCCACTAAATCGCATTACATATGAAAAATTGGTGCATCGTTTTGTTATAGTACAATAGGTTAATAGTTACAGAGCAGAAAGTTAGAGTTAAATCGCTAATAAGACCACTTAAGTAAAACACCAGTTTTTAGAATGGGCTCGAAATTGATAGTGCTGTTCCACATAAGAAACATCTGCCAGCCAGCATCCCCCAAACAAACTTCATGCAGCTCAAAATCATCATCCATGCTTCAGCCTGACTGCTCAAAGGACTTTAAAGTTGTCTAGTGTAGCGCCCTCATCTGTAGCTATCTACCAGGTTAGGTGTCTCCAGCAGTTTCCACTTGCACTTGTAGGATCACCAGGCTGGAAAAATAAAATGCAGGGAGAAGATGAGTCAAACGTCTTCATCCTACTATGCACCAAGGCTCTGGAACTCCACGTGGCAAAAGCCAACGTGTCCCATCTCTTCTCCACTTCCAAAAGAGCGGAAAACCTATTCCTTGAAGCAAACACATCATTATAGTGTAACCACCTTGTTAGTGGACAAGTAGTGTCCGGGCTGAGTGGGGGTGCAGGGGGATGAACAATGACAACAAAATACAAATTAAAAAAACTTACCTGCTGCATCGCCACTCTTCTGCTTCTCACCAGCACAGGCCCCTAGAATCCCCTGTGGCCAATCCTGAGGCAGCTCTCAGCATTGGGATTGGCACTCCCAGGAAACTGGAAGCCTGTGCCTGCTGTCTCCAGCCCGACAACAGTGCCCACCACTCCCCCTCCCTGACTGCCCCCGCGACGGCCCTGCCCCCCCCCCCCTCCCAAGACTCACCCGGGAGAAAAAAATAAATTGATAAAAAACCTTGTTTATTATCATTTTTTTTCCAATTTTTGCAGCTGCTGGCAGGGAGGCGACGCTCCTTTGCCATAGCGGAAGAGCAGCCAGTGTACTGGATGCCCACCAAGGAGAACATTTGTGTGTCCTACTCCCATTCCCTCTACAAATAGCTTCCCTTTACCTCTCCCTCTCTGTTCCTTCCTCAGCATACTCTCCCAAAACATAGTATAAATCCTGTTTTTCCTTCACTATATTGCCCTTTTTTCATCTTTTCCTTTTTCTCTGCTATGTCCCTCCTATTGACTATTGTAACCTGCTCTTCCACAGCATGCAGTTCCTTTGTCTGACTGTGCTATATTAGTCACAATGATACATAGATACATAGAATATGACACAGATTTTCTTTTTCTTATTTAGGAACATTAATAGAGAGGAGCAGAAATAAGACTGAGCACACAGAGGAGGTGAAACAAGATGAGTTTGAAATGCAGAGCAATAAGGATTGTGGGGAAACTTAGGGGCATATTTTTGAAAATAGTGGTGCAGCGCAGCAAGTCACCTTGCTGTGCAGCCCTGTGTCACTCGGAAAGGGCATGAATGCATTGTTTTATCCAATACGGTCATTCCTGTCCTTACCCCTCGTTGGTGCCATTTTAGCAGCCTCGCGCCAATGCAGGCACCCTTGCACCATGGTGCAAGAGTGCCTCCGTTGCATGCAGGATTGTTTTTGTGTAGGGAGGAGCACTTTCCTGCACAAAAACAATCCTGGGAGCTTTTTTTTAATTTCTATATGTGCTGCAGAATGCAGCACACGTAGAAGGAGGAAAAAACGAGGAGAAATAAATATATTTTTCCTCGTTACGCCTCTCCTGGAAGGCGTAAGATTTTGACACATTCCCAGGCTTACGAGTCCTTGTTATTCTGGGAATGTGTCAAAAACCATGGGCGTTGCATTGGAACACCCACCACAACACCCATGGAATGCCTCCTTTTTTTTTTTTTTGTAAACAGATTTTATTGAAGTTTCAAGGTGACATCAACATAGGAAAAACAGCCCAGTGGGCACATCATATGATCAAATAATGCAAGTAACATTCAGTGGAGTTATCCTCCCGCTTATTATCATGGGGTCCCCCTTCCCCTCTCAAGTTCAGTCCTCTCATCGGGCAGGCAATATGTGCTACCCCCTGCTATTCCACCATCCCTCCCCATGCTCGGACCCATATAGATATTTCCAAGCGTCTCCTCATAATCGGCATCTTAGAAGGAGTCCTCAGGTGAGTGCCCCTCCCGCCCTGCTTCTCCCCCATCCCACACCCCCAACTCCCTAAACTAAAGAACTCCCCCCACCCACCCCACCCTTTCAGGCATGCCGCTCTATCAATAAAACCTCCGGGCATAGTCTCCTATCTCATCCACCGTGATCCATGTCCCCTACCTCCTGAACCCCAGGGGAACCATGTTCGGGAAAAAAGTGGAAGGAGGCCAGGGATCTCAGAGTTCAGTTATCCGGTGGCACACTCCCCTCATCCAGTGTGTCTCCTGCGTCCTCAAGCGGATGCTTCACCAAGTCCACCAGTGCAACCCACGCCCGTGCCATTTCCATCGACTTTTCACTCCCAGTGCGCATAGCCATTCGCAGTCTGCAGGTCCCCTCAGTCTCCGCCCACTTCACTAGCTCCTTGTTCCATCTCAGTAAGTTGGGGGCATTTTTTGACTTCCAGTGGGTAGTAAGCTCCCTCTTTGCTAACACTAGTCCCAGGTCAATGAATTTACTAGTAACTTTCGTCTTGGCAGTATGCGGGAACCAATGCAACAGGCAACACCTAGGCGTCAGTGCTATCTCCCTTTCCGTGATTGTAGTCAGCTCAGCCGTCACCCCTCTCCAGTATTCCCCCAAGTGTGGGCAGTCCCAAAACATGTGAAGGAACCCCGCTCCCTCCAGATTACACCTCGGGCAGGTGGATGATACCCCAAAATATTCACTGATTTTCACCGGTGTGAGGTAGGCCCTGTGCAATATGAAGAATTGGATCAATTGAAAGCGCGCATTCCTCGTGCCCTTCCAAGCCCTTTCTAGGATCTCTCCCCATGACTTCTCCCCAATGTCCTCCCCCAAATCCGCTTCCCATTTGAGGCGTAAAGCTACCAGGGGCTGTCGCAGGTCATGCGTGATCCGCCTATAGAGACATGTCACCGCCTTAATGGTCCCCATAGCCATTACTACATATTGACACGCCAGGAACGTCTTGGGTTCCACCATCCCCTCTTGCCAGTGCTTTCGAATGGCTGTTGTCAAAGCCGCATGGAAGAGAAAGTCCCCCCGTGGGAGATCGTGGCGCTGCAAGAGGTCATCGAAGGGAAGGAGATTACCATCCTCAAACAAGTCACCAATAGTGATGACCCACGCGTCTTCCCACTGCCGCAACCTGCTCCAGTCACCCCCATGCAGCAGCGCCTCACACACTCGTAATGGGATCTCAGGCGCATACAGAGTACGTATCCGCGCCCTTCTAGCCAGGCGATTCCAACACTGTCTCATTGTTCTCAAATCATGGGGAATCGTGCTAACCCTCACAGGCAACCGCAACAGCACCCGGGAAAGTTGAGGTAAGCTTGGATCCTGGCCTCCCAAATCTTCTGCGTCCTGAATTCTCCTCGCCGCCCATTTGGTAAACCATTGAAGCTGCACCGCATGATAATAGGCCTCAAGGTCCGGTAGGGCAAACCCCCCCTCCGCTCTAGGCCGTTGCATAGTGGCTAGTGCTACTCTCCGCCTCCCGCTGCACCACAGAAACCCCGTGATCAAGGCGTTAAGCTGCACAAAGACTCTACGTGGGATCCAAATGGGGAGTGTCCCAAAGAGATAAAGAAGCCTGGGTAAGGTAACCATCTTCACAAGTGCGACCCTACCTGCCACAGACAACAGGAGTGTGCTCCAGAATTCGAAACAGGTCTTAACGCTGCGCACCGCCCGCCCTACATTACCCTCCAAGAGGTCCGCAGAGTCATGATAGATCCGGGTCCCCAGGTACGGCAAGCAACTGGTTTCCCATGGAACCCCTTCTGCATTTTGCTCCCCGATTCTACCAGGGCTGGCAGGGAACAGGCACGATTTGGTCCAGTTGACGCGGAGGCCCGCAATCCTCCCCAGTGTGTCTAATAATTCTTTAGCACCCCGTAACGCAGTGCCCGAGTTGGCCAGAAACAAAAGCAAATCGTCTGCATAGAGCGCTATATGCTGCACCTGTCCTTCTATTAACAGCCCCTGATAGTGACGACACGTCCTGGTATGGACAGCCATGGGCTCCATTGCCAGAGCAAATAGCAGAGGGGACAGCGGGTATCCCTGCCTCGTACCCCTACCTACCCTACATGTGGCAGATATCAGTCCTCCCGTATGGACTCTGACAGTGGAGTTATTGTACAGGATCGCCGTCCATTTAACAAAGCGGTCCCCCAGTCCAAACGCCCTCAGGACATTAAAAAGGTACGACCATTCAAGACTATCAAAAGCCTACTCAATGTCGATTGTGAAAACACAGGCATACTCTTTACAATAAGTGTCCACCCCTAGAATGCGCAGAAGTTTTCGAACATTCATCGCTGTGTTCCGAGATGGAATAAAACCCGCCTGGTCCACGTGAATTAGGGTAGTCATATGAACCATCAATCTACTTGCCAACACACGACTCAATATCTTATAGTCCAGGTTAAGCATGGCCAGTGGCCTGTAGGAGGTCCTATCCCAGGCCGGTTTCCCCGGTTTCAGAAGGGGGACAATTATTGCCTCCCGCGTAGTCCCCAGGAGGAAACCCTCCTGTCTCGCTCTATTATACAGGGCTACTAAGCGGGGGGCCAGGGCGTCTACATATGTGGAATAAAATTCCACCGGAAGCCCATCCGTCCCCGGTGTCTTGTTCCTAGCCATGTGCTTGATGGCTCTGCGCACTTCCCCCACCTCTATGTCCATGCCAAGCTCTTCCGCTGCCTCCTCCTCTATCCTGGGGAGCTCCACTGCAGCCAGAAAGTCCTCATCATCAGGAAGTCCTGGGGCAAGCTTACTCTGATATAGTCCCTTGTAGTACTGCAGAAACTGTTCATTAATGGCACACTGGGTATACACTGCATTGCCCTCTGGATCCCTCAATTCCAATATCGAAGTCCCCCTCCTCGCCGGATTGGCCAGCCAAGCCAACAGCTCACCAGATTTGTCTCGGTCGGCATGCGCCCGAGCAGTGTAGGCCTTATAGTCAAAGGATCGTAAGCGTTCTATTTGTACAGCCAGGGCCTCGCAAGCCGCAAGGAGGTCCTCTCGCTTATCAGGTCGTTCTGGCCTCTCTTTCTCCACCTTTCTAAGTTTACGCTCTGCGCTGTGGACATCTTGCAACAGCACCCTTCTCACTCCTACCACTTCTCCTATGCAGCGCCCCCTGATCATTGCTTTAAAGGCGTCCCATTCTATGAGTGGAGTCGTCGCTGACCCATCGTTGACTCCAAAATAGTCTTCTATCGCTGAACCTATTGTGGCCCTGAACACTGGATCCTCTAATGCCTCAGGACTCAGTCTCCAGGTGGGAATGGCGGGCGACCCCGCAACCAATTTAGCGATACCAACAGCGGGTTGTGATCTGATATCGTCCTAACCAAATATTCACTATGGGTGATCGCCCCATGTACGTCGGGTGAACAGAGAATCGAATCCAGACAAACATGTAAGTCGTGCAACGAGGAAAAATAGGAATAATCCCTATCTTCTGGATGAGAAGCCCTCCAAGAGTCCGCCAGTCCCCACTGTTGCTGCCATGCCCGTCTCGCCGCCGCCAGTCTGGTCACCGGGGCAACCGCAAGTGGAGGACGCGATCGGTCCAGGTCGATGTCCGCAACACAATTAAAGTCTCCCCCTAACAGCACCGACCCCGTCAGCATAGTCGCCAGCTGTCGCAAGAAATGCGCAAGAAATGCAGCTTGGTCTATGTTGGGGGCGTAAATGCTGCCCAACATAATGTCCCTGCCGTCAAGGCGCCCCGCGACCACTACATACCGTCCATCCGGGTCAACCAGCTGTCCAGCGCACTGGAAGGGAACCCCAGCACGAATCCATATTAACGTGCCTCGTGCAAAGGCCGAATAAGCTGTGGAGAACACCTGCCCCCGCCATCTGCGCTGCAGAGCTGCCCCCTCTTGTTTCGTGAGGTGCGTCTCCTGTAATAGTGAAATCTGCACCCCTCTCCTCACAAGGTATGCATGTATCTTATGGCGACGTGACATAGTGTGCATTCCCCTGACGTTCCAGGTCATACATTTGATACCTACGGTGGATCCCATTGAGCGTACCGTAGCGGCTTCCCGTCCTGAACCGCCCCCAGCGGCATGCCTGCTCCCAAAAGAAACCCCGTCAACTCCCTGAATTCCCCAACTCCCACTCCCCAGGACAGGTACAAACAAACTAGTTCCCATCCAAACTAGTGCAACAGTCAACTGGTCACAAAATTCGGTGAGGCGTGTGCTGACCCAATGGGACCCGGATCCCTCCAGGCCCCCCCCCGCCCTCAGTAAGCAGGGGAGCTCCCAACTACAGCTCGTGTCTGGTGCCATTGTCTCACAGTCCCCGGAATACAGTGCATGCAGGAGCCAGCCTCCGACGCCACCATATCCTTTTCCCCCCCAGCCAGCTGCATGCGCCCTTCTCACATGAATAAGTCCGCCGTCTGAGGTGTAACTTCGGGAAGCTCAGGCCCAGAGTCTCCGGTCGTGCTGCTGGTAGGAGAAGCTGCAGGCCTATCCATGCTACGGTTAGTGACAGTGGAGTTCGGGCTAGTCTCACCCCGGCTGATCTCTGCAACCGCCTGCACAGCCCTATCCCTCTCAAGCTGGAGTCCCGGCGGCGTCACAGACCTCTGTGATCCCAAAGGAGCAGGTGATCCCCGTTCCGCAGTACTCAAAGGAGAAGCATTCCGTGGTCTCGGTGTGCGGGCCTCCAGCCACTGCCATGCGTCTTGCGGGGTAGTGAAGAAGTGTGTGGCAGCCCCGTCCACTACCCTCAGCCGCGCCGGGAACAGCATGGCGTATGGTAACTGCAGTTGCCGGAGTTTCCGCTTTAGTGCAAAGAAGGAAGCGCGCTGCCTCTGCACCTCCCCGGTGAAGTCCAGGAAGACCACGACCCTGGAGTTCACGATCTGAAGGTCCGGCTTCCCCCTCGCCTGCTGCAAGATGTGGTCTCTGTCACGATAATGGAGCAAGCGCACCACCATCGGCCGTGAAGGCGCACCCGGCCTGGGGGGCCTGGCTGGGACCCTGTGCGCACATTCAAGTGCGAAGAAGGGGGAGAGCCCCTCCGGTGCCACCACTGTCCTGAGCCAGCGCTCCATGTACTGAACGGCGTCATCTCCTTCCTCCCATTCCGGAACTCCCACTACACGGAGGTTGTTCCTGCGAGAGCGCCCCTCGCTGTCCTCCGCCCTCGCCTCCAAGATCTTGACTCTGTCTTCCACCGACTTAAGAGAGCGCTGCAATGTTGTGACTGCGTCCGGGATCACCTCCAAGGCTTTCTCATTGACTTTCACCCGGTCTTTGAGCTTGCGGTGATCATCTTTCAGTAAGTTGAGATCAACCCCTATGGTGTCCATCTTGGTCTCCAAGACCTCCCCCGAGGAGGTGATGGCCTGCATTATGTCCACCAGCATGGGGCCCCCTGTTGCCTCGCCCGGCCGTTGGTCAACCACTTCATCCTCATCTTCCGACTGTTGCCCCGGAGCGTCCACTTGCAGGGCCGTGAAACCCTTCCGGCGGGATACTCTCCCCCTCTTGGCAGGTTGCAAGGGGGCCGTGTAGGGTCTCCAGGCAGCGAGCACCGGGGAGTGTAGAAAATGTTGTGGAAAGCAGGGCGCAGAGGAAAAGTTCAGGGAAGGCACCCCAACTCCGCCGGCCATTCCTCCAACAGGGAGAAAGGGGTACACTGGAGCACCAGGTCTGTAGGGCAATAGGGCGGCCGCCCCTCACCACCAGTGTCCCAATACTCGCTCCCGAGGCCCCCCAACCCCCGTGAGCAACTTTAATTCAGTCCCTGCACCTCTCAGATAGCGCAGCGGTGGATGTCCCAGTTCTGGCCTCACTCGTACTGCGTCAATCTCCACCGCTCCCCTCCGTCGCTCCAGGGCCCCGTCGGCGATAGATCCCCCGCTCCACAGCTTTACCAAATTACTCCCGAAGGCCCCCAAGACGATGAGTCAGGCAGCGGAAGGAGCAGCAAGCCAGCCGCAGTCATCCCCGTACCCGCAGGTGGGCTCCGGCCTGATGAATGGGATCCTCCCGGGATCCTCCCAGTCATCGTTCCTTTCCAGCTTGCGGACTCTCTCCAGGCCTACAGAAGGTCAATCCCACTCAGGCCTCCAGTCCTTCCTGCGCCGCGCCCCCACTTCGTGATGATGAGCGGTGCAGCAGGCAGATCGCACACACCTGGTCAGGCGGGCTCAGGGTCCTCTCGCGGCCATTTCCCTGCCCCACTTCGCGGCCGCCATCTTGTGGACTCCCCGGTCAGAGCCGTGCCGGTCAATCCGCGCTGTGCCACTAGCCCCCAGGGGTCTCCTCACCTTGGCAATCAGGTTTCAGTTCGTCTTCCGCGCCGCTGCCCCGACGCGGCTGGAAGCCGCGGCACAGCCCACCGTCAGGAGAGATCGGGCTCACCAGCGTCCGGCCGCCATCTTGTGAGCTCCGAGCCCGGAGCCGATCCGGAGGTATTTCAACTTTTCTTCCGCCTCAAGGACACCTCCGTCGCCCTGCGGGCGTTCGTTAGCGGCACGAGTAGTTCAGACACCTTTTTCGTGGTGAGGGCCCCCTCACATAGCCAGGATAGTTGTGGGCGAGGGGAAGCCACGGACGGAGCTCCAGAGTCCGCTTCCCCTCACATCGGCGCCAAGCCACGCCCCCCCATGGAATGCCTCCTTGCGCAGAGTAAGGCAACGCTATGATTTGTGCTGCGTTGCCTTGCTCCAGATTTTTTAAGCCACACATAGTTGCTTTGCGTGGCATCATAATTCTGACTTAGAGGCTTGCATCACGCATGTACCACTTTGAGTGGTGCAAACGTGACGCAAGCCTCTCATATATATGCTCTTTAATGTTCAGAGAAGAGAGACAGCGTATCACTTGAAGTGCCTGTGCAATCCAGTAAAAACTGTAACAGGCACTTTTAAGATAACAAGAAAGCAGGAACCCCACAGGGCCTATTCATAAAACAATTTTGGAGTATGCAAAGGAGTCCCACTGTTGTATTATTTTATATACTCTTACACGCCTTTGTGAATGTTTCCATTACTATTTTCTTAGATCCCAACAGTGCACTAGAACCAGCATTTCTAGAAACCTAAAGATATGTCATTCTTTGAAAACTATTGTTTGTGTGTGATAAAATAATAACTAAGTAGGGGATGGCTGCAAGTAACTTGTCATTAATTTCAAACATGTCAGGCCAATTATATTGGTCAGTTTAACTCATTAATCCCAAACAAGTTTTAAAATGTTAATTTTATTGGTCATTATTTAAAGTGTTTGCTTTCGGAAAATCTGTCTTATTAATTATATTTGCCCACTACTTTATTTACTATTGTACCATTAGACTGGCATGCCCCTATTCCTGCACAAGAGTAACACTACGTATTAGTGCGCATTAGTAACGTATTTATCAATTAGAAAGATCATTCGTCCCTTAATGCAGAAGTTTCTATACTGGAGATCTCAAAACATTTTTTTTGCTGTTTCTGCAGGAAGTTTCAGTGAGATTTGGGGGACATTTTGCAACGGTTATAACAGCAGCTGCAGACGCTCGTTTTATCTGCTGCATTTCCAGAGGGACCCCAGCAGCGACCACCTACCCAAGAACACAATCTATGCGTCTTCCCATCTGTAAAGCACACTCAGCAAACCATTGATAAACAAAGTCAGATAATTTAGAGATATAGTGGGAATATGAAAGCATTTGTTTAGATACTGAATTGGCCCCAGTCAATTTGTTGTTGTGGGCCTGATTAACATAAGTTTCATTCAGTGCATGTTTTTCCAATTAGAAACATAATAGCAGTTCTTCCTCTATTTTATATATATGTGAGCTGCACACAATTAAACATCAACCTGATGCAAAGAGGCCAATAATCGAAGCTATAATTGGAAATGTATAGGGATCAGGAAACCATCTCATAACAAATTAGTTCTGGAAATTTCTAATTTGCTGAACGTATTTCCCACAGCAGGAGCTCATTTTCAGGAGACCTAATCAGCCTCTGCTAATTATTCACGGGAAATGCTTCAAATATTGAGATGTAAGGGAAGTTCAATTGCATTGAAACAGACATTTTTAAAATGGAAACACTCGATGGGCTTTCTCTTTGTCTACTTTTCAAGTGCAACTAATGAAACATTAATGAGTTAACCCCTTCCTTGCCGTAGTGCACATGTATACTGACTATTCTCCTTGAGTAGTTACTGTCTTGTTCTAATCTGTTCCCAAACACACGTTAGTTGTATTTTCCTTGGCAATGAAGCCTTTGGCAACAACGCCTAGAAGGGAGGAACCTCATTGGGGTTATACCTGAGAGGTGACTAATTGTTATACGTCTGCAGCCCTACTACAGATCTTGTTCCTTGAGTACTTAGAGAGCTTTGAACTAAACTCACTCAGGTCTCCTGGTTAACAAAAATAAATCATGATCATTCCCCCTAAAGAATCCGGCTTCTACCAGGGTTTCAAGACTTATCACTAAAATGGTGTCCAAGATACTTTTACCATCTGAGAATATGGGTGGTCCACAATGATCAAGACAGGATGGAGGAAACCTGTACAGGATGCTGGTTGCGGCGAGGAAATCGGAGCATTTTTGGAATAGATTGTCCCTCTCAAAAATGGGCAGAGTGGCTCTATGTAAGATGGTTGCTTTTCCTCGATTTCTATATTTTTTTTTACCCGTGTTCCTGCTTTGGTGACTGGTAGCTTGTTTAAAAAAATTAACTGCTTACTGCTCAAACTAATCTGGGGTGGTCAACAGAATAAGGTTGCATTATGTAATCTACAACTTCCAATTCAGGAAGGGAGTTGCCCTGGCTTTTAGAAACACTACTTGGTGGCCCATTTGAAGAGGGTGGTGGACTGGGTGTGGAGAGAGCAACCATTAATAGGAGGTAGCGTGACCCAATGAGAGTCTCACCAGAGTCCAGGCCATGAGCACGACATCAGTGAGCCACCAAAGCATTGTCAACATCAACCAAAAATGCTAGATGATCTCAAGAGGCAGACATGTACAGCAACACCCTAAGCAACTCAAAAAAGCAGAAATTACATCGACAGTCAGGAGGAACAAATACACATGCTAGCCACATATAACAAAGACTTGGGCAGTTTAAGATCCTCCTTGAGGACGACTGGTCGTATGGATCAAGGGATATCAACATATAGCTGACGAATTTGGAGGTTGAAGGGTGAAAGACAGGGAAAGAGTAATATTTACTAGATTTTATTATTAGATCAGAGGAATTACTCTGGTTGTGTGTTGGTCGCAAACAAATTGAGGACAGTGCCAAGGAAGTCAAAGAAAAAGGCAGTAGCACCTGGATGGCAATAAAGGGTCACAATTTTGTCTTTAAAGGGGGAAGGTATTGAAAAAGAATGTTTAAAGTATGGGTAAGTGGAAGGTGCCAAGTCTGGATGGTTGTAAATGTTTGCTGAGAATGATGCCACCTCCTACACTTTTGCAATTGAAGAGTAGTGTTTGGAAGAAGGTGGGAAGATCAGTATGAAGAACAGCAGGCCGGTAATAGTTTTTAGGCTTGATCGGGGTCTCAGTAATAGCTGTGAGGTTTATTTGGGACTAGGAAAGTCAACATTGTAAGTGATCTATGATGTCTTGTTGAGAGCATATAGGCATTCCAAAGGCATAGGGAGATGGAGTGATCATTAGAATAAACCCCTTCTCATAGAGCCCTTCTTTTGTTCATATATTTTAGAACAAGAGATGGTTGCTTTTTTCTGCACATGGAATTTGCTTCATCTGCACATCAAACTCTCAACCCCACTATCCATTTTTAGGAAATATAAAGCAGTTCTGTTTTGCTAAGTGGACTTTTAGACAGACTTGATAGAGTAGTGGCCACTATGTACATGCAGTTAGTCCGTCAGTCAGTCTTATCAATGTTTATTTTAAATGTATGTTGTAATAATGTGAGTTATGTTTAATGTATTATGTTTTAGATTTCTATATTGGATGCGGGACTACTGACTAGATACACTGCTATTAGCAAATAGTATGAAAGGCAAATCGGGCAAATTGCAGTAATGGGTTTAGGTACTTTTTCAGATAAGAGCCTGTAGAAATCTGTGGGGAAAAATTGCGACGAATACATTATTATCTATTGGTGAGGAGTGAGAAAAATTGTAATTGCCATCTGATCCTATTGTTGTTAAGCTAAATGTTCATGGTTGACTTTAGATGATTACTGATAGAAGACCACCACAGTAGAAGTAGTGCATCCTATCTAAACTGTTGTATAGAGCTGGGTACCACTTTCTGTTCACTGACTCAAAGGTAAGTGTAGGTTGCTACAGGTACCCCCTGCTTACATACAGTACTGGTATCCCTTCAACCTCCCAGCGCTTCTGGGCCAACAGCCAAAACAAGGCAGCTGCAGTACACTGGATATACGAAGATTAGTCAAACAGAGAAATGTAGTCAATATCAGTAAACCTGGGTCAAGCTCGCAGTAATTCAATATGAATTGTCACTGAGGCTCCTTTGACACAGGACTGTAAAAGTCTGAATTTGGAAGGCATTAATGTACATATGTTTAATTTAGTACCACAAATGAACAACGTTATGAGCGTAAATGCGCGTTTAAGATTCATACAGTGCTTAATTTGAGCTGGTGGTTTCCAGTGTTTGGCACCGGCACTTAATTGTCAGCACTGGCGATTGTGGCTGTCTGCGACAAGGTGGCGCTGTGTAGCTAATTTAGAGATGATCACAACATCAGTTAATTATTAATGCTATATTTATAAAAAATGACTATTACCTGCTGCCCAGGCCATTTTTATAGCTTTGGGGCCTGAAATAGTCCGATCTGTCACACTTGTAGGAGTGTGATAGTACTTGTGTTGTTACTATCATTGGCAGCACAGCAGGGACAATGTGTGGTGCAAGCTGCAGTGGCCTTCTGACGAGAGCCTGGCACTTCTTTTTTTTTTTTTTTACAAATTAAGCACTGGAGTTATAACGTGTGTATTTACACTCATACAAAATTTACATCTCACAAATGTGTGTGTTTGAGTACATCTACTCCAATGGACATGGGAGAGTGGGAATGCAAAATGAAGTTTGAAAATTCACTGGAAAAGTCAGAAATCGTCTTTTGAAAAAGTAAATCTGCTTACAGGGTGGCAGTGGAGAGGGGTCACCACAAATTGTGATGGGTGATGGGGAGGGGTAGAAAAAGGAGTTTCTCAATGGGAAAACATTTTCCTCATGGAGAAAAAAAGAACAAAAAATTAAAGTGCAAGTGTTCTATTGTGAGGTAAGTGATTGTTCACTATGTACATTTATGCATGCAAAAATACAGCCGCATGCAAGTGTTCTAAAAAAATAGAAATTTACTCCAAATGTAGGCATTAGTCTACAAAAGTAAATATCCAGCTTTCATTCTGAATGTTCTACTAAATGATTTTATCAAACTGTAAATAAGAAAATGATTCTGTTGGGGAAAAAAATTAAACACGCCAGCTGAAATTAATTTGTATGTGTAAAAGAAACGAGGTCCCGCATCCAATAGAAATCTAATGCAAAGGTGTAAAGCGTTTAGACATTTCAAGCTTACTGTGAGGACTCTACAGGGCTTACCTGGTGCCCATGGATTCCCTGGGAACGGCATTGTATTAGCATTGTAAGCCTCTGGCAGATAGGTCACAGGGGCTGGGGCTTTGAGAGATCCCTTGTTACAGGAGCCATCTGGGTGGGACCTCAAGGGCACCCTAGGAAGCAGCACTGTCAGGGTGCATTCATCCAGTGGAAGGCGCCTGGCAACTCTTTCCATTTGCCTCTTGTTCAATTTCTGTCTAATGCATGTCCCAGCTTCAGTCCCTCATTTTCTTTGATTTTCTCCTGGTCGTGGAATTGTGAAGAAGATGTTTCATTTTGTATCCACTGTGAAGATTTTGATGTGTTCCTTGGTCTTCAGTTCATTCTTCTTTTAGAGTGGTGTGTGTCCTGGCTCCGTTCTTCCCCTCAAGGGACCTCCTAGTCTCTGCTTCCTGCAGTCTCCATGCTTCTTGCCTCTGGGTTCAGTGAGCCCGGCCATCGGGGGGGTCACTAGGCTTAACTCAAGAAAGCATGTGTAGAGTGAGTCTAGGCACAGGGTAACAAAGTAACTAGGAACTGCAAAGGACCGGCTGAGGTGTGTTTATATAGTACAACTATAGTAACTCATATTCCTTACGCATATTTACAGTCTAGAGAGTCAATTTGCTCAAATCATTAGGAAGAACAAACTACAAAACTTAACGTATTACTAAACCACAATACCGGGTGCCTCACTAGATGGTACAATAAGCCAGTGCTCCACAAGGACAATATACAGGTATAGAACCAGGCCCGCTGGATAAACTATACTATGTACACTAAGCTTTAATGTCATTAAGCTCTAATGTTCACACAATCTCTACTGCTCATGGGGCGCCGAAACATGTCTAGAACAAGCTTCAAGCAGAAAATGCAAAACAGTAGCATATTAAAATATGACTGCAGTATTAAAAGTTCACAAATGGCTATTCTTCACAAAGTTCTTGTTGTGTAGTTCCTAGGTATCTCCAGGACCTGCGCATTTTGGATGACCTAAACTGAGGACTTGGTGTCCCGATTGCTTCCGGACACCCCCACAGGATATGTTAGCCGTTAGACCAGCTAGCTCTACAGTGCCACTACCACCCCCCTGTATCTTACAGTGGTGTAGGTAGTTTCTGGCAACCACTGAACATGACAACCCTGATTCCTCCGGGATCGGGGGAAAACAGTACAGTACGTTTCACTCAGACACTTGTGCTTGCTTACTCTAAGAAAATACACAGGATGGCAATTAGGACATTTCAATAAGTATTTATTGGTCCAGCGACAGCCTTGTGTAAAACATATGTGCTGCGACAATCAGGAGACAGAAGCATACAAAAGAGATTGCTAGTACCAAAATAGTAAATAGTAGATACATTTCTACCATAGTGCTAATAAGATGAACATAAGCAGTTCAGATAAAAACAGTAGCACTTGCATATTCCTAAAATGCATCTTAAGTAATTTGCCTAAATGTACCTAGCCTAGATCTGTATTTGTAGCATGTATATGCATGTAGCTATATATATATATATATATATATATATATATATATATATATATATATATTACCTACTGGCGGTCGTCAGTAGGTAGTTATAGTTAGGACCACGTTTCCATAGGAAAAGCATTTTTTGATGTGCTTATAACTTTGGCGTCATTTGACGAATCTTTACGAAATTTTCCAAAACGTTCCTCTTTTCAGGTCAGCTGCTATCCTAAAAGTTTGGGGGGATTCGTCAAGGGGGCTAAGAAAAAAGGGGGTCCCAAAACGTGTTTTCTCCATGCAATTTCCATAGGAAACTTTAGACAAGGCTACAGGTCAAACTGCTGAACGGAATTACGCCAAATTTGGCACAGAGAAAGGTCTTGGTCCAGAAAGCACGCTTTTGTTTAAATCGGGTAAATCCGTTCAGTAGTTTTAGAGAAATATCAAATTTTTCAGATATCGATATTTAAGAATTCTGACATCTGATTGCCTGAAGCGTTACGAGCACGAGCTTGCGGCTGATTGGCTGCGAACTGTTGAAACTAGGAAGTGTTGGCAGCCATTTTGTGATTCAGTCCGTCAGCTCACAACTCTCCCTCTACAAGGCATCAGGTCCGTCGTTCTACCTCTGCGAGGCAACACTAAAAATATACCGCAGCTCTGTCTGTGCGAGATACCCCTTTCACGGTCCCTCTCCCCACATCACCAGCTCGCAGCTATGCCTTTAGAAGCGAGTCCGTCGGCTCGCAGCTCTGTGACTGCGAGCAGTGAGCCATTTTGTGACTCAGTCCGTCAGCTCGCATCTCTCCCTCTAAAAGGCATCGGATCCGTAATTCTACCTCTGCGAGGCAATACTGAAAATATCCCGCAGGTCTCTCTGTGCGAGATGCTCCTTTTACGCTCCCTCTCCCCAAATCATCAGCTCGCGGCTATGCCTTTAGAAGCCAGTACATCGGCTCGCAGCTCTGTGTCTGCGAGCCGTGGGGCCCGCAGCTCTACCTCTGTGAGCCACCTCGTTAGCTCGTAGCTGTGTCTGTGCTAGCAGGCCCGTTGGCCCGTTACTCTCCCTCTGCGAGTTAGCCCGTCGGGTTGCAGCGCGGAGGGCTCGCAGCTGTATCTCTGCGAGCCAGCCCGTTAACTGATAGCTGTGTGTCTGCTAGCAGGCCTGTTGGCCCGTCGGTCTCCCTCTGTGAGTCAGGCCACAGCTCTCCATCTGCGAGCCGGTACGGTGCTGTGCTTTTGCGAGCCCACGGCTCGTAGGTCTCCCTCTGCGAGCTGAGCCCACGGGCTGCAGCTCTTCCTCTGCGAGCCTGCCCGACGGCCCGCAGGTGTCCCTCTGCTAGCCGAATCGCAGCTGACACTCTGCTAGCCGAAATTGGGAATATAAGGCGGCTCTAAAAAAAGCACTTCTGTTTATTAGTTGGAGCTACATGTAAGTGCGAATGCACAGCTTCAGGTTAATCAGGAAAATTCGGTTTCCCTCATCTGTGAAGTGTACTCCATCACTTCTGTAGATATCAGCGATATCAAAACGTATGTTGTTGTTGTAAATCGACCCCATTCTATGGTCTCTGAGGTAGGAGGAGGAGCCATCCTCTGGGGGCAGCAACACAGCCCTCTTCACATGCAGGGGGCTACTCCTCCCCCCCACATCAAACGTAGGCCAGCCTGTTGCTGTCTCACCTACTCCTCCCTGGGGTCAGGACACTTCCCAGACCCTGTCACATCCAAACCCAGACAGGCAATACACAACCAGGCAGAGGCACACAGGATGGTTTAAGACAAGAAACCAGCCACTTCTAAAAGCGTGGTTTCTAAACACACAATTCAAAAACCATCTTCACAAAAAGATGTGTTATTAAATTCTGAGTTCAGGCACACTAAACTCCATCTCTCCATCTTATGCCTATGGGAAGATATGTTGGAAACATGGGACTCAGCATTCCCCATTCTGTCCTATGGGCAAGATGGCCTTGCAACAGTGAAAAACGAATTTGGCAGTATTTCACTGTCAGGACATGGTACACACCTCAGTACATGTCCTACCTTTCACATACACTGCACCCTGCCCAGGGGGTACCTTGGGCCTACTATAGGGGTATCTGATGTGCATAAAAGGGAAGGTAAGGACTGGCAAGTGGGTGCACTTGCCAGGACAACAAGGCAGTTAACAAACTGCGCGCAGGCACTGCAGTGGCAGGCCTGAGATCTCTTCTTAGGGCTACTTGTGTGGGTGGCACAATTAGTGCTGCAGGCCCACTAGTAGCATTTGCATTACCAGCCCTGGCACACATAGTGCACTTTACTAGGGGCTTTACTAGTAAGGCAAACATACCAATTATGGACAACCAATTACCATAACACTTTATACAGGGAGCACTTGCACTTTGACACTGATCAGCAGTGGCAAAGTGCCCAAAGCATCTAAGTCGGCAACATAATGTCAGAAAAAGGTCTAGGAGGAAGGCAAAAAGTTTAATGAACTTTAGCCAAAAAGGGCCAAGTCCAACACATATATATATATATATATATATATATATATATATATATATGTATATATATATATATATATATTCATATGCTGCTGCCCTAGATTGAGGCACCACACGTCAGCGATGTAACAACCTTTTATTCTGCAAGGTGGCAAGAAAAACAGCATCTCCTAACAGCAAGTTGCTCTTGTCCAAATGCGTTTCAGGCTATCTCAGACCTTGATCACTGGTGTCATCAGGAGGCAAAGCTGTGCAGTTTCGCGCCGTATTTGCAGCGCTTTTAAGTTAATTGCCGTAGTGGGCGTGGCTATAAAGCACTCTGGTCTTTGTAGTATTAAGTCTCTAGTAGTTTGCCACTGTGTCTCCTTTACAATTTCAATTCCATTAGAAGGTTTGCTGAATAGAAAACCACCGTATTTCTGCCAGTATTCCCTTAAAAGAACGGTCTCGCTGTTCCTCATGACGCCGCTTTTCCCTTTGCACAGCATCCAGGAGCCGCACCTCAGCGGCGGGGTGCCTCGCGACCCGGGCCGGGCTGCGTACATAATCCATATGCTGCTGCCCTAGATTGAGGCACCACACATCAGCGATGTAACAACCTTTTATTCTGCAAGGTGGCAAGAAAAACGGCATCTCCTAACAGCAAGTTGCTCTTGTCCAAACGCGTTTCAGGCTATCTCAGCCCTTGATCACTGGTGTCATCAAGAGGCAAAGCTGTGCAGTTTCGCGCCGTATTTGCAGCGCTTTTAAGTTAATTGCTGTAGTGGGCATGGCTATAAAGCACTCTGGTCTTTGTAGTATTAAGTCTCTAGTAGTTTGCCACTGTGTCTCCTTTACAATTTCAATTCCATTAGTAGGTTTGCTGAATAGAATAGGGCAGCAGCATATGGAATATATATATATATATATATATATATCCAAGAAAGAAGTGACTCAAACAGATAGATTCACCAAAGAACAAAAATATATTTCAACTACAACGTTTCAGCTTCCGCCTTCCTCAGGTAGTACAAGATGGTTTGCTCAGTGGCTGCACAGATGACACAGCTGAATTTTCAAAAAGCATCATGAGTGAAGATTCTATTTGGAATGTGGAATCAATGCAGTCCTGAGAGCTCTTGAGATATGCAGTAATCAGGTTGTATTATCAGTAATGTTCAGTCCATCTGGATGCAGTGATTTTAAACGGTACATCCAGAAGTTTTCTCTGGAGTCCAGTAGTTCTTCCTTTGAGACATGTTCCACGGGGAAAATCTTCAAATCTGATAGTAAATGATCCACAAGGTTAAAATGATTGGCTACAGGCTGGTCAATTTTCTTATTAATTATTGCCGATTTGTGGTTCCTGAATCGTGTACGGAGGTCATTCACTGTTTGGCCTACATATTGTTTTTTACAGCTTTGCCGTTGGCACTGAATCACATAAATAATGCATGTTGAGCGACATGTAAGATGCTGTCTTATTCCATAGGTCCTTCTTGTAACAGAACTAGTTACTGATGATGTTTGTAAAAGGTATTCACACGTGATGCACCTTTTAGAGTCACAGCAATGAACCCCTGCATTTGTTACAACTTGCTTGAGTTCAGCTCTCACAATAAGAGATCGTAAATTTGGAGCTCTGCGGTAAGCAATGACTGGCGGTTTTGGAAAAACCTTTTGCAATTTTTCACAAGTAGACAGTAAGGGAAATGTTTTTTGCATTATATTTCTGTAGTTGGGAGCTGATGGATGATAGTCAACCACAAATGGAGTTCTGTCACTTTTGTTTCTGCCGTTGGTATTCCAAATAAGTGCTTCTCTGGGTAACTGCAAAGACTTGTCAATTTGTTGCTGTATGATATGCAGAGGATAGCCTCGTCTTTTAAATAATGTAGCAAGCTCCTGTAGATGGTCTTTACAGGTTTCCTCATTGCTGCAGATGCGTCTTATTCTGAGTGCTTGGCTGTAGATGATGCTCAGTTTAGTGTGGTGTGGGTGACATGAAGTCCAGTTTAGATACAAATGAGCATCTGTAGGCTTGTGGTACAGATCAGTTGTAATTTTTTGTTCTTGAATGGTGAGTAGCACATCCAGAAAAGGGAGATGATGCTTCTGTTTAGTATTGCTGCTGGTAAATTTGATGGTAGGATGGATATTGTTGATATAAGCTGTAAATTGTTCCAATGCTCTACTTCCTGCATTCCATATTATAAATATGTCATCAATGTATCTTAGCCATACCAGTGGTTTGATGCTATAAGTAGCAAGTATACAGTTCTCTAGTTTGCCCATGAAGATATTTGCATAGGATGGAGCCATCCGAGTGCCCATGGAAGTCCCTTGTATCTGCAGATAGTGTTTACCATTGAATGTAAAATTGTTGGATTTAAGGATAACTCTTGCAAAGTTGGTAAGCACATTTGTTGATGGCTTTTTCACAGTTCTTTTATTAAGAGCTTCAGATAATGCCATAAGCCCATCCTCATGTGGTATATTGGTGTATAATGATGTAACATCAAATGTAGCCAGAAGAGTATCATCATCAAATGTGTAGGTTTGGTTTAATTTTTCAATAATCTGAAGGAAGTGACTGGTATCTTTAACAAATGATGGAAGTTCCTGTACAATGGGCTGGAGGTGCAGGTCGACAAATAAAGATAGTCTCTCAGTAGCTGTGTCATTGCCAGAGATGATGGGACGGCCAGGATTGTTCATTTTGTGAATTTTGGGAAGCATATAAAATCTCCCAGGTCTTGGTTTGGGATGAACAAGTATATCTGCTGTTGTTTCATCAATGAGGTTTAAGCTCTTGTACCTTACAACCATGTTCTTAATTTCTTTGTTTAAGTCTTCTGTGGGATCAGTTTCTAAAGGTTTGTAAGTGTTGGTATCCATTAGTTGTCTCATTCCTTCCTCAATATAATCACTTACTTTCAAGGCAACCACTGCACCACCTTTGTCTGCCGGTTTTATAATGACATCCATTCTCTGTTGAAGGAGGTGGAGAGCTTTTCTCTCTTCTCGGGTAATGTTATCAAAAATCCTCTTAGGTGTTGATTCCTTGATGAGTTTGTTGATGGATAAAATGTATGTATCAAGAACAGGATTTCTACCACATTGAGGAGTCCATGATTTGGGATGGCGGAACTTCTTAAATGGATCTGGAAGGTAGCTTGGCAGACCAACATTAGAATTATTGTAAAAGTATTCTGCAAGTCTGCATCTTCTCTCGAAGGTTTTTAGGTCTCTCATCATGTTGGCCATATTATGGTCCTTCGGTACAGGACAGAAATAGAGGCCTTTGCTCAAGAGGTTCAATTCACCTGGTGATAGGAGCCCTCCAGTCAAGTCAATAACTGGGTCGGATGTCTGGAAGGGTTGTAGCTGGCTGATGCTATGCAGCTTTTTTTGTCTTATAAATCTTCTGTTTTTTTTATGCTGTTTACTCACAGGGCTTACACTGACAAGAAAATCTCCAAAAACAGAATGATTTAGAAAGTGGTGAGTTGGAAGAGGAGGTATATGAAATCTTAACATATCTCTTTTTAGTTTTGCAGATTTAATTTCAATAGCATTCCTGGCAGTCATCTTTTTTACTACTGCAACCCTCTGTAGTATGTGTGCCACTTCAGAGTCACTTTTTGTGTTCTTTAAAAGTTCCAGTTCTTTTTGTAGCTTGGCTTTAAGCATTTGCATTTTTTGAATGGTTACTTTAATAGATGCCAATAGTAGGGCCATTGATGAGTTATGCAGTAAAATATTCCATGTAGCTGACCATTCACAACTAGTTAGTTTAAAAGGTGGCTTAGACTTAACCTCCAACCCCATAGGATAGATGTTAAGTTTTTTATAGATTTGTAAATGTGCTATTGTAAATTGGCACTTACTGATTTTCTCCTGGATGAACAGCGCATATCTAGGATGTAGATTTGTTCTTGACATGGTGGTTGCTTCTGGCTTGAGTGTCGGATCCGGGGAGGATACAGGTTTGTAATCCCAAAAGAGTATACTTGAAGATGGAGGATCACAAGAAAACAACAGCCAGCCAGGGCAAAAATCTGGATCCCAAAGGATACAATGAGTCACAAAGAAATAAAATATCCAAGAAAGAAGTGACTCAAACAGATAGATTCACCAAAGAACAAAAATATATTTCAACTACAACGTTTCAGCTTCCGCCTTCCTCAGGTAGTACAAGATGGTTTGCTCAGTGGCTGCACAGATGACACAGCTGAATTTTCAAAAAGCATCATGAGTGAAGATTCTATTTGGAATGTGGAATCAATGCAGTCCTGAGAGCTCTTGAGATATGCAGTAATCAGGTTGTATTATCAGTAATGTTCAGTCCATCTGGATGCAGTGATTTTAAACGGTACATCCAGAAGTTTTCTCTGGAGTCCAGTAGTTCTTCCTTTGAGACATGTTCCACGGGGAAAATCTTCAAATCTGATAGTAAATGATCCACAAGGTTAAAATGATTGGCTACAGGCTGGTCAATTTTCTTATTAATTATTGCCGATTTGTGGTTCCTGAATCGTGTACGGAGGTCATTCACTGTTTGGCCTACATATTGTTTTTTACAGCTTTGCCGTTGGCACTGAATCACATAAATAATGCATGTTGAGCGACATGTAAGATGCTGTCTTATTCCATAGGTCCTTCTTGTAACAGAACTAGTTACTGATGATGTTTGTAAAAGGTATTCACACGTGATGCACCTTTTAGAGTCACAGCAATGAACCCCTGCATTTGTTACAACTTGCTTGAGTTCAGCTCTCACAATAAGAGATCGTAAATTTGGAGCTCTGCGGTAAGCAATGACTGGCGGTTTTGGAAAAACCTTTTGCAATTTTTCACAAGTAGACAGTAAGGGAAATGTTTTTTGCATTATATTTCTGTAGTTGGGAGCTGATGGATGATAGTCAACCACAAATGGAGTTCTGTCACTTTTGTTTCTGCCGTTGGTATTCCAAATAAGTGCTTCTCTGGGTAACTGCAAAGACTTGTCAATTTGTTGCTGTATGATATGCAGAGGATAGCCTCGTCTTTTAAATAATGTAGCAAGCTCCTGTAGATGGTCTTTACAGGTTTCCTCATTGCTGCAGATGCGTCTTATTCTGAGTGCTTGGCTGTAGATGATGCTCAGTTTAGTGTGGTGTGGGTGACATGAAGTCCAGTTTAGATACAAATGAGCATCTGTAGGCTTGTGGTACAGATCAGTTGTAATTTTTTGTTCTTGAATGGTGAGTAGCACATCCAGAAAAGGGAGATGATGCTTCTGTTTAGTATTGCTGCTGGTAAATTTGATGGTAGGATGGATATTGTTGATATAAGCTGTAAATTGTTCCAATGCTCTACTTCCTGCATTCCATATTATAAATATGTCATCAATGTATCTTAGCCATACCAGTGGTTTGATGCTATAAGTAGCAAGTATACAGTTCTCTAGTTTGCCCATGAAGATATTTGCATAGGATGGAGCCATCCGAGTGCCCATGGAAGTCCCTTGTATCTGCAGATAGTGTTTACCATTGAATGTAAAATTGTTGGATTTAAGGATAACTCTTGCAAAGTTGGTAAGCACATTTGTTGATGGCTTTTTCACAGTTCTTTTATTAAGAGCTTCAGATAATGCCATAAGCCCATCCTCATGTGGTATATTGGTGTATAATGATGTAACATCAAATGTAGCCAGAAGAGTATCATCATCAAATGTGTAGGTTTGGTTTAATTTTTCAATAATCTGAAGGAAGTGACTGGTATCTTTAACAAATGATGGAAGTTCCTGTACAATGGGCTGGAGGTGCAGGTCGACAAATAAAGATAGTCTCTCAGTAGCTGTGTCATTGCCAGAGATGATGGGACGGCCAGGATTGTTCATTTTGTGAATTTTGGGAAGCATATAAAATCTCCCAGGTCTTGGTTTGGGATGAACAAGTATATCTGCTGTTGTTTCATCAATGAGGTTTAAGCTCTTGTACCTTACAACCATGTTCTTAATTTCTTTGTTTAAGTCTTCTGTGGGATCAGTTTCTAAAGGTTTGTAAGTGTTGGTATCCATTAGTTGTCTCATTCCTTCCTCAATATAATCACTTACTTTCAAGGCAACCACTGCACCACCTTTGTCTGCCGGTTTTATAATGACATCCATTCTCTGTTGAAGGAGGTGGAGAGCTTTTCTCTCTTCTCGGGTAATGTTATCAAAAATCCTCTTAGGTGTTGATTCCTTGATGAGTTTGTTGATGGATAAAATGTATGTATCAAGAACAGGATTTCTACCACATTGAGGAGTCCATGATTTGGGATGGCGGAACTTCTTAAATGGATCTGGAAGGTAGCTTGGCAGACCAACATTAGAATTATTGTAAAAGTATTCTGCAAGTCTGCATCTTCTCTCGAAGGTTTTTAGGTCTCTCATCATGTTGGCCATATTATGGTCCTTCGGTACAGGACAGAAATAGAGGCCTTTGCTCAAGAGGTTCAATTCACCTGGTGATAGGAGCCCTCCAGTCAAGTCAATAACTGGGTCGG
Organism: Calotriton arnoldi; assembly: GCA_963921515.1. NCBI lineage: Eukaryota > Metazoa > Chordata > Amphibia > Caudata > Salamandridae > Calotriton > Calotriton arnoldi. The sequence goes on along the minus strand of CAWUFW010004547.1, from coordinate 1,454,764 downwards.
ATGTCTGGAAGGGTTGTAGCTGGCTGATGCTATGCAGCTTTTTTTGTCTTATAAATCTTCTGTTTTTTTTATGCTGTTTACTCACAGGGCTTACACTGACAAGAAAATCTCCAAAAACAGAATGATTTAGAAAGTGGTGAGTTGGAAGAGGAGGTATATGAAATCTTAACATATCTCTTTTTAGTTTTGCAGATTTAATTTCAATAGCATTCCTGGCAGTCATCTTTTTTACTACTGCAACCCTCTGTAGTATGTGTGCCACTTCAGAGTCACTTTTTGTGTTCTTTAAAAGTTCCAGTTCTTTTTGTAGCTTGGCTTTAAGCATTTGCATTTTTTGAATGGTTACTTTAATAGATGCCAATAGTAGGGCCATTGATGAGTTATGCAGTAAAATATTCCATGTAGCTGACCATTCACAACTAGTTAGTTTAAAAGGTGGCTTAGACTTAACCTCCAACCCCATAGGATAGATGTTAAGTTTTTTATAGATTTGTAAATGTGCTATTGTAAATTGGCACTTACTGATTTTCTCCTGGATGAACAGCGCATATCTAGGATGTAGATTTGTTCTTGACATGGTGGTTGCTTCTGGCTTGAGTGTCGGATCCGGGGAGGATACAGGTTTGTAATCCCAAAAAGAGTATACTTGAAGATGGAGGATCACAAGAAAACAACAGCCAGCCAGGGCAAAAATCTGGATCCCAAAGGATACAATGAGTCACAAAGAAATAAAATATCCAAGAAAGAAGTGACTCAAACAGATAGATTCACCAAAGAACAAAAATATATTTCAACTACAACGTTTCAGCTTCCGCCTTCCTCAGGTAGTACAAGATGGTTTGCTCAGTGGCTGCACAGATGACACAGCTGAATTTTCAAAAAGCATCATGAGTGAAGATTCTATTTGGAATGTGGAATCAATGCAGTCCTGAGAGCTCTTGAGATATGCAGTAATCAGGTTGTATTATCAGTAATGTTCAGTCCATCTGGATGCAGTGATTTTAAACGGTACATCCAGAAGTTTTCTCTGGAGTCCAGTAGTTCTTCCTTTGAGACATGTTCCACGGGGAAAATCTTCAAATCTGATAGTAAATGATCCACAAGGTTAAAATGATTGGCTACAGGCTGGTCAATTTTCTTATTAATTATTGCCGATTTGTGGTTCCTGAATCGTGTACGGAGGTCATTCACTGTTTGGCCTACATATTGTTTTTTACAGCTTTGCCGTTGGCACTGAATCACATAAATAATGCATGTTGAGCGACATGTAAGATGCTGTCTTATTCCATAGGTCCTTCTTGTAACAGAACTAGTTACTGATGATGTTTGTAAAAGGTATTCACACGTGATGCACCTTTTAGAGTCACAGCAATGAACCCCTGCATTTGTTACAACTTGCTTGAGTTCAGCTCTCACAATAAGAGATCGTAAATTTGGAGCTCTGCGGTAAGCAATGACTGGCGGTTTTGGAAAAACCTTTTGCAATTTTTCACAAGTAGACAGTAAGGGAAATGTTTTTTGCATTATATTTCTGTAGTTGGGAGCTGATGGATGATAGTCAACCACAAATGGAGTTCTGTCACTTTTGTTTCTGCCGTTGGTATTCCAAATAAGTGCTTCTCTGGGTAACTGCAAAGACTTGTCAATTTGTTGCTGTATGATATGCAGAGGATAGCCTCGTCTTTTAAATAATGTAGCAAGCTCCTGTAGATGGTCTTTACAGGTTTCCTCATTGCTGCAGATGCGTCTTATTCTGAGTGCTTGGCTGTAGATGATGCTCAGTTTAGTGTGGTGTGGGTGACATGAAGTCCAGTTTAGATACAAATGAGCATCTGTAGGCTTGTGGTACAGATCAGTTGTAATTTTTTGTTCTTGAATGGTGAGTAGCACATCCAGAAAAGGGAGATGATGCTTCTGTTTAGTATTGCTGCTGGTAAATTTGATGGTAGGATGGATATTGTTGATATAAGCTGTAAATTGTTCCAATGCTCTACTTCCTGCATTCCATATTATAAATATGTCATCAATGTATCTTAGCCATACCAGTGGTTTGATGCTATAAGTAGCAAGTATACAGTTCTCTAGTTTGCCCATGAAGATATTTGCATAGGATGGAGCCATCCGAGTGCCCATGGAAGTCCCTTGTATCTGCAGATAGTGTTTACCATTGAATGTAAAATTGTTGGATTTAAGGATAACTCTTGCAAAGTTGGTAAGCACATTTGTTGATGGCTTTTTCACAGTTCTTTTATTAAGAGCTTCAGATAATGCCATAAGCCCATCCTCATGTGGTATATTGGTGTATAATGATGTAACATCAAATGTAGCCAGAAGAGTATCATCATCAAATGTGTAGGTTTGGTTTAATTTTTCAATAATCTGAAGGAAGTGACTGGTATCTTTAACAAATGATGGAAGTTCCTGTACAATGGGCTGGAGGTGCAGGTCGACAAATAAAGATAGTCTCTCAGTAGCTGTGTCATTGCCAGAGATGATGGGACGGCCAGGATTGTTCATTTTGTGAATTTTGGGAAGCATATAAAATCTCCCAGGTCTTGGTTTGGGATGAACAAGTATATCTGCTGTTGTTTCATCAATGAGGTTTAAGCTCTTGTACCTTACAACCATGTTCTTAATTTCTTTGTTTAAGTCTTCTGTGGGATCAGTTTCTAAAGGTTTGTAAGTGTTGGTATCCATTAGTTGTCTCATTCCTTCCTCAATATAATCACTTACTTTCAAGGCAACCACTGCACCACCTTTGTCTGCCGGTTTTATAATGACATCCATTCTCTGTTGAAGGAGGTGGAGAGCTTTTCTCTCTTCTCGGGTAATGTTATCAAAAATCCTCTTAGGTGTTGATTCCTTGATGAGTTTGTTGATGGATAAAATGTATGTATCAAGAACAGGATTTCTACCACATTGAGGAGTCCATGATTTGGGATGGCGGAACTTCTTAAATGGATCTGGAAGGTAGCTTGGCAGACCAACATTAGAATTATTGTAAAAGTATTCTGCAAGTCTGCATCTTCTCTCGAAGGTTTTTAGGTCTCTCATCATGTTGGCCATATTATGGTCCTTCGGTACAGGACAGAAATAGAGGCCTTTGCTCAAGAGGTTCAATTCACCTGGTGATAGGAGCCCTCCAGTCAAGTCAATAACTGGGTCGGATGTCTGGAAGGGTTGTAGCTGGCTGATGCTATGCAGCTTTTTTTGTCTTATAAATCTTCTGTTTTTTTTATGCTGTTTACTCACAGGGCTTACACTGACAAGAAAATCTCCAAAAACAGAATGATTTAGAAAGTGGTGAGTTGGAAGAGGAGGTATATGAAATCTTAACATATCTCTTTTTAGTTTTGCAGATTTAATTTCAATAGCATTCCTGGCAGTCATCTTTTTTACTACTGCAACCCTCTGTAGTATGTGTGCCACTTCAGAGTCACTTTTTGTGTTCTTTAAAAGTTCCAGTTCTTTTTGTAGCTTGGCTTTAAGCATTTGCATTTTTTGAATGGTTACTTTAATAGATGCCAATAGTAGGGCCATTGATGAGTTATGCAGTAAAATATTCCATGTAGCTGACCATTCACAACTAGTTAGTTTAAAAGGTGGCTTAGACTTAACCTCCAACCCCATAGGATAGATGTTAAGTTTTTTATAGATTTGTAAATGTGCTATTGTAAATTGGCACTTACTGATTTTCTCCTGGATGAACAGCGCATATCTAGGATGTAGATTTGTTCTTGACATGGTGGTTGCTTCTGGCTTGAGTGTCGGATCCGGGAGGATACAGGTTTGTAATCCCAAAAAGAGTATACTTGAAGATGGAGGATCACAAGAAAACAACAGCCAGCCAGGGCAAAAATCTGGATCCCAAAGGATACAATGAGTCACAAAGAAATAAAATATCCAAGAAAGAAGTGACTCAAACAGATAGATTCACCAAAGAACAAAAATATATTTCAACTACAACGTTTCAGCTTCCGCCTTCCTCAGGTAGTACAAGATGGTTTGCTCAGTGGCTGCACAGATGACACAGCTGAATTTTCAAAAAGCATCATGAGTGAAGATTCTATTTGGAATGTGGAATCAATGCAGTCCTGAGAGCTCTTGAGATATGCAGTAATCAGGTTGTATTATCAGTAATGTTCAGTCCATCTGGATGCAGTGATTTTAAACGGTACATCCAGAAGTTTTCTCTGGAGTCCAGTAGTTCTTCCTTTGAGACATGTTCCACGGGGAAAATCTTCAAATCTGATAGTAAATGATCCACAAGGTTAAAATGATTGGCTACAGGCTGGTCAATTTTCTTATTAATTATTGCCGATTTGTGGTTCCTGAATCGTGTACGGAGGTCATTCACTGTTTGGCCTACATATTGTTTTTTACAGCTTTGCCGTTGGCACTGAATCACATAAATAATGCATGTTGAGCGACATGTAAGATGCTGTCTTATTCCATAGGTCCTTCTTGTAACAGAACTAGTTACTGATGATGTTTGTAAAAGGTATTCACACGTGATGCACCTTTTAGAGTCACAGCAATGAACCCCTGCATTTGTTACAACTTGCTTGAGTTCAGCTCTCACAATAAGAGATCGTAAATTTGGAGCTCTGCGGTAAGCAATGACTGGCGGTTTTGGAAAAACCTTTTGCAATTTTTCACAAGTAGACAGTAAGGGAAATGTTTTTTGCATTATATTTCTGTAGTTGGGAGCTGATGGATGATAGTCAACCACAAATGGAGTTCTGTCACTTTTGTTTCTGCCGTTGGTATTCCAAATAAGTGCTTCTCTGGGTAACTGCAAAGACTTGTCAATTTGTTGCTGTATGATATGCAGAGGATAGCCTCGTCTTTTAAATAATGTAGCAAGCTCCTGTAGATGGTCTTTACAGGTTTCCTCATTGCTGCAGATGCGTCTTATTCTGAGTGCTTGGCTGTAGATGATGCTCAGTTTAGTGTGGTGTGGGTGACATGAAGTCCAGTTTAGATACAAATGAGCATCTGTAGGCTTGTGGTACAGATCAGTTGTAATTTTTTGTTCTTGAATGGTGAGTAGCACATCCAGAAAAGGGAGATGATGCTTCTGTTTAGTATTGCTGCTGGTAAATTTGATGGTAGGATGGATATTGTTGATATAAGCTGTAAATTGTTCCAATGCTCTACTTCCTGCATTCCATATTATAAATATGTCATCAATGTATCTTAGCCATACCAGTGGTTTGATGCTATAAGTAGCAAGTATACAGTTCTCTAGTTTGCCCATGAAGATATTTGCATAGGATGGAGCCATCCGAGTGCCCATGGAAGTCCCTTGTATCTGCAGATAGTGTTTACCATTGAATGTAAAATTGTTGGATTTAAGGATAACTCTTGCAAAGTTGGTAAGCACATTTGTTGATGGCTTTTTCACAGTTCTTTTATTAAGAGCTTCAGATAATGCCATAAGCCCATCCTCATGTGGTATATTGGTGTATAATGATGTAACATCAAATGTAGCCAGAAGAGTATCATCATCAAATGTGTAGGTTTGGTTTAATTTTTCAATAATCTGAAGGAAGTGACTGGTATCTTTAACAAATGATGGAAGTTCCTGTACAATGGGCTGGAGGTGCAGGTCGACAAATAAAGATAGTCTCTCAGTAGCTGTGTCATTGCCAGAGATGATGGGACGATACATACATTTTATCCATCAACAAACTCATCAAGGAATCAACACCTAAGAGGATTTTTGATAACATTACCCGAGAAGAGAGAAAAGCTCTCCACCTCCTTCAACAGAGAATGGATGTCATTATAAAACCGGCAGACAAAGGTGGTGCAGTGGTTGCCTTGAAAGTAAGTGATTATATTGAGGAAGGAATGAGACAACTAATGGATACCAACACTTACAAACCTTTAGAAACTGATCCCACAGAAGACTTAAACAAAGAAATTAAGAACATGGTTGTAAGGTACAAGAGCTTAAACCTCATTGATGAAACAACAGCAGATATACTTGTTCATCCCAAACCAAGACCTGGGAGATTTTATATGCTTCCCAAAATTCACAAAATGAACAATCCTGGCCGTCCCATCATCTCTGGCAATGACACAGCTACTGAGAGACTATCTTTATTTGTCGACCTGCACCTCCAGCCCATTGTACAGGAACTTCCATCATTTGTTAAAGATACCAGTCACTTCCTTCAGATTATTGAAAAATTAAACCAAACCTACACATTTGATGATGATACTCTTCTGGCTACATTTGATGTTACATCATTATACACCAATATACCACATGAGGATGGGCTTATGGCATTATCTGAAGCTCTTAATAAAAGAACTGTGAAAAAGCCATCAACAAATGTGCTTACCAACTTTGCAAGAGTTATCCTTAAATCCAACAATTTTACATTCAATGGTAAACACTATCTGCAGATACAAGGGACTTCCATGGGCACTCGGATGGCTCCATCCTATGCAAATATCTTCATGGGCAAACTAGAGAACTGTATACTTGCTACTTATAGCATCAAACCACTGGTATGGCTAAGATACATTGATGACATATTTATAATATGGAATGCAGGAAGTAGAGCATTGGAACAATTTACAGCTTATATCAACAATATCCATCCTACCATCAAATTTACCAGCAGCAATACTAAACAGAAGCATCATCTCCCTTTTCTGGATGTGCTACTCACCATTCAAGAACAAAAATTACAACTGATCTGTACCACAAGCCTACAGATGCTCATTTGTATCTAAACTGGACTTCATGTCACCCACACCACACTAAACTGAGCATCATCTACAGCCAAGCACTCAGAATAAGACGCATCTGCAGCAATGAGGAAACCTGTAAAGACCATCTACAGGAGCTTGCTACATTATTTAAAAGACGAGGCTATCCTCTGCATATCATACAGCAACAAATTGACAAGTCTTTGCAGTTACCCAGAGAAGCACTTATTTGGAATACCAACGGCAGAAACAAAAGTGACAGAACTCCATTTGTGGTTGACTATCATCCATCAGCTCCCAACTACAGAAATATAATGCAAAAAACATTTCCCTTACTGTCTACTTGTGAAAAATTGCAAAAGGTTTTTCCAAAACCGCCAGTCATTGCTTACCGCAGAGCTCCAAATTTACGATCTCTTATTGTGAGAGCTGAACTCAAGCAAGTTGTAACAAATGCAGGGGTTCATTGCTGTGACTCTAAAAGGTGCATCACGTGTGAATACCTTTTACAAACATCATCAGTAACTAGTTCTGTTACAAGAAGGACCTATGGAATAAGACAGCATCTTACATGTCGCTCAACATGCATTATTTATGTGATTCAGTGCCAACGGCAAAGCTGTAAAAAACAATATGTAGGCCAAACAGTGAATGACCTCCGTACACGATTCAGGAACCACAAATCGGCAATAATTAATAAGAAAATTGACCAGCCTGTAGCCAATCATTTTAACCTTGTGGATCATTTACTATCAGATTTGAAGATTTTCCCCGTGGAACATGTCTCAAAGGAAGAACTACTGGACTCCAGAGAAAACTTCTGGATGTACCGTTTAAAATCACTGCATCCAGATGGACTGAACATTACTGATAATACAACCTGATTACTGCATATCTCAAGAGCTCTCAGGACTGCATTGATTCCACATTCCAAATAGAATCTTCACTCATGATGCTTTTTGAAAATTCAGCTGTGTCATCTGTGCAGCCACTGAGCAAACCATCTTGTACTACCTGAGGAAGGCGGAAGCTGAAACGTTGTAGTTGAAATATATTTTTGTTCTTTGGTGAATCTATCTGTTTGAGTCACTTCTTTCTTGGATATTTTATTTCTTTGTGACTCATTGTATCCTTTGGGATCCAGATTTTTGCCCTGGCTGGCTGTTGTTTTCTTGTGATCCTCCATCTTCAAGTATATATATATATATATATTCACTGAAAAAACCATAGGTTTTAGGGACAGTTATAGTTACTTGGACATTGCACTCGTACAAAACCCGTGAAATTCCCCCATTATAGTTAGTTCAGCTAACTATAACTCGCGCCCCGCAATGCACTGCTGATGACGTCACATATTACATCACTCATGACATGGTCAGTGACATCACTGATGACATCACTGATGACATCTCAAATGACATCACTGATGACATCATCCAGTGACTGTGTGTTTCTGTAAAGTTTAAATATTTTTAATATATATAGGAAAAGACGTATTGAAGAATGAGTGGGTGTGTAAGTGTCTGTATGGATGATTTAGTAGGTGCGTGACTGACTCTATAAGTGAGTGATTTAACGTATCTTACTGAATGCATGGGTTAGTGACTAAACTGGGTGAATGTCTGTATCCGTCTGTCTGTTGCTGTGTAAGTGGCTGCATGTGTTTGTGAATAGCTAAATGAGTGTCTATATGAGTTATTGAATGCTTGTCTGAGTATCTGTATGGGTGCCTGAGTGTTTGTGTGGGAGGGGTGTGTGCAACTCTGTGCATAGATGTGTGAGTGGGTGATTCACTGGGTGGATGGTTTCAAGAGTGTATCTGTGATAGACTGTATGGGTGGGTAAGTGTGTGTAAGAGTGTGTTAGTGAGTGAATGTATGTCCCAGTGGTACATGTGTGAGTAACTACATATGTGAAAGGCAGTATATATGTGTGTTGGAGTATATAAATAGCTATAAGCAAGAGTGAGTGATTGTGATAGTGGCTGTATGGATGAGTGTGTGCTTGTATCAGTGATTGTATAAGAGCGTAACAATGTGCTACTATTTGTATGAGTAAGTGAGCTGGTGTGTGTATAACTGTATAGGTGAGTAAATGGCAGTGTGTTTAATTATTTGCATGACTGACTAGGTGTCTGAGTATCTCTATGGATGAGTGGCGTTGTTTGAGTGTCTATATAGGAGTAAGAGTGCATATGATAGTCCTGTACTGAGTGACCGTAAGTATGAGTGACTGTACGGGTGAGTGAGTGGATGTGTGTGTGTAGACCTAAGAATCAGTGAGTGGGTATGTAGTTATTGGTGTTGGAGTGTCTATGGTTTTGCGAATGGCAGTCTGTAATTTAGAGTGGGTGTATCAAAGATTATATTAGGGTGTGAGGAGGTGCATCAGATTATCACGTGGATGATGTCATCAGTGATGTCATTTGAGATGTCATCAGTGATGTCATCAGTGATGTCACTGACCATGTCATGAGTGATGTAATATGTGACGTCATCAGCAGTGCATTGCGGGGGCGCGAGTTATAGTTAGCTGAACTAACTATAACGGGGGAATTTCACGGGGTTTGTACGAGTGCAATGTCCAAGTAACTATAACTGTCCCTAAAACCTATGGTTTTTTCAGTGAATTTCAAAGGTTTTTTAAATGCTAATTTGTAACTATAACGTGTCTGAAACCTATGGTTTTTTCAGTGAATTTCAAAGGTTTTTTAAATGCTAATTTGTAACTATAACGTGTCTGAAACCTATGGTTTTTTCAGTGAATTTCAAAGGTTTTTTAAATGCTAATTTCTAACTATAACGTGCCTGAAACCTACGGTTTTTTCAGTGAATTTCAAAGGTTTTGTAAATGACAATTTTTAAATGTATTAATTGTTATATTAATTTTTTTCATACTGATTTACTACATTTTTAGAAACAATTTTTTTTTACAGATTTTATTTTTTAAATTACATTGTAATTACATTATACATTACATTACAAAAAATACTTTCTCAGAATGAATTACTTTAGTTTAAATACTTTGCACATAGGCAATAGACTTTTAAGTACAGTAGTTACAGTTGTTGCAATGGGCAACACATTTTCAAACACAATGCAACATTCAGCTCAATGTGAATTTCTAGTTAAATGCAATTAGTTACTTTATGGATTACTTTTCTAACCACATGACTGGATCCTAGATTCAGTCCTGGTACATCTCCTGTAAACAGTTGAGTAAAAGCATTTGGTTACAGTCGTGATTTTTAAGGAATATTATTGTATTTTAAAAGTTGACACTTAGAAACTTTTTCTCATAGAATCACCAATGTTATCCTATGGAAGGAAATTCACTTAGCAGGTAAAAACTGTTATCGTTACTTTTTCTTACTCAGTGTTGGATCCTGGATCCAGCACTGGTGCATCTCCTGTAAACAGTTGAAAGAATGCGTTTAAGTCATACAGGTGATTTTTAAGGAATATTTGTAGTTTGTAAAAATCAACACTTTGAAACTTTTTTGCTGAAAACCAGACAATGGATTCCTATGGAAGAAAATATAAGTTACTGGTAAGTACGGTTAAAATTACTTTTCAGGATTAGTACTGGGCTGAAAGATGCAGCACTGAGGTCTCTCCTGATAACAGGTGAGTAAATCGGAATTCGTATTTCGGCTGATTTTAGAGGAATATTTTAAAGTTCCAAAACTCCACACTTAGAAGAATTTCCAAGTGAAACCAGTCAATGTTAGCCTATGGAAGGAAATTCAAGTTACTGGTAAGTACGGTTAAAATTACTTTTCAGGACCAGTACTGGGCTGAAAGATACAGCACTGAGGTCTCTCCTTATAACAGGTGAGTAAATCGGAATTCGTATTTCGGCTGATTTTAGAGGAATATTTGTATGTTTCAAAAATCAACACTTAGAAACTTTTTCAGCAAAAAGCAGGCAATGATATCCTATGGAAGGAAATTCAAGTTACTGGTAAGTACGGTTAAAATTACTTTTGAGGATCAGTACTGGGCTGAAAGATGCAGCACTGAGGTCTCTCCTGATAACAGGTGAGTAAATCGGAATTCGTATTTCGGCTGATTTTAGAGGAATATTTTAAAGTTCCAAAACTCCACACTTAGAAGAATTTCCAAGTGAAACCAGTCAATGTTAGCCTATGAAGGAAATTCAAGTTACCGGTAAGTACGGTTAAAATTACTTTTCAGGACCAGTACTGGGCTGAAAGATGCAGCACTGAGGTCTCTCCTGATAACAGGTGAGTAAATTGGAATTCGTATTTCGGCTGATTTTAGAGGAATATTTTAAAGTTCCAAAACTCCACACTTAGAAGAATTTCCAAGTGAAACCAGTCAATGTTAGCCTATGGAAGGAAATTCAAGTTACTGGTAAGTACGGTTAAAATTACTTTTCAGGACCAGTACTGGGCTGAAAGATACAGCACTGAGGTCTCTCCTGATAACAGGTGAGTAAATCGGAATTCGTATTTCGGATGATTTTAGAAGAATATTTGCACAATGATGAAGGGAGGGGGCGGGGCCTGAGGTGACATCTGTGCAAACGCGCCCCGTGGCGCGTTTTAAGTTGGGGGATTAAGTCCTCTTGAATCCTGAGGGTCCCTAGGGGCCAACTAGCCCACCAGGAACCTCCAATATGCGCCAGGGGCTGCGTTGCAGAGACGTGTAGAGAGGCCACACCCCTTTTTACACCTCTCTGCAACGCAGCTCTGTGGCGCTTTCTGGATGTACCTGTTGGGCTAGTTGGCCCCCAGGGACCCTCAGGATTGAAGGGGATTTAATTCCCCATCTTAAAACGCGCCACGGGGCCTGTTTGCACACATGTCACCTGAAGCCCCGCCCTCCCTTCACCACTGTGCAAACGCGCCCCGTGGCGCGTTTTAAGCTGGGGGATTAAGTCCCCTTGAATCCTGAGGGTCCTCGGAGTCCAACTAGCCTACCATATACCTCCAAAAGCGCCACAGAGCTGCGTTGCAGAGAGGTGTAAAAAGGGGTGTGGCCTCTCTACACGTCTCTGCAACGCAGCCCCTGGCGCATATTGGAGGTTCCTGGTGGGCTAGTTGGCCCCCAGGGATCCCCAGTATTCAAGGGGAATCGTTCCCCTCTGCAAACGCGCCAGGGGGCGCGTTTGCAGAGTGGTGAAGGAAGGGGGCGGGGCCTGCGGGCCCGATCGTTTTTTTAAATTTTTTTTTTTTGTCCCCTGAAGGGGGGCTGTGTGGCCCCCCTTCCTTTTTCCTGTTTTTGGGCCCTGGGGACCCCATCCCCCAGGGCCTTACCCCTTTTTTTTAATTTAATTTAAAAAAAAAAAAAACGGGAAGGGGGCCGCGTGGCCCCCCTTCCCTGGGCCTGTATTGGCCCCGGGGACCCCATCCCCCGGGGCATGGCCTTTTTTTTATTTTCTTGGGAGGGGGGCTGCGTGGCCCCCCTCCTCAGGCCATTTAAGGCCCCGGGGACCCCATCCCCCGGGGCCGGCCTTTCCATTTATTTATTTTTATTTATTTTTTTGGGGAGGGGGGCCGCGTGGCCCCCCTCCTGGGCCACTACTTGCCCCGGGGACCCCATCCCCCGGGGCTGGCCCTCTCCGTTGGGGACTGTGGGGGGGTCCCCAATCCCCCCACAGTCCCGCCGGCTCCCCACGTCCCTTGGGAGCCGGCATTGCTGTTCCACATGGGGAGCAGCTGACATGCTTCTCCCCATGTGGAAAAGCAATGTGCTTTGGATATTGGAAGAGAGAGCAGGTTTCCCTGCTCTCTCTTCCAATATCCAAAGCAGTTTGCTATGGCAGGACGGGAGCCGCGAGGCTCCCGTCCTGCCATAGCAAACTACAGTGTCCCGGGGGTAGGCACCCCGGGACACTGCAGGAGCCGGCCCTGGGGGGTGGCGGTCCCCAGGGCCATCAAGGGCTCCAGGAGGGGGGCCGCGCGGCCCCCCTCCCTACATCAGCACAGCCCCGGGGAGGTGGTGGTCCCCGGGGCTTCGGGGGTCCAAAACGGACCCCCATTTTAATTTGTTAGTGCCCCGGGGAGGTGGCGGTCCCCGGGGCGTGTGGGGGGGCTGGAGCCCCCCCACACAGGTTGTTCAATTAATAAAAAAAAAGCCCCGGGGAGGTGGTGGTCCCCGGGGCTGCGGGAGGGCTCAGAGCCCTCCCGCACCATTTTTTAAAAAAAGCCCCGGGGGGTGGCGGTCCCCGGGGCTTGGGGGGCCCTTTGAGGCCGCCCACACATAAAATTAAACCCCCCACCATGCCCCCGGGACTTGGGCCACCCGGGGGCAAAATACAATCGAAGCGCGGGAGACCGCGCTCCGATTTTTTCCGGCAGGATTCGCGCACCCTGAGCACATCCTGCCGATTTTAAAAAATTTTTTTTTTTTTTGCCCAGGGGGTCCTTGTGGGACCCCTGAGCAAACCTAGGGGTCAGGGTGTTTCTACCCTGCCCCCTTTGTGCGCTTTGCGCACTTGTTTCTGTCCCTCGGTTCTACCGAGGGACAAAATGGCTGCCAACATTTCCTGAATCGGAATGTTGACAGCCAGCTGACAGCCAATTAACATGCAGCTCGTGATCGGGAGGGTACGCGGACCCTACTCGGCCATAGATATCACTATCTTTTTACTTTTGATTTTCTCAGCAACTACTGAACAGATTTACACCATTTAACAAAAAGGGTTCTTTCTGAACCAAGAACTACCTCTTTGCCAAATTTGGTGTAATTCCGTTCAGCAGTTCGGGCTGTAGCCGTGTCTAAAGTTTCCTATGGAAAATTGCATGGGAAAACGCGTTTTGGGACCCCCTTTTTCTCGGCCCCCGCTTGACGAATCCCCCTGAGACTTTCAGGGTAGGAGCGGACCGGAGCGGGCCACAAAGTTTGAAAATGTTGCGAAGATACGTCAACCGGCAAGAGAGTTATTTCAAATAGAATGTCGCGGATTTCCTATGGATAATAGGTTGTAACTATAACTATCTACTGGCGACCGCCAGTAGATAATATGCATGTAGCCAGGAAACCCCTAGGGAAGAACCAGCCCCCTCACCTGATGGGTGAAAATGAAGGACCCCGTCTCTACTTGGAGGATAACACCCCGCAAGGGATGTCAGACCGCTGCGTGTCGAAGATTCAGCAAGCAGGACCCCGTGTCAGCTTGGAAGGAATTCTCCTCTAATTTGCAGGGGGGAATAAGGGTCTTATATACTAGAGTGGTCACTCCAGGGTTTCTTCTAGAATCGATATGTTTTGTATACAGTCATAAATGCTTTGAAAACAATCATGAATGTTTTTCCAAACAAATGCGATCATGCACAGCTTGCTGTTGACCAAGGATGAAAAAAGTGGTGACCTTTATACAGAATAATTATACCGTGCCTGAGGACATGTTTATGTACGTCAGGTACAGGGATTATGATAGAGTGCCAAGAACCTGGTGTTGAAGAGACAGGAGCAAGCTACTAGGTAAAAGGTCACCTGTTTAGAATCTTTATTGTCGTGTGGATGGGACAAATGTATGTAATAGTGGTATACATGACAGGACTAGCCTAAAGGACATGACATTCTAGTGATAAGTAAGCCTTTACGCAAGACGGAGGCTTATAACTTTTCCTCCCAAAATGGAACCTCTTCAGTAATAAAAGATACCTAAACAGACAGTGGATTAACATTATCCGCTTCAGCCCCTGCTGTGCGAGAGGGCCCCAAGCTCCTGGGGGCTACCTCCGGTACTGTGCATGGGCGGCAAGACCATGGCCTGAGGGCTCCTGATTGGGTCTGGGGTGGAGGTCTCCATGTAGTTCGCAGAGGGGCCCCCTCAAGTTTCATTACGCCACTGTAAAAGGATACCTAAACAGCACAATAGAAAGCAAATACAACAATATAGACAGTGTCAAGTGGACTTGCAAAGCAGGAGAGCAGTATCTCAGATTTTGTTAACATGCTAGTGGGCACAATGAAAATGTGCCCAAGTTCAGGGGTAGAAAGAGGCAACACAAAACACAAAAAGCTCAGAGAAGAGAACAAAGGTTCCTGAATTTCTCTAGCTGTCAAACCAACATGTTCCTGAACTATTGGTAATAGCAGGTCAAAATGAGCAAAACAAAATATACCAAAAATTCAAAGATGCTGCAAAAAGGGGTGAAATAATCAGGCTAAGTCATCTCTGGTTCAACTGTACTTGCAAAGGTTGCTCTCACAGGCTGGTTGGGCCTGTGAGGGGCGCAGGGAATCTTTGTAAACATAAGCGTCCAACCAGACTGATTTTTCAGCAGCTCATCTCCATCAGGCGTGCTTCACATGTTCAGTAATCTTTGGGCTGGCTGTGGGAATTCAAGGTCAGCAGCAGTGCTAGCATACAGAGCTTCAGCTAGGCCACATGCATAGTCGTAGCCAGAAGAAAGTGTTTAGCATGTCAGCTCGAACTTATTGATATACTTCAACACTAAGAGGCCCAAACAGGTTGAAGCCCAAAAAATCATCAGTAATCTGCTAAGCAGCTCCAGGTCTCATGTACAAAGTTGGGAAGTTAGCTGAAGCCATGTTGCCAATAGATGTCCATTGCTGTCACATTTTTAAAGTGACAGCCAATCAGTCTGGAATCAAGTTGCCCTTTTTGCAGTGTTGTCTTGGGTAGAAGCAGTGTTTGCCTCTGTGGGCTTTTCTGTTGGGAGACTTTGTGCATTTCCATCAGCCTACATCAAACAAATGAAAATAATTAAGAAGTAGTGGGATATATGCAGTGCTTAATTTGTAAAATAAATAAGTGCAAGTGGCAACATTTTGCTTAGAAAGCCTCAGCCCGCTTCCACCATAGGTACTGCACTCTTCAAGTTTACTTACTAAAATGTTATACGTTTTATAACAAAGTACATTTTAGGAAGCATTTATTTGAGGGCTGACTCCTTGACCCCAACTTCCTCAATGCTCTACATAATACCTTTTTCTTAGTGCTTTTTTCAATCATTGTACTAGCTCTTAAACCTTATGCTTTACTCCTTTTAACCTCTCCTAGCTCCTCACTCTTCATCACTTTCCTAGCTCAATTTACCTCTTCACTCATCCTACTTCCTCATCTCTCCACTTAACATTTTATCTCCAATCCTCATCTCTCCTCCACAGTGCTTAAAGAGTAAGTGATAATGGTAGAAGTATGATGTCTTAAAATGGAAGATGTAAAACTGCATGATATTGTAGTACCAGCCAATAGTGTATATTCCCACACAAAAGAATACACAATGCAATGTGGGTGTCACCAGACCATTCAACAGAGAATCAGGCTGACCATGTTTGCATTGCCAAGAAGTTCCGGAGGTCATTGCAGGATGTGAAATTGATCAGAGGAGCGGATGTGGTGTCAGACCATCACCTTGTCATGGCCAGGCTAAAGATAAAGCTGAAGAAAGCATGGATGTAACCAACAAACCAATGCCAGCGACATAACACTAGCCTCCTCAAAGATACACAGAAATCTAGTGAATACTTAGGGGCATATTAGCAAGACCGGCAGGAAACTGCCGCTAAAACGGCGATAATGGGCTTGATAATATGCGTTATAGAATTCCAATAGAAGCCCAGGTTAGATGTCCTGCACATCTAACATGGGCTTCTATTGGAATTCTGTAACGCATATTATCAAGCCCATTATCGCCGTTTTAGCGGCAGTTTCCTGCCGCTAAAACGGCGATAATTTTATCGCCGGTCTTGCTAATATGCCCCTTAGTCACTCTCGGTAACAAGTTTCAAGTACTGCAAGACCTAGAGGACAGAGACCCAGTAGAAGGTCAGTGGGAGAAGATCAAAGAAACCGTGTCATCAACCTGCCAGGAGGTACTGGGTCCCAAGAAACATCAGCATAAAAAAGGGATCTTCACTGAGACTCTTCCCAAAATCCAAGAGAAAAAGAAAGAAAAGTTGCAGTCAACACCAGCAAAACAAGAGCAGAAAAAGCAAAGTTCAAGGCAAATATACCCAACCAACAAGGAAGCAAAGAGAAGCTTAAGAGCAGACAGGTGAAGATTCATCAATGATTTTGTCACATATGTCCAGGAAGCAGCAAGCCATAGGAACTTGAAAGAACTGTACAACATAACAGGGAAACTCTCCTGCAGATACAGCAAGCCAGACAGACCTGTTAAAGACAAAATCATGGGTAATGAAGGCCAACAACGAAGATGGCTGGAGCACTTTGAAGATCTGCTGAACCATCCAATGCTGCAGTCTTCACCAGACATACAGCCAGCCGACAAGAACTTGCCAATTGACTTCAACAGACCAATCAAGGAAGAAATAGGGCAAGCTATCAAACATCTGAGAAATGGGAAGGCAGCTGGATCTGATAACATTACTGAGGGATATCGCATTAAGATCCCCAAGAAAGGTGACCTGAGTAACTGCGCAAACTACAGAGGGATAACTCTTCAATCAACCCCAGGCAAAGTGTTCTACAGAGTCATTCTGAACAGAATGAAGGAACAAGTTGACACTCAGTTGCAAGACCAGCAAGCTGGCTTCTGCAAAGATAGATCCAGCACAGACCAGATTGCAACACTGCTTATCATCATTGAGTAGTCGATGGAATGGAACTTCCCCTCTATGTCAACTTCACCGACTAGGAGAAGGCATTAGACAGTGTGGACAGAGAGACCCTTTGGAAACTCCTCCACCACTGTGGTGTGCCAGATAAACTCGTAAGAACCATCAGGAACTTTTACAAGGTAATGACCTGCAAGATAATCCATGGAGGACAACTCACAGAAGCCTACCAAGTGAGGACCGGAGTGTGGCAGGGCTGTTTTTTCTCGCCTTTTCTCTTCCTGCTGGCCAAAGGCTGGATCATGAAGACATCCACAGCAAGGAGAAGAAATGGAATCCAATGGACACCTTGGAACTCAGCTGGACGACCTGGAATTTGCAGATGACCTGGCCCTACTCTCTCATAAACATTTGCAGATGCAAGAGAAGACCAACAATGTAGCAGCCTGTAGGCAGCTGGCTCTATATATGGTATGCCACTAGGTGGTTATACCGTGCACAGAGTCCAGGGGTTCCCCAAAAGTGTACAGGGCTCAATGTAAAACCCAAAGTGCTCTACTAGTGGTAGTGTGGGAGGGCAGTCCTAGGCCTAACACAGAGCAGAGTAAGACAGTTATTGCACAACATTGACCAATAATGAACACAGAACTCAAAAAAGGAATCCACACCAATTTGATAAAATTAAGCTTTGTTCGTATTTTATTTTAAGACCAAGATCTTTGCAATAAGGTAAGTACATTTTTAGAGAAAAATACTTTTCACTTTCAAAAGTCGACACAGTGAAATTTCTGAACAGTTCAATATTATCCTATGAAGAAAAACAATAATGCGGTTACACAGGTAAGTTTGCAACTTATAATTTCAGTCTTCGGGCCCAATGGTCAGCAAGAAACAAGGGTCCGGTGAGTATCAACACTGCACCACCAGTGGCACAAGTACAGCCGGATGCAGAGATCAAAATCGGAGTTCAGCCCAATGTGTTTCAATAGAGACTGGGGGTTCTTGAAGCCACACTGCTTGCAGGTAAGTAAATCAGTTGGATGGGCCAAGATTTGGGTGTTAGGTCAAGCACAGGGGGGGGGGGGGAGGGCCACAAAGCAGCATCAAACATACACCACCAACCGGACAGGGGCGGCCGGGTTCAGGGTGTAATTTCAGCGTTGGGCACCCAATGCTTTTTAATGAGGATTCTGCTTTCAACAAACAGGTGGCAGGCGTTGTACCGGAGGTTGCAGGAGGGAGACCAACAACAGCAGAGGTAAGCAGAGATGTAGGGGGTCATAGAGGCATCGTCGATTCAGCTCACCAAGGCCCAGGTGCTTCGGGTGCAAGGGTGCATTTCGACATCGGAGTCTTCTTACCAGAGCCGGTCGCGGTCAGGGGGAGCCTCTGGATTCACACTGCAGGTGCCGTTGTGGAGGCCAGGAGAGGTCAGCCAATGCTAGATTCGAGGTCAGGATCGCTGGGGAGACTTCACTGGACAAGTGAGCCACTCAGACTCGCACCGTGGGTGTCAGGTGCAGAGTAAGCAGGATTCTCAGGTCCAGATGGCACAGGAGTCCTTGGAGTTGATATCTTCTGGACAGATCCACTGTCCACAGTAGATTGGAGTCTTTTTTGAAGGCAGCAGTCCTCCCAGGGTTTTCAGAGGTCGCTGGCTGCAAGACAGGTCACCTTTTTGGTTGCAGGTTCATCGAAGCTGAAGACAGGCCGTTAGGGTTGGGGACAAGGCAGTAGTCATCTTCAGGCTTCTCTGCAGAGTCGGCTTCAAGGTTGTCTTCTTTCTTCTTAGGTCGTCGCAGATCTAGTTTTCAGATCTGGGGATCCAACTTAATACTAAATTTAGGGGCGTTTTAGGGGAGTAGCAGGTAGAGACAATGGGCAACTTACCTGGGGTGACTACACCCTCATTTATGCCACCCTCTTGTTGGATGGGGCATAGCCCTAGCCCTGATTGGAGGGGTCTCCCCATCTTCATGATGGTGGGGACTCAAAGATGTGCATCACCTCACCTCCCCCACCTTAGGGATGGAGTTGGCAGAGGTGGGCACACTTCCTATTCTTCTAGGTTTTCCCGCCCAAAGTGGGGGTGAAAACCAGGGGCTGCCATCAGCTGCTAGCAGCTGAGACTCAGGGTCGCATTACAAAGGCGACAGACCTTTGAAGCTTCCCCTTCGAGCACTGGCCCATCCTGGTGGAGGAGGTATGACACCTCTGCTCAGGATGTGCATTGTTTCTGGTCCCAGAGAGCAGAGGCTCTCAACCCAGGGGTCCAGAAGCATGTCTGTGTGTGGCAGGCTGCCTAAAGCCAGTCAGTGACCACACCAGGGTTGGTAGGTTTTCAGGGGGCATATCTGAGGTGCCCTTTGAGTACATGGTGTAATAAATCTCACAATGGCATCAGTGGGGATTAATTACAAGGAGCTTTTTGGTACCAAATGCTCCTGGTTTCAGCGAAGCCGACATGGTGCTGGGGAACTCGAGTTGTCAGGTTTCCAGCCCTTGCACTCCTCATGGCTTCCCTGGCACTTACGAATTGACTTAAGTAGTAGGGGCATATCTACTCATGCAGGTATGCCCTCACCCGGGGTATAGTGCACCCTGCCTTAGGGCTGTAATGCCTGCTAGAAGGGTGACTTATCTATACCGTCAGGCAGTGCTGGCTGGCATGGCACATAGTCAGAATGCCATGTCGACTTTGTCGTTTTTCATCTCACAGGGGCATGCCAGCTGCTAGAGCACTGACATGGTCTTAGTGAGGGGGTCCCAGGGGACCCTCTTCAGCTCCCAGGATCTAGGTACCCAGGGTACCATTTACTAGGGACTTACAGGGGGCAGAAGTACCAATTGTGGATATGTTTTACGGAAGAAGCTCTGGCACAGGGGACCTGGTTGGCAGGAACCCTGTGCACCACAATCGGCAAGGAGGCACTTTCTCACATAACCCCCCACCCCCTAAATGAAAGAGGATGAAACTAACCTTCCCCTGGAGAGTCTTCATCTTCTAAGTGGAAGAACCTGGAAAGGCTGTCTGCATTGGCGTGGGCAGTCCCAGGTCCATGTTCTACTTTAAAGTTAATTCCCTGTAGGGATATGGACCACCTTAGCAGTTTGGGATTTTCACCTTTCATCTGTTGTAACCACCTGAGAGGTCTGTGGTCTGTCTGAACTAGTAAGTGAGTGCCAAACATGTATGGCCTCAACTTCTCAAGGGCCCAGACCACAACAAAGGCTTCCCTCTCTATGGCACTCCACCGCTGCTCTCTGGGGAGTAGTCTCCTGCTTATGAAAGCAACAGGTTGGTCATGTCCCTTATCATTTGTTTGGGCTAGGACTGCACCTATCTCATGCACAGAGGCATCTGTCTGTACAAGGACCTGCTTGGAGTAATCTAGAGCTTTCAGGACTGGGGCAGAGCACATTGCACCTTTCAGAGTGTCAAAAGCCTTTTGACAGCTCACTGTCCAGTTCACTTTCTTTACCATCTTCTTGGCGGTAGGTTCTGTGAGGGGGGTCACTATGGACCCATAATCCTTCACAAACCCTTCTGTAATTCCTAGTCAAGCCAAGAAATGGCCTGATTGGGGTCTGGGTTTTTGGAGCTTCCCAGTCCAGAATTGTCTGGATCTTGGGTTGGAGTGGCTGAACATGGCCTCCACCAACCAGGTGGCCCAATTGTACAACCTTTCCCTGCCCTATATGGCACTTGCTTGCCTTGATTGTGAGGCCTGCACTTCTCAGAGCATGAAGGACCTTTCCAAGTTGGAGCAGGTGATCTTGCCAGGTGGAGCTATAGACAGCAATATTATCTAGATAAGCTGCACTATAGAATTTCAGTCCAGCAAGGACTTTGTTCATCAACCTCTGAAATGTGGTACAGGCATTCTTTAGTGCAAATGGCATCACAGCAAACTGGAAGTGCCCATTTGGGGTGGAGAACTTTCCTTTTGCTTAAGGGGTCAGACCTATCTGCCAGTACCCTGATGTGAGATCAAAGGTACTCAGATATTGAGCTGCCCCTAACCTGCCAATTAATTCATCTGCCCTAGGAGCATCAGTCTTTGTCACAGCATTGAGGCCCATATAGTCCACTTAAAGCCTCATTTCTTTCTGTTCACCCTTTGAGTGAGGTTTGAGGACTAAGACAAATGGGCTGGCCCAGGGGCTTTCTGAGGGTTCAATGACACCCAATTCCAGCATCTTGCTTTCTTCAGCTTGGATGCTCTCTCTGACATGATCAGACTGCCTGTAAATTTTGTTTTTGACAGGTATGCTGTCACCAGTGCCCACATCATGGGTACACCAGCTAGTCTGACCAGAGGCCAGAAAGAAGAGCTCAGCATACTGACTTGGGACTTGCCTTCAGTCAGCTTGCTGTTGGTCTGTGAGGGTGCTTGATAAGACTACTCCATCCACAGACCCATCTATGGAATTGCAGGAGAGGAGATCAGGGAGATGTTCACTCTCAGCTTCTTGAACCTCATCTGTAACCATGAACATTGTCACATCAGCTCTGTAATGATAGGGCTTCAGGCGGTTGACATGTATCACCCTTTTGGGGTGTTTGCAACTACTAAGGTCTACCATATAGGTGACCTCCCTTTTTCTTTCAAGGACAGGGTAGGGCCCCCCCCGCTTATCCTGGAGGGCCCTAGGGGCAACAGGCTCCAATACCCATACCTTCTGCCATGGTCTCAGTTCCTCCATGGCAGTCTTCTGGTCGTACCACTGCTTTTGAAGCTCTTGGCTGGCCTGAAGGTTTTGGCTTGCTTTTTCCATGTACTCAGCGATCCTGGAACAAAGGTCAAGCACAAAATCCACTATGTCTTGTTTTGGTTCTTTGAGAAACTTCTCCTATCCTTCCTTGACAAGACTCAGAGGACCTCTAACAGGGTGCCACTCCCCACTCCCTTCTGTGGTACTTCCCTGTAGGCAAAAAACAGGCATGGAAGTAGGACATGCCATCTCCTTCTGACTTTTTCAGGGAGTCCACCAATCATGCCTTTCAATGTCTGGTTGAATCTCTCCACCAGGCAATTGGTTTGTGGGTGGTATGGTGTGGTGAACCTGTAATTCACTCCACACTCCTCCCACATGTGTTTTAAGTTTGTAGACATGAAGTTTGTACCTCTGTCTGACACCACCTCCTTAGGGAAACCAACCCTGGTAAAGACACCAAGGAGGGCATTTGCCACCACTGGGGCAGTGGTGGCCCTTAGTCGGATGGCTTCAGGATACCTGGTGGCATGATCCACTACAACAAGAATATATTTGTTCCTTGAGTCTGTTGGAGGGTCCAGGGAGTAGCAGGTGAGCCAATTCAACTCAGGCCGTGGCCGTCGGGTGCAGAGTGGGCAGGACTCATGGTTCCAGATGGCACAGGAGTCCTTGGAGTTGATTTCTTCTGGGCAGATCCAATGGCTACATCCGCACAACTTGGCCTTAACATCCACAGGGGAAAACCAAGATCTTGGGGGCTAACACGGCAAGCACAACTGCAGTCACTCTTGCAGGCGGTGCACTGAAGGAGGTTGAAGCCTTTACCTACCTGGGCAGTGTCATACACAAGCAGGGCAGCCCAGACACTGACATCAAGGCAATATCATTAAAGCATGAGCTGCCTTCATTCGGCTAAACTAGATCTGCAGCCCCAAGGACCTAACGCTGCAAACAAATATCAGACTTTTTAACACCAATGTAAAATGACTCCAGTTCTATCGAGCAGAAACTTGGAGGATGACAGTGACCACCACCAACAAATTCCAGACCATCCTCAACACCTGTCTGAGGAAAATCCTCCAAACCAGCTGACCAAACACCATGAGCAATTATGACCTATAGCAGAAGACTTTCTAACTCCCTGCTCATGAAGAAATCATGAAAAGATGCTGAGGCTGGATAGTTCACACCCTCTGCAAGCCTGCATCAAACACCACCAGGCAGGCCCTGCCCTGGAACCCTCAAGGGAAGAGAAAAAGAGAAAGGCTAAGAAACACCAGGCACCAAGGCCTTGAGACTAGTATATGGAATTTAATTGAAGTAGCCAGTGTCTCTGTTGGAGCAATGAGTGTGACAGTGGTCTCTGTGTAACTTGGGGAAACACTGGTCTTAGGAGTGGGTACAGAAATATATGTGTTCCCTGCTGGTGTCTGGACTGTGGCACCTGTTGCAGGTACTGCATGATATGGGATAGTCTTATTCTTGGGTGTTCTTCTTTGAAAATGTCCTTTTCATCACTTAATACCTCTGTTCCATCTCTGGGTTTCTTTTTGGTAATGGTCTTTTCCTTTTCTATGTCCTCACTCTCTATCAATGTGTAAGCTTCAACTGTCTCAATCACATGCTCCAGCCATCTCCTCTGCCTCTCATCGTCCTGTGCGCTTATCCAAGAGTATACCTTGTTATGGACTTTCAGTGCGAATTTCTTTCTATTCTTTTTTCTTGCAACCTGTTCCCAAAAATGTTATGACTCAAATTATATCGGTCTAGGCTGGGGCTTTAGGTCATACATCCTCCTTCTCAGGTGTTCAATTCTATGTATGTGGAATGTCCCACTTAATAAGACCCATAATTCTCTATCTCTCATAGTGTATTCATGCCTTTGGCTGAGCCATATGCAAGGGTGCAATTCCTTCTTTGCTGCTATTTCCCTGGTTGGCATGCCTTCGGGTGGCAATCCCTCTTCCTTATTTGAATCCTTCTGTGTTTTAGAAAAGGGGTTCCCCATTTTATCAAAACTCAACAATCGTTCTTCGTTCCGATCTCACATAACCATTATTCTATCTTACCAAGCTTACAGAACGTCCGCCAATACCAGTGTGTCTCAGTCAAAGGTCAACCAATTGCAGCGTAGCTTTTGGCGTTCTCCAGCCAATCCCTGCGTGGCACCCTATAAAGTGAGCAGCCGTATACTATCAGTTTCTCCTGACTCTCTCCAATCTTCTCACAGTTAATGTTGCCTTATTTCTCTAAACTGAAAATTTCTAAAATACATACAATACTATTCTCTTTTGAGCAGTAGCAGGCTCTCGACCTGCAGGAGTTTTCCATAACTAGTGTGCTCACTCCTGTGCACTACGGAATGAACGACTGCCGGCCTTGTTTAGTACAAATGCACAACAGAAAAGGTACATCCCTATCTTGACTGATAGCGCCTTACAAAACACCTCACTTTAGCAGACAATTCAGTAAATCTCAGATTGCAGCTAACTGAAGTACCTCTCTACAAGTGTCTTCAAGCCAAAACAGTTTATACACTGTTGTCCTCAAAAATTGAAAAACATCGTGCCATCCCCACAAGTCCAAGCATTAATGCTACATCATAGTTGAATTCAAACTTGGTCCACTGTATCTCACTGCACCATTTTGGACTACGAATCCCAACATGCACTGCTTGCCTTACTCTTCACTCTTTTTCTCAAACACACACAAGGATCCCTATTGATACTCATGTCATTCTCTTTGGGTTATCAAGTCAGCCATCTTGGCTCCCCACTGTCTTCAGGAATTGAGATAGGGCTGGGCCAATTTGAATCTCAGGGCACAATTGCCTGAACCATGAAGGTACAGTAGTCGGTTCTATGGTCAATTTACCTTATTCAAGTGGGTCCAATCAGTACTTAATGGGTCCAGTTGGAACCATCTGCCCTGCTACCACATCTATTGGCAGGCATACCTGTGTCTCTTTTACACTTTGTTATGCGCCAGTAACTGGACCATGAGTGGACTTTGATGATCTTCTTCTGAATCCGTCTCTCTCATGGTTAAATCTTATGCATGGAATATTTGATAGGAAGCAATTCTGCTTAAAGATTGACAGACAAAAAAACTAAAGTTCAAAGATTTACTTAAAGAATATCAGCTACAGATATGCATCACCTGGACCATCAATCCAGCGGCGGCTGGCATAGGTAAGCACGGTAGGGCGGTGGGGCGGGGCAGGGCGCAGCAGGAGGGAAGCTGACAGACGACGGAATAGGTATTATTTATTTAGTTATACCTATTCTGTCGCCTGTCGACTTCCCCCCTACCACCCCGCCCAGCCCCCACCCAGCCCCTGCCTCGCCCCACTGCGTTTACCTGTGCCGGCCACTGCTGAATCAATCAATTAGTTCAATAAGCATATTAATCATAATGAG
Organism: Calotriton arnoldi; assembly: GCA_963921515.1. Taxonomy (NCBI): domain Eukaryota; kingdom Metazoa; phylum Chordata; class Amphibia; order Caudata; family Salamandridae; genus Calotriton; species Calotriton arnoldi. The sequence continues at coordinate 1,429,380 of CAWUFW010004547.1, read as the reverse complement.
TACAGCAATGAACTCAATAAAGTTCTATTGAGAGCCAGCATAGATTCTCCTTCCAAAATGGGGAAAAGAGTCCACTCATAGGACTTTAGACAAAGGATTTCATAGATTCACTACTTGAGTAAATAGTTCACAGGCTTGTCACTAATAAGAAGCAAGCAAAAAGAAACATTTACTAGAGAATACATTTGGAGATTTTCTCACCATTCTACTACATTAGACTCCAGTGTAACATGACTTGTTACACTGTCTGAGACAGTTAGGTTTGCCTTGCGAAAGTACATTTTGTTCAGTGCAGTTGGGAAAGTATTAGTCTCTTCATAGCCTCTTCTTAGCAAGCCTAGCATCCTTTATTACAGCAAAATAAAGCAAAACCAGGGATCATGTGGTACACTACATTGCCGCATTCAAGGTGGATGACAAAACAAAGTTGGCCTAAAGTAGTGAAAGCTCAATCTCTCATGTGTTATGCACCACAAATCAAACAAGCATTTGCAATTCAATAGGTCTCGCATTTGCGAGAGTTTAAGCTATTGGCATTGTAAATGACAATTACTTTTATTCAGCTGTTTTGATAATTAACCCATAAATAAAAGGCATTGTCACCTACAATGCCAATAGTTCAAACTCTTGTAAATGCGAGACCTATTTAATTTAAAAAAAAGTGGCCTCCATAGTCCCGGTCTGCTTGGAAAGTGAAAGCCTGCATGGCACCCTGAATTTTGCTGGAAAGCATGTCCTGCCTGCAGTAGGAGAAACCCATTAAAGAAAATAGTACTTACAGACTAAATAAGACATATGTGAAATAACAGAAGTAAAAGGGCCAGTCTTCATGGGAGGTTACAAATAAAGACCAGGCGGTACTAAGGAGGAACTAACAAGCCTATTAACGAATCAGAAGTCAAAATTTACAAAGGACAATGACACAAGCCAATGAAAAATATGGGTGGAGAGTGGGCGGAGCTTCAAGTCCATACTTGAATACAGCATGCCTGGCAGAGCAGGGCATTCGCTGCCCAGGCTCGACCTAAAAATAGATCTCACAACAGCCTTCTTTATGTTCACTGGTGCCTACAATGTTGTAAATAAAGCAACAACACCGCCAGCTGAAACTCTAAAATAACTAAACACAATGCTGCTCTTGTTGGGACCTGTATGGGTGCTTTCTGCAGATAACCACCTGAATATTCCTTTATAATCCGGTGTGGGCGGAACTGTGGAGTTTCACTCAGTGGAATTCCACAGAGTTACATAAAAACTTTGCGAGATTCTGCAGAGTTCCGCCCACCCCTACTTCCTACACAAATCCCATGCAGGCAAGCACAAGACGGATCCTATGGAGTACAAGTCAAGTTGGCTAGTACAACAGGAACCAATGATGCTGACAGGCCAGCCAGAACAGAAGCAATGCCTATTTGCGGCACGAGCACCCCAACTGCTGAATATCACTGGCCACAGATGGTCCTATTCACACTGCACAATTCACACTGCAATTTCGGATCTATGTTTTTAGCTCTGCATAGCTACTGTTATGTTATGCTATGTTATGTTATGCTATGTTATGTTATGCTATGTTATGTTATAGAATTTGTAAAGCGCATGGCTGCCCCAACAATAGGGCGTCCCAGCGCCAGTCTCAAAAAGAACAAACTGCAGAAAGAATACCAGACAAGAAAGGGCCACAGGAGCACTAAAGCGGAAAACAACCAGGTATTCAGGGTTTTTCTGAAAGACCAATGCTCCTGGATGCTCCTAATGGATAGGGGAAGTGTGTTTCAGAAGGCAGGAGCTTTGGCACGGAAAGAGCAGCTACTGCAAATCCAGAGGTAGCCAGGGAGGGCAGATCAAGGTGTTTCGGGGTACTATGTGGCAGTAAGGAGCACTATAGGCACACAACAACAATAGGTAGTGGCAGGCCGCTCTCAATGGGTTAAAACAGCACATTTAGTGCACTTCATCCAAATTAGTCAATACCAATAACAGAAGAGAGAGCAAAGCAGCAGTGTATATCAACCAAGTGGGCTGGGCAGACAACCCATCGGGTGCAAGCTGCACCAGCTGAATGCTGGCTGCCTCCATGCACCGAGGTGTCTGTTGTGCCTAAACAGTAATCACTCACCCTCGCTGTGGTTTCTTACTTCTCCTTACCTCTAATGCGGGTAGCCAAGTTTGCTCAGCTCACACAGCGTCCCAGCTGACTTGACTCAGCTGCTGCTTGCCTTGCCTCTCCCCACCCTTCGCTCCCACAGCTCCCACCGCCTCCCGCTCTCTTTCTTTAAGTCTGCAGCCTGCAAACTCTTAAGAGCTGGCAGGCAGACAGTCGAGCAGGCACACCAACAAGTGAGTGTACTCCAAGTGTACTTCCGGGCAGCAGGGCAGTAAGATTGCAGACTCAGAGGGTGGGAAGCTAGCAGCCAGCAGGCCGGTGAACATCCTAGACTCGCGGCTGAGTAGCTGAGTAGTCTACAAAATCTGGCTGGTCTGGCTCTGGGTTTTTCGGGCCTCTCTGAATCTTATCCTATACTTGTCAGTACGAAGTTCAATGCCCTCTATCACTGTACCCTTCATGATGTCATAAGATGTAGCATCTTTCTCATTGAGTGTCAGCAGTCTATCCCTGCACTTCCCTGAGAACATTTCCCACAGGATAGCACTCCACAGCTTCCTGGGGACCTGTCTGCCAAGACAGGCTCTCTCAAATGCAATGAACCACTTAATGATATCACCACCCTTTGGGGAGTTTAGAGTCAAAAGATTTTACCTCCCTATTTATGATTTTGCTGCTACCAGAGATGGGTCCTAAGACTGTCTCAGCTCTTTCTTTTTCTATGGCCAAGAGTTTAGCCTCTAAGGTTATCCTCCTAGCCAGTTTCTGAAGATCTCCATCTTCAGTATCTACCTCTCCTGGGATACTGCTGGGGTCACTCCCAGCGGTGTTACTATCTGAGGGGGTAGTGATGGACTCAGAGTCCCCTTTCTCTACTTCTTGGGACTCATTATCCTCTTTCCCAGTGGGGGAAGTTCCACTTGCCATGGCCTTGTCATTTTCTGCAGGCATATGCTGGAGATGGGATTTTGTGGCATTAGGGCCCATGGTAAGTTTCCATGCTTTGCACAGTTCTTTGAGTTGGGTCATTCTCAGATGTGCATAGGGGGCCAGGTTGAGCTCCTGGCTGGTTCCTGGAGCATCAGTCATGGTTTTTAAAGTAGTTGGTGTCTCATTAGAGACTTACAAAAAAAATGCTAAGGCCTAAATACTTTACAGATCTTTAATTTCTAAACAGCGTGGGACTTAACCGAGGCCCTAACACTAGTTTAAACAAATTTGGGGAAAAATCGAAAATTGAAAAAATACTTTAACTAAAGACAATTGTGGATTTCCTCTTGTGAAATCACTTATTGATCAAGTGGTACAAAAAATGTCAAGTCTTGTACCCCACTGCTGCACCACCAATGTAGAAAGCTGGCTCTGTATATGGTTTACCACTGGGTAGTTATCCCGTACACAGAGTCCAGAGATTCCCCCAGAAGTGTACAGAGCTCATTGTAACCCCAAAGTGCTCTATTTGTGGTAGTGTGGGCGAGCAGCCTTAACCCTAACACAGAAGAATGTAAGACGTGTTGTGCACACAATGACCAACAAATGACACACAACTCAACAAGGAGAGCCACACCAATTTTATAAAAATAAGCTTTGTTTCAGTTTTATTTTAAGACCAAGATCTTCACAAAAAGGTAAGTATGTTTTTCAAGAAAAATACTTTAGTCTATCAAAAGTCGACACTTCTTTCAAACAGTTCAATGTTGACCTATGGAGGAAAATAACATAGAGTTTTCACTGTTAAGTATCCAACTTACAGTTACAGTCTTTGGGGTTTAAGGTCAGCAGAGAGCAAGGTGCAGGTAAGCACCAAGTCTGCACCACCAGCAGAACAGGGGCGGCCGGGTGCAGAGGTCAAAATTCAGAGATAGGCCCAATGCGTTTCAATGGAGAGTGTGGGCGCTTGTAGCCACGCTGCTTGCAGGTAGGTAAATCAGTTGCAGGGGCCAAGCTTCATGGGTTAGAGCAAGCACGGGTGGCCACAAGACAGCACCAAACATGCACCACCAGCGGCATGGGCTGAACGGGTGCAGGGTTCTAATACAGCGTCGGACGCCCAGTGCTTTTTCAAAAGAGAAACTTGGTTGGACAAACAGGCTGCAGGCGTCAAACCGGAGGCTGCACGAACGAGACCAGTGACAGTAGAGGTAAGTAGAGATGGTGTAGTTCGTAGGGACATCGTCGGTTGAGCTCACCAAGGCCCAGGGGCTTCAGATGCAGGAATGTCCTTTGACGTCGGGTTTTCTTACCAGAGCCAGCCATGATCCGGGGGCCCAGCGGTTTCGGGTGCAGGAGTGTCCTCTGACTTCAGGTTTTCTTACCGGAGCCGGTCGTGGTTGGGTGGAGCATCTGGATTCGCACTGCAGGCCTCGTCGTGGGGTCCAGGAGGGTCAGCCAATGCTGGACTTGGGGTCATGATCGCTGGGGAACCTTTTCTGGATTGGTGGGCCACCTGGACATGGGCCAGAGGCAGGACTTGCGGTTCCAGAGGGCACCAGAGTCCTTTGTGTAGATTTCTTGGGTACAGGTCCGTTGTCCTTGGGAGTTCTGTCTTTATCAAAAGTCAGGCAGTCCTCCTCGGGTTCTGGAGGTTGCTGGCTGCAGGACAGGCTTTGTCTTCTTTGCAGGGTCTTTGAAGCTGGAGACAGGCCGGTAGGGCTGGGGCCAAGTCAGTAGGCATCTTCAGGCTTCGCTGCATGGTGTCTCCTTCGTCCTTCTTCATAGGTCAGCAGGAACTAGTTTCAGGGTCTGGGGGAGCCACCTAAATACTAGATTTAGGGGAGTCTTTAGGGAGTGACAGGGCCAATGGGCACTTTAAATGGGGTGTCTACACACGTAATTATGCCACCCTCCTTTGTAAGGGGAGCATTGTCCTAGCCCTTATTGGAGTGGTTTTCCTATTTTCAAGATAGACTAGACTGAAAGGTGTGCTTCACCTTGCCTCCCCCCCTTAAGGGGTGGAGTTGGCAGAGGTAGGCACACCTCCTATTCTCCCTCAGTTTTCCCGCTGGTTTTACTGCCCAAAATGGGGGTGTAAAATGGGGGCTGCCCTCTGCTGCTAGCAGAAGAGGCTGGGGGTCGCATTACAAAGACTGCATGCCTTTGAACCTTCCCTTTCAAGCACTGTGCCCATCCTGGGGGAGGAGGTGTGACACCTCCGCCCAGGATGTGCTTTGTCTCTCTCCCAGAGAGCAGTGGCTCTCGACCCAGGAGTCCATAAGCATGTCCGGTGGTGGCAGGCTGCCGAAAGCCAGTCTGTGACGACACCAAGGTTGGTAGGTTTTCAGGGGGCACCGCTGAGGTGCCCTCTGAGTACATGTTTCAATAAATCCCACACTGGCATCAGTTAGGTTTATTGAGAAGAGTAGTTTGGTACCAAATGCTCCTGGGTTCAAAAAAGCCATCATGGTGCTGGAGAACTCAAGTTGTCGAGTTTACAGCTTATGTACTCTCTATGGCTTCCCTGGCACTTACAATATCTAAGAATGGACTTAAATATTGTAGGGACATATCTGCTCATGCAGATATGCCCACACCTGTGGTATAGTGCACCCGCATTAGGGCTGTAAGGCCTGCTAGAGGGGTGACTTACCTATACCATAGGCAGTGCTAGTTGGCATGGCACACTGGCAGTGGGCCATGCCGACTTTGTTGTTTTGCCTGCACCAGGCCAGGCATGCTGCAGTGGCAGTTTGCTTGGCCTAGGTGAGGAGTCCCTAGGGGACCCTCTACAGCTCCAATGCCCTAGGTACCATTTACTAGGGACTTACAGGAGACCTGAAGGGCCAATTGTGGAATAGTTTTTGGGAAGAAGCACTGGCACAGGGAACCTGGTTGGCAGGGACCCTGTGCACTACAATCGAAACCACAACAATTTCCAGGCAAAAGGTGGAGGCTAACCATGTCAAAAGAGGCACTTTCTCACAGTTACATATAGGTTAAACAGGTTTTGACTCAAGGATGATCCTTGAGGCACCCCACTTGACAACAAGAAGAAAGGAGAAAGGAGAAGTTAAGTCCCCTACGATGACCACTTGTTCTCTACCAGTTAATAAAGATTTTAAAAGGGAGAGAGCTTTATATCTTATGGCTAAGGAGGTAAGATGATTTATAAGTAGGTCGTGGTCAACCGTGTTGAATGCAACCGAGAGGTCAAGTAAAATCAAGGCTGCATTCCCTCCGGCATCGACTGTCTGTCTTATTTCTTCAGTGGTGGTAATCAAAGCCAGTTCTGTGCTATGATGGCTTCTGAAGCCAAACTGAGTTGGATCTAACAGGTGGTTGTAGTTGATGAACGAGGTCAGTTCACAGTTAATGGCTTTCTCAACAATTTTTGCAGGAAATGGTAGGTGGTAAACTGGCCTCCATAGGATCCATAGAGTTTAGGTTGGTCTCTTTAAGGAGCGGCAGAATTGAGGCTTTTTTCCAATTTTGTGGGAAGTAGCCTGTTTTGAACATCAAATTGAACAAGCTCGTGAGATACCTCAACAACCACTACCCAAACTATAACATCTTCTATCATACACCCCAAGGAACCACACTATTCAGGAAATAGCAACAGGCAGGCATAGCATAGGTACAACCTGCAAAATTAAAGTTTGACTCAGTGAGTATGTACTGTTCCGTTATACCTTTTAGCCTATTTATCCACTGTTCTAAACTTAAAGCACATAGTTACACATCAAAGCAATCTTCCTCATAGACTCACTGCACCAAATGGAAAATGCTTCACCATCACAGCTTTAGCGTGGAACAGGCCATAAACCATCCAGAGACAGTTCCATAGGTCCAAGGACACAAATATCAGAGACCTTCACATGTGGTCTCTTAATGTCAATGGCTTATCATCATTTTTGAAAAAGGAAAGAAATGCAAACTTTTCTCACCCACGAAAAACCAGACATTGCATTTTTTCAAGAGATACACCTCACACAAGAAGAATGAGATAAACTCAAACGAGATTGGGTGGGAAAGGGTATTTGTTCAGCAGGCTCCTGAGCACCGAATACAGAATTCAAGCCACTACAAACCCAAACTTCTTCTAAAAAAAGAGGGGTAGCTACACATCTACACAAACACTTACAAATAAGTGTGCCGAAGATATGGACGGTTATAGAAGGGAGATTTGTCTTTTTAAAAGTGACCATTCAGAGACACTGCATCATAGTTGGATCAATATATATGCCCCGAAAATTAACAGGGAAGCCTTTTTCGTTGAACTTGATCAACTTTGCATGGGACTTGACCAAATGTAACTACTAATAGGAGGAGATTGGAATGCAATGATCAACACTGTACTAGATTGTTCTGGAAAACTAGATCTTAGTAACGACCAAGACAAAAACATGCCAAGAGACCTGATGAGTGATCATGGACTGAGAGATCCTTGGCGGTTACTTTACACTACTTGCAGATACTATTTTTACTTCTCCTACCCACATAAACATAGAAGAGAATAGACTTAACTAACACCAGACTACCCAGATAGGTAGGCACCTGCAAGTAAACGATCAATGGGTATTTTGCATCATGCCCCCATAACAATCTCACTGGATCTGAAACACAGACATAGAGAGTAAATACTCTCTCCCACAGACAAACGGTGGAAGACAAGAACAGGTGAGAGAGTACTTAGACCTCAGCGAGATGTCTGTTACATCAGCCCAAATGGTTTGAGTGGCGTAAATGGCCTACATTTTATGTAGACTGATCAAGGAAGCTGATGTCTGACAGAAACAGATAAAAGGACAAAAAGCATCTCCAGAATGGGAGGTTCTGACCATCCAAAACCACTACAGGCTATTTCCAACTGCAGAAAGCCTTATACTATCGATCAGGATGAAATATGAATTAACCTAATTATATTCAATTGATGCAGAAAAGGCATTACAGAGGATATGCCCCTAAATATTATGAACACAGTGAAAAAGCTGGGAGACTTAGCAATGCAACTAAAGATAAGAGACATGGCTTCCACAATACAATACAAATGTATTTGAATCTACAGTTCAAATTGATCTCTTTTAATATAGACTGTGTCCATTGCAAATATATTTGCCTCCTACTCTTCTTACTATACTCCTTAGAGGTGCTAAGCAACACCAAGGATGGAGATGCCTTCTTTAATAAGTAATACATAAGTCATACATACAAATCAAGTGGGTTTAATTCCAGGAAGATCCTCCAGAAACCATCTGAGGACCTGCTACACATGTTTTGGTCAGCCAGAAATAATCAGAATGAGGCGGTGGCCCTCTTCCTCGATGCGGAGAAAGCCTTCGATTGAGTGGAGTGGGGCTACCTATTCCGACCAATGATAAAAATTATATTCACTGAATGCTGAAGATGGTGCAGACTCTTTACAATAACCCGACAGCACAAGTCAACTGTAATGGCTTACTATCAAAAACAATACCATTGGGCAGGTGGACAAAAAAAGTCTGCCCACTATCGCCTCTTATTTCTCATCGACCTGGAACCATTGGCAATAGCTATCAAAGCAGATTCATACATTGCCAGCATTAAGACTCCATCTGGCGAAATGAAGCAGATGCTGATGACTTTTTATGTTATGGACTAGAATGCGTTCTATTGGGTATCACAATTGCATTGTGTGAAATATGGTGTTTGAATAACACACCTACCTATAGGAGTGCGGGCCTGTATAGTATTGTACAGCTTCAATTACCACCCCAAACCACACCGATGAAATAAACAACACACAAAAACAGTTGTAGTCACTTAGTATATTCAAAGTCATATATCTAAATGATACACAAAAGACTTTTCATATGCGCCTGAAACACACACAAATATAATATCTAACAGTGTGATTTGGCGATACAGTGACAAACAGTGAGAAAATAAATTTGACACTACTGAATACAAACAAAAGATGGTCTCAGTGAGATATACAGAAAAGAATTCAAGAACTGTCCGTTCTCTCACAAATTAATAGTTCAACAGACACCCCATATTATTATTAACACTTTTTCAGGAGGGTTGACAGAGAACATGGGACAATAGAGTTGTCGTATACGTTTCGACCATGTATGTATGTATCATAATAGTACATCACAGTGGGTCTTTCTCAAGACTATTAAGTCGTGAACAGCCTATGTAAAAGACAGCTTTGGGAAAAGAAACTCCTCCAGCCAAGGATGGAGTCCTCAATGCGGATCTCCTCGTATAGGATTTTGATTAGATGTCTATGGATACTTGATTGATCCCATTGAGGACTCCATCCTGGACTGGAGGAGTTTCTTTTCCCAAAGTCGTCTTATCCAATTATATATATTTCTCACCTATAAATGATTACTTCGTGCAATGGGGCACATACAGGAAACAAAGTATTGTACAGCTTGATTATTGACCAGCTATGCTTTAAGCCCACTCAATGTCAACTTGGGCACAAGTGATCAGCCTAAACTCAAAAAAGGTTACTCAGAAAAGCAATGGACACTAATAGTTTCCACACATGATCAAAGCCTGCGAGAAGCATCACTGGATTTAGGCTACCTTCAGCTACTCCACCACTTGTACTAGTCCCTAATCCAGCTCAATGAGGCAGGGATGACCCTGACCACAAACTGTTGGCAGTGGAGCCAATGGGGAGATGATATCATCCATGTACTGTAGTCATGTCCTCTCCTTGCACCACTCCTTATACCATAATGGGTTTCAATCTAGAAGATGCTCAGCCACACAAACGCATGAACTAGCATTTCTACAAGATACTGATATGGTTGAGGTAAGAAAATCCCACAGTATGCCGTGACTAGACTTCTCCCTTGCCACAGCCATATTATGCATAGTACTCAAATGGAAGTCACCATCCCCACTGACCCTCAAAGAATGCACTAACACAATCACAACTACGACTTTTTTTCAGAGCTCAGTCTACAAAATGAATGATCAGATCTCTACATTTGTAGAATTTTGGGACCCTTTCATTGAGCGCTTTACATGAACATTTATCGAAAGACCTCTCTAGGATATTGGATACTCTCAATAGAACCACTGTCCTCAACCCTATTATACAACAAGGGATAATCCCATAATCAATGATGAAATCAGTAAGGACTAATGCTCGACCTGCAGTGTACCGAAAAGAAGACACAACGATTTAACTGTTTGGTAGCACACAACAGTATTCTGAACAGAACAGATAAAGCAATTCAACAGTTACACTTTTTCATATTTTCCTTTTCTTTTTTCTGTGCTTTGATATGTGATCCACAGAAGATCTTTTGATTGTACTAAAATATGTATAAAATATTTACAAATAAGGGCTTTCAGTCACCTCTCTTCATCAATTGGTCTGTTGTGTCATTCATATTTTGCTTCCGCCCACGACAGCATATAGCATGGGGCAGTGGGTCATCCTACTGAAGCCACTGGCTAACTTCACTTTGAGGGCCTGCATTTTGCTCCCTCACAAGGAACACATCCACACACAAGCTAGTTCCCTTCAGTGCCAGTGTTTTTGTTTTTACTTTATAATTACTTTAGTGTTGTGTTGCCATCTGTTTAGAGCCTGATGTGCTTTTGATACACATTCCATCTTTAGCAGATCCCATTTCCTGACAGTGCTGTTGTAAATTCCTTTTGGAGTGTTATGCTTTTCTAATTGCTGCTATTTCATAGAATACCAGTCCATCTGAAACTGTTGAGTATTAAGTTATCCTCTTTTAACTAACTTTCTTTCTTCCGTTTTTCTTTCCATCTTGCCTTCTTTTATTCTTGCCTTCTTTCATTCTTGCCTTTACTCTTACTCTTGTTTTCTTTCTTTTTTCCTGTCTTTCTTTCCTTCTTTATTTCCTTTTTCTCTATCTATCTTTCTTTCTCTTTTTCTTTCTTTCATTCTTTCTTTCTTTCTTTCTTTCTTTCTTTTTCTTTCCTTAATTTCTGTCTTTCCTTTTTTCTTGACTTCTTAATTCCTTCTTTCCTTCTCTTTTTGTTCTTTCTTTCTCTATTTCCTTATTTCTCTCTTTCTTTCCTTCTCTTATTGTTTCCTTCTCTCTTGCTTTCCTTCTCTTTTCTTCCTTATTTCCTCCTCTTTCTGTCTTTCATTTCGTCTCTCTTTCCTTTTTTATTTTTCTCTTTTCCCTAATTCTTTCTTACTATCTCGCTTTCCCTTTTTCTTCCTTTGTTTCTTTCTTTGTTTCTTTCCTTCTTTCTTTCTTTCTTTCTTTCTTTCTCAAAGGCAAGAGGCTTGTTATGTTCATGATACTTATATACTTAATAGGTATTAACCTTTATAATGCGTTATTCGTTATTATTAAAATATATTTTATTCGTTTTATATAATAGAGGCAACACAACTGTATGTTTATCCTGAGCAAAACAAACAACTGTATTAATATGATGGTTCTATCTTAAGTTGCTGAAGACATACCTAATAAAAAGTATTGAAACTTGCAGAGAAAAAGGCAGACGTTTTCATCTTGGAAGGAACCATTAGTGTGGCAATATTCTTTCTATGCGGTGAAAAATATATTCCATTACACAGATTTACCTTCGCACAGGTGAAGGAAACATGGAAACTTTGCATATTTTTCAAAGGGCGAAAAAAGGTAAGATCACAAAACATCGCACTAGCAGCAGATGCGTTATGTGTTCAGATGTCTCCCAACACATGATTTATTTATTATGGCGAGTTGCCTTTTTCGTAGGAGCATGGCTGTCACACGGCCTAGGTGGGATGATAAGCGATGTAATAATATTTCATTTCTGACATGACTTTCCGACTTCCCTGCCTAGTACCAGTCCTCCCTGCTAGCCGGCACTGATTTCAATTGATGTTATTTTCTTGATTTAAAATACCAGCATTTAAGCTGTAAATGGGAGCCCATCAAGGAAATGAATAGCAATAAAGTGAGCTGCTGAGAAACACAGGAAGGGGGCACACTGTTCTAAAAAGCGCATTTATGGTGATAGCTTAGTATAGTTTGAGATACGTACTACTTCATAGGAACTACATTAATTTCTGCAAAGTGTTCTTTATCCGCTGGAGAAGGCATGTGGCAGAAAACATTATACAATGTTTACTGTTGTAAAATACTTTACAGGATGTTACAAAGAGTTTATCAAAAAGATAAGGTGCTTCTCATATCAATTCAAGAGTTTTGTACTTTTATTTGGCCTGATTGTTAAAGAAAAGGCATGCATTGTTTAAATCATTAAAAAAATTACAGGGAAAGAATAACACTCAGATTACAGTAAGAGCAAAAGGGGAATAACGTGTCCCTACTCGAAAATACACCTGTTGGATAATGGTCACATCAGTATATGCTGATATGGCAGTTACTTGCGCTCTTTTCTCGGAAATATTTCATAAAATATGTCACACATTATGTCGGAATTATATATCTTTTGGCCATAACACAGATGTAATCCAGATACGATGTTCCTGACAATCAGTATATGCAATAATCACTTAATCTTGAACAGTCACGTCTGTAATGTTGATCTTGTACACACAGCAGCATCTTAGGTCTTCATTAAATTGAAAAGAAACTAGGGGGCTTATTTATGGGATTTTGGCATAGGGCAGCTCAGCAAGGCTAACCTTGCTGCGCTGCCCTACGCCAAAGTGAAAGGACAGGAATGCACCGTATTTACGCAATACGGTGCATTCCTGTCCTTTCTCCCTGTGCTGGCACCATTTCGGCAGCCTAGCGTCGATGTAGGCACCCTTGCACCATGGTGCAAGGGTGCCTCCGATGCATGCAGGATTGCTTTTGTGCAGGAAGGGCCACCTTCCTGCACAAAAACAATCTGAAGAGGTGTTTCCCTCTTTCTATGTGTGCTGCAGAATATGGGAGGTGTACATATTTGGTACTTCCCCAGGTTTACATAACTTTGTAAATCTGGGGCAGAGTCAAAATCCATGGGTGTTGCATGGGAAAGCCCACCATGACGCCCATGGAATGTCTCCCGGGTGCAGAGTAAGGCGACGCAGCGATTTGTGCTGCGTCGCCTTACTCATGATTAATGAGGCCACTCAAAGCCATGCAGGGTGGCTCTGCGTGGCTTTATAAATCTTTATGAGAGCTCTGCGTCATGCATGTACCACTTTACGTGGTGCAAAGGTGATGCAGGGCTCTAATAAATAAGCCCCTAGTAGCCTCATTTATGGCATTTTGGCATGTGCCAGCACAGCAAGGCAGCTTGCTGCGCTGCCCTATGCCAAAGTGAAAGGGCAGGAATGCACTGTATTTAAGCAATACAATGCATTCCTCTCCTTTCTGTCTGCACTCGGCCGCTTTGGCAGTCTAGCGCCAACATAGGCACCTTTGTACCATGGTGCAAGGGTGCCTCCATTGCAGGCAGAATTGTTTTTGTGGAAGAAGGGGCAACAAAAACAATCCTACAAGGCATTTTCCTCTTTCTATGTGTGCTGCAGAATGCAAAAACGAGGCAGAGTTAACATATTTCTCCTTGTTATGCCTCACCTCAGGAGGTATATGGATTTGATGCTCCCCCAGGTTTACATCACTTTGTAAATCTAGGGCATCATCAAATTCCATGGGTGTTGTGTGGAAAAGCCCACCGCAATGCCCATGGAATGCCTCCCAGGCGCAGAGTAAGGTGATGCAGCGATTTGCACTGTGTTGCCTTACTCAGAGTTTATGAGGTCAATCAAAGCCATGCAGGATGGCTTAGCGTGGCTTCATAAATCTTTATCAGAGCCCTGTGTCATGCATGTACTACTTTATGTGGTGGAACAGTGACGCACGGCTCTCATAAATAAGCCCCTTGGTATTATATTCATCATGCAACTCTCCCAGCAGCTGGAAACCAACACCTGTCTCACCATTCAGTTTAGCATCCATGAAGTGGGCACAAAATTGTAATATGAAATGTATGGAGCAGTAACATGAAGCAAAAATTACATTGCACACGTTTGCAGTCTGTTTGCATATGCGGAGCTGTGTCTGAGAATTATATTCTTAATCATCAAATTGTGCAAATGTCTTTTTGTGATTAGTGCCGATGTGCATATGCATATTTTATGAAGTTGTTCCTTACTGAAAATATGGCTGTGCTCTCCAAACCACCTAACTCCAGTTACCCTCCCCCGGCAATACTCATGCTCCCAGCTCTATCCTCAATGTATGACTGCTGATAATCGTTCATGCGAGAAGATTCTTCTGTCATCATACGTGGGAGTTACTAGTGCTAATGTGGGACTAACTCGTGCTAATGCTCTGGCAAACTCAGATAACATGTGACCTATAAGTACAGCTGTACACCTGCTCTTGATGCTATAGGGATGCTTCCAGTATGCCTCTTGTCCAGGGTTCTAAGGTTATGCATAAATGCCACAAGGGTGTCCAAACTCCAGGAGCATGAACTCACCTAATGGAAAAAGGATGGATTTATTATATGTCAGATGCACATGCCCATATAGCTCATGTAATGCTGGGACCCCCAACTCCTAAGTTTCCCAAATCAGTTGTTCGTCTTCCGGCCCCTTGATAATGGATTAGACTGGGATGCCACTGACAAAAAAATGAGTGTGCACAACACCCTCAGCAGAGAAGAACCTCACAAGGCCTCTTTCTATTGAAGTTTGAAGTTTATTTATTTGCATAAGTTAATTAAAACCATTGCATTGCAATAAAATACCATTTAAAAAAGAAGCCATTGCTCATGAGGTTTAAAAGTTCTGATAGAGTGCAAGTGTTATGTGCCATCATGCGGCTGGGGGCTTATTTTTGTGTTTACATTGGTCCATTACTCTGCTACCGGCCCTGGTGGAGAGTGCCACCTGGCTGGCTCAGCGGTTTCCCAGATCTTCCTTCCTTTCCGTTCTCCTTGAACACCTCGTATTCTAACGAAAGTCCCAGTTCTCTTGTGAAGTGCTTGTGCTTTGCAACTTTGGCCATAAGTCTGCGATCAGCCCAGATGGAGAAACCCATCTGGCTCATTGATTGACCTTGTTTTCCTTCCTTTCAGTTCTCCTCGGGCGTCGCTGGTTCTTATCTTTGGTCCTAGTTCTCTTATAAAGTGCTTGTGCTTTGCGACTTTATGGCAATTTAAATCAGACTGTTGTTTGGATAAAACCGTTGAATTTCTCTGGGCTCAGTTCTTTCCTACAAAACAGAGTCTGCATACTTTCGGGGTGCTGTGTTTAAAGTAATCTTGGGCGAGGTCGGAAACTAGAATGGGGCTGGAGAGCGTCCCTGATAGATTGTGTGAATCTTCCACAGCGCGCCAGGATATGGGGTTCCTTTTGTGTGAAACATATTGCCGAGGCCTCAAGGCAGGTGCTTGCTTTTTCACTCAGGTATAATACCCTAAGAAGGATTCTTCTTTCGTTTGCTAAGGCCAGGCAGCAGCACAGGAGGTGTAGCCATGATTCGTGTTTGTAGTCGCACAGTCGACATGCTCCTCCTGTATGTTGTTTTGCCCAGGCCCAGCTAAATTCCGCTATTGGCAATGCCAGCAGTCACATGTACATGATGTCTCTTCTGGTTTTTGGGTTCAGTGAGGCAGAGAGGTATGGCTGGGGTTTGATTACCAAATATGAGGCATTTAGTGGAGCCAGGAAAGGTGGTGTTTTTAGTGTTGCCTAGTCTTGCAGGAACGATGCTAATTGAACTTGTTTATTGATGCGCTTTTTCCAGATAGCATATGAGATGAAAGGCAGAGCGAGTGCTAGTTTATTTATTTCTGTGGCGGCCATGGCTCTCTCGAGCTGCGTGTTCCAAGGGGACCCAGATTTATCAAATATGTCTCTGAGGCAGCTCCTTAGGGATTGCTCTGGGGATTTCAGAATTCGAATATAATATGTTAGGAGGTCAGCATCAAGGGTTAGTGTTTGTTTGACCAGTCCGAACTCCAGCCTGAGTCTCACCCTGGAGAGATGTTTTGGGAGTTGAAAGGTCTTTTTGTAGCCCACGCACTGTGCCCACTTCAGAATTTCCGAGCAGGCGTCCGGGTACGCATGGTGCACAAATGAGAGAACTCTTAGGAGGAAAGCTTGGATGACTTTCCTTATACCCTCTGCTGACGGACCTTTTAACTTTGTTAAGTTTAGATATACCATAGGTAATGGCTGTCGATTTCTTAATCAGATCTTTTTTGTGGGCAGAGGTTGAGCGGATTCTGTGAACCAGACCCCCAGGTACTTATATTTCTGCACTGAGTTGATTGTCATGGGACCTATGATACATGTGGTTTGTTATTTGTTCTTTTGCCTCTTTCTATTGTGCAGAAACAAAATACTTGAATTTATTATAAGGACATTACTTGATTTGGCTAATTATGTAGACATTTAAGGCACAATTCATCCATTCTCTTGTACTCAGTATCATAACGCAGTCTTCTTAACATGAAGCAAAAAATCGGAGGAGGGTTTGCACTTAAGAATTCCAACTTAGTATCTGATCTGTGAATAGATTTAGTCCCATTCTAGGATTACTATGAAAAAAATATTGTTATTAATTTCTTCACCGATGTGCCTGCAGCTCTTATGTTTGCCAACAATTGAGCTAATTGTGATGGGGATTCGCAGAGATGTATCAATGTTATAGGGCCCTGACGTCGGAATGGAATGTTGCCTAGATTATTTATGTTACCCCATGGCATAGATAAAGAACTGTAGAAGCTCTCCTCACTACTGAATTTTGTTATTGCTCTGTCTAACTAAAGCTTTGGCCAAAAGTCCAAGAAAATATGTAAAATGTGCCCCCTCCATCAGGGGATTGGGGCACCGTGGTAATCCCTTGTGGGTCCTTTTAAAGATGGCAATGAGGGACCCTTCACAGTTTTCCCTGCACTCAATCTTTCACACCGTCTCTGGGTGTGGCTGCCTTAGATGAATAGAAGGTCTTTGACATTCTTGAGTTGTCTTTCCTCTATGAGTTACTGCGTAGGATGGGGCAGACAATTATTTAGTCTCTATGATCAGATAGTTATACAATACCCCTGCAGCTGAAGTCCACATTAATGAGTTTTTACTGGTGACATCTACTCAGTTAGAAGTACTAGGCAGAGTTGCCAGCTGTCTCCTTTGCTTTTCGCTCTAATGGCTAATGGGGGTTCATAGCTGCACAAATCTGGGGCCGTGGCTGTGACATGCCCAGTGCCATGGAAGGATGGGTGTCCTTGGGTCTACTATGTGTTGTCTTCTGCAGCGGCGGTGTTGGGTGCACCACCGGGCAAACAGAGGCTACTGAGCCTTAGTCGTGAGTACTGGGGCCATTTGTCTCTGATGTCCAGGATTCCACCCTACTATGGCTCTGCAAACCTGCACAAAACACAACACTTTCAGCACTTGACTCTTAGTGGTAGCGATGGCAATCATCAGTAGCTTCTCAGGGAAGTACTGTGTGGGTGTGCAAAATTAATACTCAACCTTCACCTAGGTTTGTGACATTTGCGGTATGAGGAGAGCGACATTTGGACGTGGTACGTGGGACCGAGGGGGCTTATCAAGGCACTTCTTGGCAGTACTAATCAAATAAATATATCAACAAGACATACATTCAGTTGTTTCAGGACCATACTGGTTGTTATATAGACCGGTTAGCACTTGGTCTTCTACACTTGGAAACGTTGGACACCTTTGAGGAAAATTATCTGGTCGACCTACCTTGGCTACAATGGGATAACTATTTTTCGCTGACAGCGTTCTTTAAATATTGATCGGTTAAAAATAATTTTTGGTAATCTGCGGTTTGGAACAGTTGGATACCTTTGAGGACATGTTGGATGACATACCTAACTTAGGCTCTGATTTTATAGCTATTGTCTTGACATATGCTTGTTGATCTACAGGATCGTGACTACATTACCAATCCACTTAGCCTTGAAGAGGTCACTTGTGTGACGAAACAAGTGTCAGCTGTTTTTTCTGTGGATTGTAATACAAGCTTCATTGAAACATTCTTGACTCCTGCTCTCTGATTGTGTTTTTTGGACATCACTGTATATGGTGACAACACCATTTATATACTATATGATGAGTGCTTTGGTACATCAAGTTCTCATGTAAATGGAGGTGTCTCACCAATGTATTAGATGTATATTGAGTAGTATGATGCACCTGTCCCACACAGCACAACAATAAGACTCCTCTTTTTGGAATTTATCTTGCAAATATACTGGCACATGCCAATAGTGGTGCGAAAAGAACCATCAATACCCTCTTCCGTTTTGCAAATCACCTAGCAGAGCAATAACTGATTGGCAGATCCAGTGCTTTACTTTGAAAAAGAAAATCACTTTAATACACAAGTAAAATTGAATAATACACTCAGCAGGCAACAGGCACAATTATTTTACTGTTGCTTGACCTGCCTTGCCTCTGCCATCTTCCTTCCTTTTCCTGGTTGTTCCTCTTTCTTGGTACTAAGCAGGTCCCCTGCTTCTGGATTGGGTTTCAGGCTGGTATCAAAGCTCAGGTGGAGACTACCCCGTGTTATAGTTTGTACACACAGTTATTTAAAACAGTCCCTGTTTCTTAGCTCTCACTACAGCTGATGTACTGAAGTCGTTCTAGAGCAGCCATTGAGGACCTGCAGCACGCCTCCTTCTTCCTTCTCTTCTTGAAGGAAACATGCCAGCTGGAGGTTCCTCCCACATTTGGCATGGCCACAGCAGGCACAATGGAAGTTGCTGCTGATAGTCCTGTCTGGTGTTTGGGGCTCTGATGACAATGTAGTTCTTAAGGCGATGACAAACCCAGTTCTGGGCTTCGGTGAATTGAGAATGGGTTTCAGAGGTCACAGTTCATGGTCATTCTTGTCCCAGTCCTTGCAGCAGCATAACCAACTTCGAGCACAGACTTCAGGGTGTTTTTGTAGGGTCTACTTGGGCACACTTTTCCGATACAGTGACACAGTCCACTCAGCAATACTTCTCTGGTGTTGTTGCCCTGCCCTCTTAGGACACTTCTTGATGCAGTTGTTACCTGGAGAGACTGCATTCCATGCTTCTCTGGACATGCCGATTGCTCCCCTCAGACTCCTCTGGCCGATGCATTCCATTGGCAGTCAAGCTGCTCTGGCTTTTCAGGTCTGTCACACCGCTGCAGAGATGTCAGGCTCTATCCCTCTCACTGCAGCAGACAAGTTTCACGGCCCTTCAGGCAGGCAATTAGCTACTTCCAGCAAGATAAGACTCCAGATGATGTCCCATCACCTCTTGGAAGCTGACTCTCAGGCAGATACCAGGTCTGACTGCACAGCAGTACTCTGAGTACTCTGGGGACCACACTCTTCCTTAAACAAAGAGAACTTGGAACTGTAATTGTAAGTTAGTTAGGGAATCCCACTTTTTTTACAGTCAAAGCCGACAGGGGATGTGGTTTCTCTGTCTGCAATCCATAACCCTTTTAGGTTTATTTTCTTTTAATCTGTCCTCTCTAGGCTGTTCTGTAGAGATAGCCTTTGTGTAGAGATGCCCTTCACTGCAGGGTAGTCTCCAGCCTGGAGTACCCACATCAGAGGCAGAAAGAGATGTGAGCTTTCTGAACCTGGCTATAAATAGCCACAGAACAGCATTCAGGAAAGTAACAAAAGTTTGGCCTCCCCTTAAGGACCCTTCTCACTATGAACAACAGAGACTGCAATCCCATACGTTACACCCACCATCTGCCAAATTGCAGAACTCAGGCAGACTAATCAGCAACCTCTCTCAGCAAAACAATCAAATTTCTAAAAGAGCATTGTCCCATCTTTCACCACTTCATTCTCTAGGTCTCCTCCCTCCAGCTTGAGGAATTCTGCAAAACACTTCTACTGTCCGAGACAACAACCCAAGTATGGAGTTGGCCAGGAACTGGGGTCCACATAGATTCTATTCTGTAGTCTCCTTTTACTCTAGAGGTATTGCATACCTAATAGATAAAGACATAGGCTTTGAGTAAATCTACAATGGGTCAGATGTGGAGGGTCACCAAATCTTACTGATTAATTCTCACTCCTCAGAGTCCTAGGAAGCAGTGGTTGGCTGGTTCCAGCAGTTTCAAGAATATTGTGTTGTATGAAGTGGAGGCTACAATAAAATCCTGCATATCACAGTTGATAGTTCAGGTATGGTGCTCTACCCCGTTATCTGAATGGCTTTAAAAATCTGTGAAGTGCTGAGCTTTTATGGCCTAGTTGGCACTTGGTGTCACTATAGACCTGGAACTAGTAGCTCAGATCATTCACTTGTTCTTGCTTAAGTATTACTGCCCACCGTAGGTGTGCCCATTAGAATCTGGAGATTAACGGTAAGGCATTAAGGGATGTGGCTTGTAGAAATCAATTAAGACTGAATGAATGTGGGCTTGGTTGAGAGTGCATTTTCTTTGCTGGAAGCCTTCAAGGTATATATATGAGGCGGGTTTATCTCTCAGGTGAGTGTGGAGTTCTTAAATCCATATGAGATCATCTAAGCAGGTTAGAAGCCACTTTTGGTATACTGAAGGACGGGCTCTGGGTGTCAGAATCGCAGTTGCACTGTGGGGATTTCTGGCCTTCAATGCTGCTCCTTCTTGCACACCTTGTATTCTGAGGAGGCTAAGAAGCCACTCCAGAGAACATAGGGCAAAGGAGGAGTTGGGAAAGACACATGTCACTCCATAGTACCCTCTCTTGAGCGTTGTATGGATTTGTCTCATGCAATTAAGTCTAGAATAGGGGTGTGAGAAATTCACGTCACTTGCTTTTACATAATAATGGGAAATTTCAGAAAAGTCATGTGTAATTACATGAAAAGCAAATATGTCAATTTGCTCTATCTTTTTGCATGAAATGCATCTTCCCGTCATTGTTTGGCTCAAGGATGCATTCAAACAAATGCCCAGGGCATTCCTTATCATGGTCCACACATAAGGAAAGATCTTGAGTTGAGATATTGGAAGTTATGAATAAAGATGGGAATGTTTGCAAAACCACTTGTTGAACGAGAAAAATATTGTAACACGCTAAGTTAGCCTGTGCTGTCATCCATTTTGTAGAGTGTCCTCCATTATGTCAGTTTCTGTGATGCTTTGCAAACACATAAATAGATGGGTGCTTTCCAGTACATCATGTGCCTCTCTGCAGCTTAGGAAAGCAGAAGTGCTTCAGAGCAGAAATAAAGGCTTGGCCCTGTCTGAAGAATGTTCCGAGCACACAGGTGTTCAAAACCACAAAACGTCAACGGCTACAAGCCTATTCCTGGCTTTATTTGCATTGCGTATTTGCATTGCGTGGGTGAGAGCTTCTCAAGCGCATGAGCTCTTTGCATATGAGCTTGTGATTTTGTGCTTCTGCTTTTGCATATGGGCCAGGAATGGAAATTCCAGCAACTAAAGTATATTGTCTGAAGGTTTGAATCCATGTATAAAAGCTGCACTGGAATCCATGTTTGGCAGTTCCCTCTCAGACACTTACCATGTCTGTATGACGGAGCCCACTCTTGAGTGTAATAAACTTGTCTTTGATTTCACTCCAGTGTGGATCCTCATTTGAGAACCCGTAGACAAAGGGTGACCCTGCACAGGTGGGATATTAAAAAATTCCACTTCTACACACTCACCAAATCTCTGATGTGTTTGAGATATATTATGGGTCGTTATATTACACTAATTCCACCCAGACTGTGTCAGACATTAAATGCCATCTAGAACAGTTGGCTCTGGCCTGATTTGAGTAGTGGCAGCAGAACCTCTGAACATGCCACTTACAGTTGAAGATGTAGTACAGACTACTTTTATTGATTAACACCCATTAGAAAATAATGTTGAGAAACTTAGCACACATGTTTGATCCATATATGTCTTTCTTGGTACTTCTGAACTAAGCAGTATTCATTCCATCCAAATCTACAGATAATAACTTAAAGAGACTCTTCTCCATCCTGTTTAATGTAGACTTACCCTACCTGTAGGTGTGACTGCCTTAGAAGAATAGAAGATCTTTGACATTCTCGAGCTGCCTTTCCTCATTAGATGCTGCGTAGGGTGGGGTGAGCAATTATTACTCTCTGTGATCAGACAGTTGCACAATACCCCTGCAGCTAGAGTCTACTTCAATGGAGTTCTCACTGGTGGCATCTACTCAGTTAGAGGCAGTAGGCAAGTTCTGCCAGCTGTATCCTCTGCTATTCGCACTAGCGGTGGTCCTGCTGACCTGCTACATTCTGGAAGTTCACTCCAATAGAGGTATCAAGATCTTTACAAATAAATACATAATTAATCTATACACTGATGATATTTAACTTTACGTTAAACATCCCATTGTTAACTTCATTTCTGCCATGTCTGACATTAGCACATGTGGTTTATATTCCAATTTACGCATTAACTGGGATAAGTCAGTGCTGCTCCCTCTCACTCCTGCCACACAGTCGATACCGGTTTAGTATCAACTTTTGACTTCCCCCTCATACATTAGGTGCTTGTGAGCAATGGTGGCTGGTAACCCAAAGCCCCACATGAAAAAGAACTATGTTCTATCAATGAACATTCTCATCTCTTTTACTAAGATCGCATTGCTGCCCAAATTGCTGTAAGTATTTTTCAAAATGTCCCTATTATTGCTCCTAAGGTGTTTTTTCGCATCTATACTCTGATATGAAACAGCTGATTTGGGCTCATAGCACTGCAAGAGTTAGCTAGGAATGTTTACCAGAGCCACATGAAGCTGGTAGACTGGCAGGACTGCCTCGGTGGGGATGCTTTCTTATTATGTGGGCTCAAAATGCATATTATTTTTCCCATCATATTAGTAGCCTCTCTCATGTTGGTGTTGAAAGAACAATTAGATTCCCTGTCCCAAGATACCGTACTGCACTGGCTCTCGCTACCCTACCTGCAGCGGGATCCAGCCTGTACACATGATTCTGGCTGCATGGCGGATGTTGGTAAAGAACATTGAGAAGCACCCCTGCTCTCTCACCACTTTCTGCTCTACAGATGCAAGGAACCTGAGATGAATTTTGACAGCAGCTTCATGGAAGACTCTCCAGCGACAGAGATCAAAACACTCTGCAGCAACCTGTATGGGGAATTGCTTGCGTTGGATTAATTAAAGAGCGCGGGGTCCAGTTTCTCGATTCATTATGTTTGACTATATTTCATTATTTTTCTTGAATGTTTCTCTTCTAAAACATTTTGATTGCGTCCCAAAGATGCATGTTGAGACCAGCCTGGTTTCTTGTATTTTGTTCTCTGACTCCATGCCATGGTGGAATATTTTTGGCATTCCCATTGCGGTGCCAATTTTCAGAGGCACTGCCGTGGGACCGCCAAAAACAGTCCACCAGACACAAGGAAATTAGTAATCTGGCGGGCAGTGTGACCATGGGTTAGGCGATGTATGAGCGGTCTGCTGGAGTGGCGGTCCACTCCCGCACTGCCAAACTCACAAGCAGGTCCTTAGTGTGGATCAGTTAAAGGATCAGTGCTACAAGGGCCTTTTGTGGTAAGACTGTTTGTCCCTGACCCCAAATGTGGCGCTAATAGACCCCAGCTGGACCTCAACACTACTCACTACTTCCTTCAAGTTGAAGATGTTTAAATTGGAGGTTAGAAGATGAGTTTTTGCTGAATATTATCCTTCAAATTGAATAAAACTTCGAACCATGTTTGCAAAGATATGTAACTTTAAAGCACCAACTCACCTGAATCCCTTGTATTCTCCAGCAATATGGGTCCCGTTGGCATGAGGGAAAATTAATCTGCGAGTTAAGGTTTTATTGCATAGGAACCCATAAAGTCCTGCAGTATGTACATATATATGTATATGGTATTTCTATAGCACAAACCTAGCCAAAATGCACTGGAGTGCTGTATATGGTCAAACACAAGCATCATTTGAACAAGTAATAAGAGAGGATGCTGGTTTGGGGACTGCAGTGTAGAAAAAATAGATGTTTTCAGGTTTTGCCCCAGTTTAAATTTGATTGCTGCAGCACAATGATTCCAGTGTGTGGGAACCATAGGACATATATCATCACCCAACTGAGGGCTGATCAGCCCACTAAGCTGTGCTCCGAGATCCCCCTTGAGTGGCAGGATCAACTGTTGTGTGGGCTCTACAATTCTTTGGGTAGTGGAGTTGTCATTGGTTCAAACAAAATAACATAGACCTGCCAAGAGCGGTGCAGAGCTTGGCCCGGCAGCGGGAGGCATTGACACGGTGGGCAAACTCTTCCTCCAAGCACAACTCCTTCAGCAAGCCTCACTAGCCTTGACCCCAGCTGCTTATAATTACAGCATGGTCTGTTCCGTAAGAGAACTGCATGTGCAAAGGTGCACTACAACAAAGCAGACTGTAGAGAAACAACTAAGTTGAGGCTGCTCAGGAGCAGTTTTCTCTGACCTGGAGCATTCAGTACACAGTGGCTGGTACATGGTGCTAACTCTGAGTCAAAGACTGTAGCAGGGGCTGTTACATTGTGATAAACTGTGTTCAGCAACATAGGCAGAGGCTACTGCACTGTGTAATCCATGTTGAAGGCACTGCCTAGTACAGAATAGGCTAAAGGGATCTAGTTGTAGATCCACTGTATGCATTTGTACTTTGTGTGTACCATTTAGCTGTGTGCATATATTTCATTACTTCAGTTTATTAGTGTTGCACATTGCTGAGCCCTGATGTTATAGCTCACACCACCTCCCTGTGTAAACCGTGGACTGATAAATGTAGAGTTTGAGATGCATGTTATTTTTACCGTGTGCTTAACAGCTTAATTTAAGCTATTAAAGTTTAGCTTGGAATGTTGAAAAGGGTTTTCCCAGCCAGTAAATGATTATCACTTAGTAATTTAAATGGAACAACAGCTTGGTGGATAACGGAAGAAGCTCAGGATTTTTTACATAATTGTATGTTAATCAAAGACTTTACATGCCGTTCTTGCATTGCTCTCTCCTCCATCCCAGACATAGCATCATTAGGTTGAAGTTACAAAAAGTTCACTTTTACTGTCAGACCTACATACCTTTACATAAACGAACACTTTGAAGCAGTCTGTTAGAAGCTGTTCCAGGTTTGACTGTTTAGTTTGACTGAACATGGAAAAATGTATCATTTTCTCATTGTTTTGGTTTTCATCCACATCAGCAGGGGTGCTGAAGCTCCTCTGCACTTCTACTTCCAGCACCACTGGTCGTTGCAAGAAGGTGTTGGTTGTATTTGGAGGGCTATGTCCAAGGTGATTGGGGACGGCATTATGACTAGCCAATGTTTTGATGAAAAATGCAGCTTTGTACTCTGATTGTTTTCATTGGCTGCTGTGTTTGCAGTAAAGAAATTAGCAGCATAATCCTCGCCTCTGTGTCTTTCATATCAATCAATCAATCAATCAATCAATCAATCAAGGGTTTATAAAGCGCACTACTCACCCGTGAGGGTCTCAAGGCGCTAGGGAGGGGGGGGGGGGCGAGGCAGCTCCGGATAAGTCGCAACTTCGGATCAGTCGAAGAGCCAGGTCTTGAGGTCCTTACTGAAGGTGTGCAAGGTTGGGGAGCGTCTGTGTTCACAGGGAGCTCGTTCCAGGTCTTGGCTGCGATGTAGGAGAAGGCTCTCCCGCCTGTTCTGTTTCTGCGGATGCGGGGGACCTCTGCCAGGGTGAGGTCGGCGGAGCGGAGGTTCCTCTTGGGTACGTGGAAGGATACTCTCTCGTTGAGGTATTTGGGTCCGATGTTGTTGAGGGATTTGTAGGCGTGGGTGAGGAGCTTGAAGGTGACCCTCTTCTCGACGGGGCGCCAGTGGAGGTCTCGCAGGTGTTGGGTCATGTGTTCTTGACGCGGAGTCCCGAGGACGAGTCTGGCAGCGGCGTTCTGGATGGTCTGGAGTCTGTGTAGTAGAGCTCTGTTGATTCCGGCATATAGGGCGTTGCCGTAGTCCAGTCTGCTGGTTATGAGCGCGTGGGTGACGGTCTTTCTGCAGTCGGGGGGAATCCATTTGAAGGTCTTGCGGAGGATGCGCAGGCAGTTGAAGCTGGTGGAAGTGACGGCGTTGATCTGGCGGTTCATGGAGAGGGAGGAGTCGAGGATGATGCCGAGGTTTTGTGCGTGGTCTGTAGGAATGGGTGGATTCCCGAGGGCGGAGGGCCACCAGGTGTTGTCCCAGGCGGAGGTGCAGGGTCCGAGGATGAGGACCTCGGTCTTCTCTGAGTTGAGCTTCAAGCAGCTGTCTTTCATCCAGGCTGCCACATTCTTCATTCCTTCCTGGAAGCAGAGTCTGGTGTCTTCGGGATTCTTCGTGAGTGAGAGGATGAGCTGGGTGTCGTCGGCGTAGGATACAATGCTGAGCTCATGCTGTCTCACGATGGCGGTGAGGGGGGCCATGTAAATGTTGAAGAGCGTGGGGCTGAGCGATGATCCTTGGGGTACACCGCAGTCGATATCGGTTGGTTTGGAGATGAAGGGAGGGAGTCTGATCCTCTGGGTTCTGCCGGAGAGAAAGGATCGGATCCAGTCGAGGGCTGCTCCTTGTATCCCCACGTCGTGAAGTCTGGCTGCGAGAGTGCGGTGAGAAACGGTGTCAAAGGCTGCGGAGAGGTCCAGAAGGATGAGGGCCGCGGTGTGACCCTTGTCGAGTAGCATGCGGATGTCGTCAGTGGCGGCGAGGAGGGCGGTCTCTGTGCTGTGGTTGCTGCAGAATCCAGACTGGGAGGCGTCTAGGATGGAGTACTCTTCGATGAAGGTGGTCAGCTGGGCGTTCACGAGTCTCTCGGTGACTTTGGATGCGAAAGGGAGGAGAGAGATGGGCCGGTAGTTTTTCAGGTCTGTTGGGTCGGCCGTGGGTTTCTTGAGGAGGGGTTTAACCTCCTCCCGCTTCCAGTCATCTGGGAAGATGCCAGACATGAAGGAGGCGTTGATGGTCAGTCCCAGTTTGGGTGTGATGGCGGCCCTGTGGAAAATGTGCGGTGGGCAGGGGTCCGTTGAGGCTCCTGAGTGGGTTTTCTTCATGGTAGCGGTGATGTGTTTGACGGTGGCGGGATTCCAGGTCATGATGGTTGGCTTGTCAGTGGCGTGGGGGGGGAGGTGGTGTCCTGCGTCCGTTCACTGAAATTGTCGTAGAGGGCCTTGATCTTCAGATGGAAGTATGAGCTGAGCTTGTCGCAGAGTTCCTGGGAAGGTGTGACGTCCGTGGCTTCACTGGGGGGTTTTGTGAACTGCTGAATGACGTTGAACAGTTCCTTGGCTTTGGTCGCATTGGTCTGGACTTTGTCTCTTATGAAGGTCCTTTGGTGTCTCTTATGCGCTGGTGGTATTCCTTCAGGGCGCTCCTGTGGTTGTTCCGTGCTTCCGTGGTTTTCTGGTTTCGCCAGGTTTTCTCTAGGCATCTGCAAGAGCGTCTGGCTTCATGGTGATTGCGTGGGGTGCGGCGAGCTCAGTGATGGTGGTTGCGGACTGGGTGCGAGGTCCTGGTGGTCTGTAGATGAGGGTGCCGCATAGAGTAGTCCTGGGGCTGGTCTGGATCTGGAAGTTGAGGTGTTCTGTGTTGGAGTGGGGGTCGCTTGTGCTGGATGTGGAGAGTCGGAGGGGGGTCTTGTGTGCGATGGCGAGTCCTCCTCCTGGGCGGTGGGGGCGGTCCTTTGTCTGGATCTTGTAGCCGTCGGGGATGGCAGTGGCGATGTCAGGGCCGGAGGTGGCGTTGATCCAGGTTTCCGTGAAGAAGGCGACGTCGGGCGAGAGGGTGTTGATCAGGTCCCAGATCTCTATGGCGTGTCGGTGCAGGGAGCGTACGCTGAGGAGGATGCATGTCAGGGTATTGGTGGTGCGTGCGTCAGGCGGGCCTTCGGCGGTAGTGGGGGTGTTGTCGATGGTGAAGGACCTGCGGCAGGGTCTGCACGAGAACTGTCCATGGGTGGTGTTCGGCAAGGATCTTACGCAGTCGGTGTGTCTTCCGGGATTGAGTGCGTGGAGGGTGGTAGAGTCGTAGCGGTGGGGCCTAGGAGAGCCAGGGTTCCTGGCGCTGGTCGCGGTCGGGTCATGGACGGGTGCAGACGGGCTTGCCTTAGGCGCGGCACGCCAGCGGCGCAACCGCGCAGCGGCCACCATTAAGTAGGGGAGAGGGGGCGGGACTGTAGGTAGGGAGACGGGAGCGGGGGCTGTGACGGTGGGAGGGGCCACGGGGCAGCAGCGGCGGGAAACAAAGGCACACAAAATGCTAATGGACAAACAGTAAAACACAACACAGGAAATAAAGGCAGAAACAGTAATTATTGAGACTCGGAAAACGCTGAGGAGGTCACGAGGGCACAACGAGAGAAATACCGGAGCAGCAAGAGCAGGGGCTGCCGGCGCGAACCTTGGAGGCAGAAAGGAGGGCTCAGGAGCGGCGCTTTCACGCGGAGCTGCTGGGGAGAGTGCTGGCCTGGACCGAGGTCTAGGAGGTCACACGCGCTCCCCCGCAGCGGCCGCCATTAAGTAGGGGAGGGGGGCAGGACTGTAGGTAGGGAGGCGGGAGCGGGGGCTGTGACGGTGGGAGGGGCCGCGGGCAGCAGCGGCGGGAAACAAAGGATTTAAAGTTCTTGTTGAAATTGGTCAAAAATGTTTGTGTGGAAAAATTAACCGCTTCTCAATTGTGATAATTATATCCGGTTTAAAGAGGCTTAGGGCCAATGCCTGCATAAACAGCAGTTAGCCAGAATGTGCGAGCACTCATCTGTCTTGGTGAGTATATATGACACCCCAAACATAGATATACACGGTGTGCCCCTCACCCATTTTAAACATGATACTTATGGATCAGCCCTGAACAGTCTGATGGTGAAGTTAAACCTTAGGATCCAAAAAAGAAAGTCATACGAGAGTAATAGTTTAGAGGCTACATTCTCCAGAAATGATTGTGAGCCCACCATTGACTTTATTATGACTTCTGAAGCCCTGGATCCAGCTATCAAAGGATTTGAAGCCACCTTTACAGGGTTTAGGGACCATGCAATGTTGGATATCAGGATGATCCTACCCATGAAAAGGAAAAGTACACCAAAGCTCGGATTTGACCCAATCCTGGCATTGATAAATGGGTTTTCCATTAAATAGGAGAAAGTAGACCACTCAGGTTTTATCGCATCCATTATACAGCATACTATGCCAGAGATTAACCGAAGCTTAGATTTCAAGGCTGACTCAGCACAAATAATCTCCCCTTTTTCAGTTATTACTCGATGTGTCAAACAGACACTGAGTTGTAGGATACAGTCACCGCAAGCCAGAGAGAGGGGTTGGTTTGATTCAGACTGCACACTAGCGAGAAAGCCTAAGGCAAGCCCGTCTGCGCCCGTCCGCGCCTGGCCGTCGCCTGGAGCCGGGACCCCTGCTGGTTTCTCTACAGATACTGTCAAACCTATAAGCTATCGTTGCTCCTACACACGGGAAGCACTACTAAAGGTTAAGTTTAACCCTTGCGTACATTCAGCACACTCACTTACTTTGCTAGAAGGGCCTTTCTCTTGTAGATTTTGCAAATTTCAGAGCTTCGCTCCCCAACACAATTTTTCTCACGGTGCGCTCCCCAACCAGACAAAGGGAGTGGGACCCTATAGGAATAATCCACAAAGTGAGGTACAGTCCCAAGCCATAAATACTGGCTGGAACTGTTTTCTGGCTAATGTAAGATCCCTTCCTAAACACGCTGTAAATCTCTGGGATCTCCTGACAGAATACGATCCCCATATTGGGTTTCTTACTGAAACCTGGATTAAACCCTCTTCTAACCCCGCCATTGCAGTGGCCATACCGGTTGGTTATCCAATCCAAAAACTTGATAGGCCAGATAGGGCGGGGGGAGGCATAGCCATAATACATAAGGAATCTCTACCTATCACTATTTTAGATCAAATGTGTAAGGACACTTTAGAATGCCTAGTTTTTAGACTCGACCTGCACCCACAACTCAGCTGGAAAGGGGCTCTTGTTTATAGACCCCCTGGCCCTCTATTAGGCTTCACTAACTTACTAATGGAATTTATCTCCCCCCATGTTATCTCTACCCCTAACTTTTTACTCTTAGGGGATTTTAACATCCACAGTGAAAACGCTTTCAATCCTGATGCCACAGCTTGCCTAACAGATCTAGGCACACTTGATCTCTTGAAGATCAACAACGCTTCTACTCATTCTGCAGGGCACACTCTAGACCTCATTTTAACAAATTCCCCTCATATCAGCTGTGGGGAAACTCGTCATTTGACGTGGTCGGATCACTCTATGGTGGATTTCCAACTTATGAGTCCCAGAATCCTCCCTACTCCTAAATCTCACACCACGCATTGGTATAGACCATGGCATAAACTCACACCTGATCAATTCAAGACCCCTTTTAATTTTTGGACTACTGATACAGCCACATTTAGTGTAGAAGAACAGCTCACTCATTTTAACTCTATAGTTCAATCTACTGCAGATCACGTAGCACCACGGAAACTGCAGACCCATCCTCCCAAATTCTCCTCAACTAGTTGGTACTCCTCTAGCCTCCGGAAGGAAAAGAGCTACTGTAAAAAATTGGAACGGACATGGCGAAACTCACACATTGCACAGGACAAAGAGAGATTTAAAGTCGCACTGTCTTCCTATCATAAAAATATAAGGTCCGCACGGAAACAACATATTGTAAACCAACTAGAACAAGCCGGGAACGACTCTAGGATCCTCTATCAAATCTTGAAAACCTTCACTAACCCTAAAGCTTGCGATACCGCAGAAACTCCCTCGCAGCTGCTATGTGATAATATTGCATCTTTTCTCACCCTGAAAATTGATACTATTTATCATAAAATTATTTCATCTATCACAACTCCTAACAACTTTCAAATAGAACGCCCCACTACCCCCATCTACACCATGCAGTTGCACTCTTTTCCCTCATTAACGCCGGAAGAGGTCGAATCCCTTCTTACCAAAGTCAAATCTGGATCTCCCCTAGATGTAATTCCCGCAAAAATTTCCTCCAGATTAACGCAACAGCTAGCCATACCCATCTGCACCATCCTTAACAGCTCCTTGAGAGCTGGTAGACTCCCCCAAGAATGGAAAGTGGCGCAAGTCGTCCCCATTCGCAAAAACCCCCAAATCCCCGCATCTGAGGTGTCAAACTATCGCCCTATTTCTCTGCTCCCCCTCCAGAGTAAACTCCTTGAAAAACATATAAACAGGCACTTGTCTGATTTTGTGGAATCCTCGGATTGCCTGGATGTCTCCCAGTCTGGCTTCCGGGCTAAGCACAGTACCGAGTCCGCCCTGATAGAAGTAACTGATAACATCAGAATGGCCCTGGACAAGGGTCAGGCAGCACTTTTAGTGCTGCTTGACCTATCTGCGGCGTTTGACACCATCTCTCATAAAATCCTTCTTCAGAGACTCCAGGACATCGGAGTTCAAGGGGTTGCTCTGAAATGGCTGACAGACTTTCTCACAGATAGAACCCAGACAGTCACCCTGGGTACTTTCAGATCCAAGACCACCAAAGTTACCAAGGGAGTACCTCAGGGCTCCTGTTTGAGCCCTACTCTTTTTAACATCTATGTTACTCCCTTGGCTAAACTAATGAGGACCCTGGGGTTTAGCCCCATCTCTTACGCGGATGATACCCAGCTCCTACTTACTTTTGATAAGTCCAACCCAAATATACAACTCATCTTCTCGGAGGGCATGAAAACCATCGCTGCCTGGATGAGAGCTAATTTCCTGCAACTTAATGCCGAAAAGTCGGAGGTCATGCTGTTTGGAGATGCAGCAATAAGCTGGTCTCCCAGCTGGTGGCCGGAGGAGCTGGGTTCTGCACCGACTCCAAAAGGAGTGGTCAAAAACCTGGGAATTCGGATCGACCAGAATATTACACTTGAAGCACACGCCACTACCACCGCTGGCACTTGCTATCATACACTCAGCCTGCTTAGAAGAGTGTTCCCCATGTTACCATCCTCTATGAGGAAAACACTGATGCAAGCTCTTGTGTTAAGCCGTCTGGACTACTGCAATGCACTGTTAGTCTCTGCTAGCGAAGCTTCCTAAACAAGCTGCAGGTAGTCCAGAATACGGCAGCCCGACTGGTAGAAAATGCCCCCCAGAACAGCCTCTGCACCACTTTTTAACAAACTTCATTGGCTCCCTGTGAGAAAGCGGGTGAAGTTTAAGATCTGCTGCACAGTCTTTAAAGCCCTAAATGGCCTGGGGCCTACCTACCTATCGGCTAAACTGAGAAAATATATCCCTTCCCGGCCTCTTCGATCCGGTTCCAAGCTACTTCTCTGCACTCCTAGAATTAAAAAGGCTCGGTCGGGTGGCAAAGCATTTACTTACCTTGCCCCGACCGTATGGAACGAACTCCCCCACGATCTACGTGACTGCCAGAGCTTTCCCCTGTTTAGGAAACTACTAAAAACCCATCTCTTCTAAGATTCACCTTTTGGCTGTAATCAGTGGCCTCAGCGCAGGGATACCCCTGACGGGGTGATTCGGGCGCTATATAAATTAATAAAATATCAAAATATCAAATATCAAAGCAGCTACATATATCACTACAGCAGCAACCAAAGGATCCAACACTAATTAAGTAGCTTGTGCACACTTTAAACAGACCATCGCCCTGAGGAAGAAACAAATTATAGAAGAGGCATGGGAGGAACTGGTACGGGCGAGCACACTCAAGGATAGTAGATCCTTTTGGAAGGTAATTAATAATAATTATTTTAAGGGGCCTCACGAACCCTCAACTGAGGTGCACATTGCAGAGGAGGGTTGGGTTAATCATTTCTCAGCCATTTTTGATGATCATCCTCTCACGAGATTAGAGCAAGTAGCACATAACAGTGCTGGGAACCTAGAGACCCATGGTATAGATATTCCACAGCATTCCCTTCCGTCCGTGAGTTTGGCCGAGGTCACAAGGGCCTTAGATGAAAGTAGTAAAGGGAGTGCCCCAGGCCCAGATGGGACACCTCTGGATATGTACAGGGAGCAGCAAGCTCTCTGGGCCCGGCTGTTTACGAATGTCTATAATGCACTGTAGTGGCAGCCCCTCCCTCTTCATGGAAATCCTCGACTATTATCCCGATATACAAAAAAGGTGATAAATCTCTACCACAAAACTATTGGCCCATATCATTGCTGGATTCCACTGCGAAGGTTATGGGTCATATATTGTTCAACAGATTGGAAGAATGGGCAGCAACAAATAATATACTGGTGGACACTCAATTTGGTTTTAAAAAGGGGCTGAGCACAGCCCACCAATGTTTGAATCTAAGCACCATCATAGGGAAGTATTCGGTGGCTAAAAATGGGTCGTTATATCTGTCCTTCATGGATCTGTCTTCAGCTTTTGACTGCGGTTCACACTCAAGGCTGTGGAAAATCATGGAGGATCTGGGGATCGAGGTAGGAATCACCAACTACATTAGGCAACTGTACACGGATGCAAACACCTGCGTACGTTTCGGAAGGATGGTGAATGCTCGGCTAGCTTTAACATCAAAAGAGGGGTCAGGCAGGAGTATGCTTTAGCTACCTTCCTATTTTCCCTATACACAAATCGGGTAGAATCAGCCTTAAGTCTTTCCGCCAGGGACACAGTGCTGGTGGGTTCGGCCCCCTCCCAATTCTACCTTATGCAGATGATGCTGTATTAATTGCTAGAACTGGGAGAGGGTTGCAGTGTCTAATTGATGATTACATTGCCTTGATGTTGGACCTGGATCCGCAAGTAAATGGCTCCAAAACTTACACCATGACCTATGGGGCCAAACCCAGGATAAAACCCATCTTTTATGCAGAAGGGCATAAACTGAGCAAATCATCCACCTTCTGTTATTTAGGGATACTTTTCGATAGTAAGAACTCATGGTCCCCTATGATAACAGATAGGTTTGCGCAAATGGAGAAATCCATAAATGGGATATTCACAAAGAAGCTGGGTTTTAAGGCAATAAGGGAACTCATTATATTTGCGAGCAAGACAGTGGCAGTGGTCTCATATGGCGCGGGGGTCTGGGGAATGGTCAATACACGAAGTATCCAGAGGGTCGAGGATTCATTCCTTAAACGCATTCTAGTTCTCCCTCCAAGCTGTTCAAACTATGTTGTCCACACTGAATTGGGAACCCCGTATATATCTATAGGTTAAAGTTGTCACTGATCTTGCTTTGGCACACAATTTGGTCGCAAGAAGAAATGGGGCTGATTAAATTAGTTCTTAGGGATACTATGAACCTCGACTATGCAATGGAGATCCCGTGGCTGAGACTCATAAAATCTACATGTGAGGAGATTGGCCTAGTGGACCTTTTTAATAATCCAGATTACTGTAAATTACTAGGTAAAGAAAAGTTGAAATACTGTGTTTTGAATAAGGCCATGGGGGGGAGATTGGCGGGCGAGAGATTAAAATCATCTGTACTCACATAGATTAGGATGGCCCTCGAAGAGGGTTTGAAACCATATCGGACCTTGGTACAAAACGGCCAGCAAAGGTTTATTCTGACCTGATTCAGAGTAAATATGCTGCCACTGATGGTAGGGTTCCCAAGTAATTGTCACTCCCTATCAGAGCTAGCACTGTGCCCATGTGACAGTGAGTCACCTGTAACCAATTTTAACATTGTATTTTTTTGTAAATTTTATGAAATTCCTCGGAAGAAATATAAATTACCCATATTTAAAACACTCAATTTTAGACAGCGCAGACCAGCCCTTTTATTTTTACAGCAATTACATACTCCATATGTGTGCTGTGCAATGACTTTTTTCTTATGGCAGGCACTGAAAACAAGTAAAAACCTGCAGGTGGAATTTCCACAAGTAAAACATTTTTCGGGTTGAATGAGGTACGACTTGATTACTTTATGGAATGTTATAATGTCTTTTATTCTGATCATTTTTTAGAATGAGTTATTCAAGCGCATGAAATTGGATTTTAAATGGCTTTTTCTCTCGATTTGAAATGTACATACGGAGAGTTTTTTAATATTCATGTTTTTACTCTGTTGCACACTTTTATGTTACTGAAAAGTATTAAATAAAGTTATTACTGAGTGACTGACTGACACCCCAATAGATTTTGCATTACATTTGCCACAATTGGTGCATGAGCAAATAGAAAATTTAATAGGAATTTTGTGCTTGATTGTGGCTGTGTCTGCATGTTTCAGTTGGTGTGTCTATAAACATATAGTTTTGCCACTTTACACGTGTGTGTGTGTGTATACTTTTGTAAAAAATATGCCATAAGAATAAATGGACAACCATGAAATTACATTTGAAGTTGTGTTCCCTTTGAGCTTTGGTAACATCCTCAGCTACCTTGAGATGTATTCAGAGTTGCATGTTCAGCTGGTGCCTCTAATATTGTACGAGTGCGTATGCATATGCAGATGTATGCACAAGGATGGTGGGTAGAAATTAAAATTACAGCCCACACCATTGGTTACAATATTGTGACCTAGTGCTTACCTTTCAACATTTTTGTGAGCATTTGTGATTCCAGTACTGTGCGGTTGTCAGGCTGTTTTAATAAATAGCATTCCAGCACTGCTTATGTCAGCCATGCCTCAACTCTGCTGATTGGTTAGTGCAGCACCGGATATGACGTGCTGAATATGCTCTTTTTTTTTTTTTTTTTAAGGTTTTTATTAAAGTTTAGAGTGCGTACAACCAACTCGGAAAGATGTCACACTACAGAATAGCATGCATCCGTATATCAGAACACCATAGATCAAGTTACATAGTGGGCAGTGTTTAGCCAGTTCCCCCAGCGCCCTAACACACGTCTATACATCTTGTTACGAAATCCACAGCAGGCAGGCCCCTGTGCAAGGATCGGTGTCCTTCCCCATGTTGATTACTGAGGCTATTATAGTCGTCCATTATACAGACTGTTCATCAATATCCAGGACGGCCACATAATCCCGAAGGGGCCCCCAATAATTGATCGGTATGGAGGTGCTCGGAAAGGTGTCCACGTATAGTTCTACTAGATCGCTACACATCATGTCCTTAAGCCGGTTCCTAAACTGCGGTACCCCCTGCATCCCCATGTCATTGCGAACCTGCGATGACCCAGTAGGGTCGCCATTGCCAGTAATTTCCTGCAGAGTTTTGGGGTCTCCATTACACAACCTAACATTACCACCATGGGGGATAGTGGAATCGCTTTATCTATCATTATGTCCAGAGCTTGTATTACTTGTGAGCAACATCTAGCCACCACTGGCCATCCCCATGCCAGATGTGAGAAGTCCTGCAGCTGCGACAACTGGGATCGGTTGAAACAAGCTTTTGACCATACTTATAGGTGTGTGGTATGCCGTATCAAGATCTCCCCTGCCTTAAGGCCCTACATTGGGTACTGGTTGCCAGAAGATCCACATTCAAGCTCCTTTGTATCACTCACAAAGCAATACATGGAGCAGGACCACCTTTCATCAGGAATATAATCACCAAAAACATTCAACAAAGGAACCTCCGCTCCTGATTGGCACCTCACATTAATATCCCACCATACAAGAAAACAAGCATTTGCAATGCAATCGGTCTCGCCTTTGGGACCTTATATGTATTTAGCTATGCAGCACATTAGCCTGGGTGCAGAAACATCTACTGTTCTTTAACATGGAGGGAAAGTAAGCACCAAACTGCGTGACACGCCAGGTATGGGAACACATGGAGAGAAATATTGCCTTTCAGCAGGAAATGGTATAGTCCAAAGCTCTGTTTTTAATATAAAATCAGGGCCTTCGGTGGTCATATCACTTAAAATACAAGATTTGAAAAAAATATTATTGTGTACGGGTGCTCGTGGAAGACAATTTCTTTGGACTGGAATCTAGAGAATGCTAAAGTGATTCTGGTATTTTACTGACCTCTGCTGGTCGTTTTCTATCAAGAAAGTTAAATAGAGGCAGTTGCCAGAAAAATAAAAAAAAGAAAGTCCCTCAGCAGAAAGCAATTCTGGTATTTTACGGACCTCTACTGGTCGTTTTCTATCAAGACAGTTAAATAGAGGCAGTTGAACAGAAAAAAAGTCCCTAAGCGGAACCAGACAAGTCCTAGGGCTGATCTCCAGAGCCCACAAAGTACATACACATATAAGTATATACTAAAGTATATACAAGAGGTCTTGAATGCTCGACCTAAAAACATAAGTGGCACATTTTTCTCTGTTTAAGCAGCCAAACTATGGAATTCATTACTCCCAAACATATGATCTACAGATAACTATCTTATCTTCAGATTATTACTCAAGAGTTGGCTCTTTCATACATAACCACCATACTCAAACACAAATGTACAGCATACCCCTGTGTATATAAACATTTAATTTGATTATATGTATGTATCTATATATGTGTATTTCTTGATATAAATATGTATAATCATATGTACTTATGTATCTATATATTTATTACTCTACTCCTACTGTACAAAAAAACATTGACTCTCTCCAATTCAATACCTTACATTTCACCCTATACCTCTCTCAATATATCATCTACCTCCACTCTCTGACTCATCCCAAACCTCAGTCTACTACTATAATCTCCAAAATAACCCTTTCTAGACTCTTCCCTCCTCTATCCCTCCTTGAATAAGCCTAACCTCCTTTCAATGCTCTGTTCTCCCAAACAACCCTTCTAAATTCTTCCCTAACCTGTCCCGCCTCTGACTCATTTCAATACTCATTTTACCACTATGATTGCCCTAATCCATTTCTAGAGATTCTTCCCTCCTCTATCTCTCCTTATACTCATCCCAAACCTCAACGTCCTACTATGATCTCCCAATATACACTTTCTAAAGTCATTCCGTCTTCTATCCCCCCACTATCCTTTACAATCTAACTAACAGACTTGCATGTCCAACGCTCAATTTTAACTCAAATTTCACTTTACTAATCCACTGCTAATACTTTTTGGGTTCTGTAGTAGCGTGCTACTCGCCAAAAAGCACTTTGACACCTCATCAGGGGTAGCAAGCACTATATAAGTACAATTACAATAAACATCTCATATGCAACATGTATGTTTTCTTGATGGGTCTTACCCTGATAATGCATGATAATTCTATCTTGGGAGGTGGAATTGGGTCATATCCTGACTGATTAGCAATGGGCTACAGTATGCTTGCAGGTCAAGAATGTTTCCCTAAACTATAAGCATAAGTCATTGCATTTTAAGTTTCTGCAACAGGTCTATGCCACTCCAACCCCCTCGTATCTGATGGATTCCCCTATATTTTCGATGCGTGCCCTAGGCGTGGTGCGAGGAGGCAGGTTTTTACACTTAGCATGGATGTGCCCTATAATCAATGTATGCTCGCATGATGCATATAAAGATTGGTCTGAAAGTATGGATGAGCAACTGAGCATGAACCCAGAGATGCAGCCT
Organism: Calotriton arnoldi; assembly: GCA_963921515.1. Taxonomy (NCBI): domain Eukaryota; kingdom Metazoa; phylum Chordata; class Amphibia; order Caudata; family Salamandridae; genus Calotriton; species Calotriton arnoldi. Next base: position 1,390,958 of record CAWUFW010004547.1, on the reverse strand, counting down.
CTGTGACTTTTTCAGGTGTCAACATAGCTATGAGGTGGGCAGCAATGGGATGGCTTAATGGTCCAGTCTCTAAATATTCTGACTCTCAGTGATATGGTGTGTATGCTGACCGTCCAGGATGCAAGGCATAAACGTATCTTGTCAGACTTCTCATATCTTTTGAATGTCAGGTCTCACTCCAATCCCCAGTCAAGTCCTGTGCTATTGCACTTTAGTGCTATTTTGATGATGTGACAGTGGTTTTAGGAGCATTATGTAAGTATAAGGTTGCCAGGAAAAGGTTGGCTCTGGCGGAGAGGTGCAGATAGGGGGAAGTCATGCAAGGTTTAGAAACCACTCGAATCAGGTGACCATCTTGGGCGCGGCCAGGATATTTAAGGCCATGCCCAGGCTTCACCAGTTGCTTGTGATTCTGGCTTTTAGAAGAGCAGGAGCTCACCAAGAACACTTCTGCTGTTTCTGTACTTACCCTTGAGATCTATAGGTGTCAGGCACTGGGGGCTTCATTTTATGGTGGAGAACTGTGGGGTCATGTAAATGCTCGGTCTCTTGAGTTGGTAGAAAACCGGTTCATGAGAAGTCTAAATGACCTCCAAGTAAGCATCCCCCTGTGTCCACTACAGATAGATTGTGGGCTAAGGACTTTTAATGACATAGTGGGCTTGAAACCACTGTTATATTGACTGTTCATATCCTTCCGAAAGCCCCTAGAAGAGGTGATGAGGCAGTCGGGGCCCAGTAAGATCCCTGGCTTAGGGTTGTCAGGGATCATCTGAGGCAGATTGGGCTGGAGGATCCCTGGTCTACTCCAGCAGATGCTGCATCATCCTTGAATTAGACATTGAAAGGTGCCTTTTGGCACCATGTAGACCAACGTGTTCTGAGTTCGCCCAGTGTGGGTTCCCTTACTGCTTCTTTTCTGGAGTTCAAAGTAGACTACAGTCTGGAACCATTTCTGTATGAGGTTGAGCCCCTCTATGCTAGGATTTTGTACATCAAATTCCATCTAAGGACTTTACCCATTAGTGCCTTCACCGCTGCATGGAAGTGTGACTCTATTAGAACGTGCCCCTTTTGTTCTGGGGTGGTAGAGGCGGCTGAACATGTAGTTTTGTTTTGTCCAGCCTATCATGGGTATAAAAAGAAGTGGATATTGCTAATTTGCGCAACTTGGCATTTTGGAACTACTAGATTGTGTTTAGAATATTTAGAAGCGACACCAGACAGTGTATCGTCTTTGCTGTCTCATGGTACCTGATGTGCATGTGGAGGCTAAGGCAAAAAAAGGTGTCCACTTGATGAACTGTGCTCTCTCCTTGCTGTGTACTTTAATTTTCTCGTGTGCATTTTATCTTGGCCCTTGGCTGCTGCTCTCTGCGCTCAGTCTCCCACGGACCTGGCTCTTCAGCGCTGACCTCCCTGACCTGTAAGGTGGAGAAGATGAATGAAAGGCGGTAAGATACAGGACGACAGCAAGTCTAAGGTAAGGCACAGGCACCTATTAGTAAAGAAACTTACCTGAGGCAGTCAGTCTTTCTTCTGATGGGATGTGCACTGTAACCCACACCTGAGGAAAAGTAAGAGGAACAATTTAAACCTTGTGCAAAACGCTTACAAAACTGCAAAGACAATGATCCGACTTTGCAGCGCGCAAGAAGCCTAAAGGCCGGAGCTGTCGACCTCGAAGCTGGGAAACTGGGTTCGAGTCTCGGATGGGGCGCTCAACGTCCTGTGATCCTGGGCAAATCACTTAATCTCCCAGTGCCTAACAAAATAAATGTGTTCGTCTGTAATTCAAGTGGTGCTCATGTAAAGCGCTCTGATACCTTCCGGTCGAGTTCGCGCTATATAAAACTCCATTAAAGAAAAATAGATTCCTTTCAGCATTTTGAGTGAGTCGTTAGTCATTTTGGGGGCAATTGTAGTTTGTGAAAGAGCAAAGACAAGCAGGGCTTTAAGTGGGGAAAAAAAACTGGGGGTGCTCTAAAAGGGGCGTGGCAAATTTCTTAAAGAGGTGTGGCCTATCTGAGTAGGGGCGTGGTCTAAATCAAGATAACTAGCATTGTGTGCTTAAGAAAATCATGAAGTCGCATCCAGCAAAGGATAATAAAATAGGCAAAAAGGTATATTCATTAAGTATAAGCCATAAAATACCAAACACTTTAAAAAACATGTAAAAATTATTTACATTACTTAGAAATCTATTGCAGGATTTCCCAAAACCCTTGAAGATATTCACTGTGTCTATTTTGCTGGGGTTTCTCACAACAATTTTCTTCAGCAGACCTTCTACTTTTTGCCAGCCAACTCTTTACATACAGCTTTGCGTCAAATGTTTCAAATGGAGGACCATTGAGTTTTACCCATAAGCATGAAGTAATGGTCTCTACAAGACTGCGCACAGGCGCTGCGGTGGCAGGCCTGAGACACCATTTTAGGGCTACTCATGTGGGTGGCACAATCAGTGCTGCAGGCCCACTAGTAGCATTTGAATTACCCGCCCCGGCACACTTATTGCATTTTACTAGGGACCTACTGGTAAAACAAATATGCCAATCATGGATAACCAATCACAGTAATAATTTAACCAGGGAGCACTTGCACTTTGGCACTGATCAGCAGTGGCAAAGTGCCCAAAGCATCTAAACCAGCAAAACAAAATCCATCACAGTGTCAAAACGTAGGAGGTAGAGGCAAAAAGTCAGGGGAAACCACGCCAAGGATGCCAGGTCTAACAGTCACACAGGACTTAATTACATCAGTGTTAGTAAACATAGGAAGAGCAGAGCAATGTGAAAGTGATGAAAATGAAACTCAGAGGGGTACGTCTGGGTCGGCTTTACTATTGACTTGAGATATCTACTTACTTCTGAATTGTGCCTGAACATTTTCAATGCAGCCACAAGTTACATTACACAAGATCATATACATTTTTGGGGGGACTGGGGGGCACAGTGAGATTAAGTCTTAATCTCACTGAGCCCCCCAGTTCACCCAAAAATGTATATGATCTTGTGTAATGTAACTAGTGCTCATGTAGCTCACGTAAAGCGCTCCAATACGTTCGGGTCGAGACAGAGCTATATTAAACTGTAATATATATACATATATATATATATATATATATATATATATATATATATATATATATATATCAACTCCCTTCCTAATGCATCTAGAGTTATTATATTCAGTGGCTGGGTGGTTTATTGGTATTTTCCAGCGCTGGCACAAGTGTCCTTCTGAAGGCTCACAGGCTCACAGGTTGTGTGTGCAAGCACCGGCGCTAGAGTGTATGCCAACGTTGGTATGTATTTCATGTGTTATTGTTCATCCTATGTGTGATTTGACATGTGTGGTTCCACGTTATCACATATGTGTTACTGTAAACGTTATTTATTAGGCGATCAGTGAACAGAAGCAGACACCTGGATGGACTAACACACAGAAGGGAATATAATGTAAATGAAACGACCCATGGATGGATAAACTGACTGATGGGTGGACGGTCGGTTGGTTAGAAATAGACATATGATTGAGAAAAAAGACGGGCAGGTATGTATCTAGAGAAATCAGACAGGTTTTTGAGGCATAGAGATGACGGGCCGACAGGGGCAGGGCTGCACTGGTAGTGGTAGTGTCACTGCTGCTGGATTCTGTTGTAGACCCTCGTCCCTCGCTTGCTTTAAGGCAGAGCAGGGTCACACTGGTTGCTGGAGAAATCTTGCTGCAGGCCGTAAAAGCAGGGTCGTGACGGTTCTAACCAGCTGTTGTTGTGCCGATGGCTGGCACGATGACATAGGTGGTGCTGCGTGTTCAAAGAGAAGGGAAATCCCGAGAGAAAGTGTCTCTCTTCAAAGGATTTCCCTTCCTGCTACAATGACGTCACGCCTTAAGCAGTGCGCGCGCATGCTCACCCGAAACACCAAACAAAAATCGGGACGTCTGGTCACCCTACCTTTGAACTTTGAGGCCCGAAAATAGAGCCCCCTAGAGACCCCTTTCGAGGCCCCCCAAAAAAAACTGGGGGTGCTCAGACCCCCACAGACCCCCCCATTTAAAGCCCTGAAGACAAGTACTTGCAAGTGTTTAGTGTCGCAATAACGAATTCAAGAGAATTGAGGAAGTTCTTTGGGCCAAGTGACCATGGAACCAGAACTTGAATCAGACATTCACACTAGTGCTATTTGTTACATTTTCTTTTGAGAGAGAAGGAAAATGCAATAAGGCAAAGAGCAGCTTGGCAGTGGGTGAAGAGTGGGTAATTCAAAAGAAGGCAACTCTCATATTCGTTTATTTTGGGAAAGTTCCGATTTGTGAAAGACAAGGCAGGGTAGTCCAGAGGAAGCAGGGACAGCAGTGTCAGGTACTCATGCCAGGCTATTACAGTGAGAGAGAGCATATGGTAACCATTCTGTTCTCTCATTCTTCTACTAATGCAGAAACCATCAACACTGACCACGACCAGGCCTCAGTGGGAATACGTGTCACAACCCCAGGAAAAGCACCAGATAGGTAGGTGCCATTAACTTGACACTGACCCTTGTCCAGACCCCAACTTTGACCTTGTGTGAACCAATCCCTGAATCATGACGGATTGTCCAGTCCTAAGAATGTGTGTGTCATTAATAAGCCCAGTTCATTTTGCTTTCTCTGTGCTTTTCTTGTATACTATATGATTCAAAGTATTTAACACTTCTTTTCTAAAATAAAAACCATAAAGTATTTTAAAACTCATAGTAAATCTATACTTTTCTTTATATACTTAACTCTATACAGAGGTCTTCAAACTGTGGGGCGCGCCCCCCTGGGGGGGCGTCGATAGGTTCCCAGGGGGGCGCAAATGCCTCTGCAAGTATATGTAAATGAAGATGGCCTGGAAGTGCAGCCTTGTTTATTTGCTGCATTTCCAGGCTGTCTTTATTTACTCGGAGCCGTGAAGTGTGAACTGTGATCAGAGTGGCGTGTGGGCGGGGGTCAGTGAGTGTGCTGGCAGGGTCAAGAGGTTGCTAAAAAAAAAAAAAAAGCCCGATCTAGCCTCCAAGCTGTAGCAGTGTAGGCTATTTTTGTATTGGCACGCTCTGAAAAAGGTAGAATGTTAGCTCGCTGTGTTCTATGTTTTCCCATCGGCTGTAATGTAGTAGTAGTTAAAAGGGGTCTGAGATTACAAGGTGTCACAGAGGTGAAGTCTGTTCAGTGGGTGCTCCCCAAACCAGCTATTTAGCGCCTAATAGTCTTCATAGGTCCCCCTTAATGTTGTGCAGCTGTTTAGAGAAGATTTATCCTCTGCATGTTGCGAGAGGAGCACTCACAGGTAAGTCCAAGCTGCCTTGCCTGTGCACGTCGTCAGGCGATGGTCTTAAAGGCTCAGCACGATGGCAGCACGGTGAGGTCGAGCCCCAGGGCCACCGTGAGGCCACGTCTGCATGTTCTGTTTCACTCCAGAGGGCCAGCACTGGAGGGCACGAGCAGGCCCACAGTCAATGGTTGTATGTGAATAACACATTTTGAAAACTTTTGAAAAACAGTGTGTTTCTTTCAACAAATGTGTCTACGGTTATTTGGCGAGAGTCTGGAAGATTGTTATTCCATAAGAAGAATATTCTAGCAATTGCACTTCGTTTGGGAGCTCATTGCCCTAATTTGTGAGCATTGTTTGGGCTCTTCAAAATAAAAGAAATATTCTTTTTTGATTATTGGCAAAAATAATGAAACGTGTGCCAGAGGTTTTCCCTTCGTGACAGAAATCATTTGACCCGTGGAATAATTGGAGTGTGATTAAACTAACCTAGAAAATGACTGACTTGAGTAAACTGAGCTGCATCCACCATACTTATTTGCTGATAGAGTCTATTATATTCTGTTTGACGATGTTTTTGCCACAATATTATTTATAGCACAATATTTTCAGAGTCCATATTCTGGAAGAGTCCATAACAAAGCCAGATGATCCGATGGCCATCTTATACGTTTACCTCAAATGTTTTAAAGTACCACAATATTATTAGAGACAGCGGTCCCTGTCATGGAAAATATAAAACTATAACCACAAAACTGTAATCAGCGTTGGGTGTGTTATTGTCCAAATGGAACGTATTGTATTTATTTACATATTCATTAAACATTAGACAACATATAATAACATAAAGTGAGCAGAAAGTGACGGGGTTCTGGAAATCAAAAGATTTCCTGACCTCAGGCATATAGCTGTAAAGTGACTTTTAACTGATATCAAGATTACAGTCATGATAGAAAGAACATCTTGTACTCCACAACAGTCATAAGTACAAGTGGGAGTTAAGATGTATTGGTCGACGACGTTTCGATCCCCAACAGCAGTTATGGGAAGTGGAATATATTGTTGTGCACATATAATTATACATGTTGTGCAGGGCGGGAAGGTCATACTATGGCCAGCATGATCCCACCCACACATGACCGCTGCCTCATCCTTGTGTCATTCTTTCTTCACCCTTAACTTATTTTTTAATTATTGGCATACTCTTTCGTCCTTCCCTAACTCTTCTCCTTTTTTCTCCTCTTCTCCCCATTCCCTTCCTTCCCCCCACCCGTCGTTCTCTTCCTTCTCCTACCCCAATTCCCTGCCTTTTTTAGGCACCCTCTCAGGCATTCAGATTTACTTGTCCTGATGATGATCCCATAACCGCTGTTGGGGATCGAAACGTCGTTGACCAATACATCTTGGACAATAACACACCCAACGATGATTACAGTTTTGTGGTTATAGTTTTATATTTTCCATGACAGGGACCGCTGTCTCTAATAATATACTGCTACCCTTGGTCCCTTCTGACTTACAGGGTTCCCTTGTTCTTTTTTCACATATTAAAGTACCACAAGGCACATTCTAATTGGGTGCCCAAGGAGAAATAGCAGAAAACATAGGCACGTTTCCAATCTATCAATTTTCAGTGCACACTCAGCTATGTTATTTCACTAAGTGCTAGAAGTCACCTCTTTAAAAGGTTTAAGCTGAATAATGGGAATTCTACAAGAGAAATATTAGAATGCTGAAGTTCTGTATCAGAAAATCTAGGAAAAGGAAACCAATGACTTACATTTATATAGTCTGGAAGAAATAAACTCAAGGTGATAGAGGTATTTAAATATTTTAGAGATGTATATACAATAAGCAGGAAGTACTTATACCAGGAGGGAAGAGGGTTCAAATAAAATATGCTAAAATTACTTGTCACTAGCTGGAATTAGAAGTGGAAAATTATCAATATATGTAAATGGAATACAGTAGAACCCAGATTTTGTAATGATGAGTTTTGAGAGGATTCGCCTGAATGTTTAGTAGGAAGTGCTGCTTTGTATGTTTTGGTATATATTTTGTATGTTGTATGTATGGGTGTGATATTTATATAGCACGATCTAGCCAACAGGCAGAGGAGTGCTGTACAGAGCCAAAGGTTAGCATAAAGTCACCGAGTAATAGCAGGAGCAGACGGGTTGTGGACAGTTAATGCATTGTGATGCAGTGTTCTTTAAAGATGTGAGCCTTTAACTGTTTTCTCAATAGGAGCACCGTTGGGGTGGTCTGAGAAGTTGCCAGTTTTTGTTGACATTTCTGGGGTTTCAGGGTCGAATGTTCTTTCAAAATTCAAAAGGCATTAATTGTGGGCAAAAGACTAACTTTTTGAAAATTGAAAGGAAACAGAGGCCCTGATGTATGAATGCAGGGTCATAAAGCAGTTTGTGTTTTTTTCGGTTTTGAGAACCATCTTCATTTAGAGATGTGACTGATGTGCTAATCATTCACTTTGCGCAATCCCCATTTGCATTGAATCACAAAAACTTGTGCCTCATAAATATTTATGAGCCCTTTTGCAACTTCCTTCTATATATGTGAAAGGTTGGATGGTGGCAGTTGCAGTCACTCAATGTCACCATTTATGTTTTTTAAACAGCCCCTGTGCAGCCATTTTGTACATTCAGTGATGGACAACATGGTAGCAAACAGTGGTCCAGGGACAGCTTTAACTTTAATACCATCCTATGAGGAAATAGTGTGTATTATGGTGTGGTTGTGAGACCTCATCATATAATACACTACGAACTCTTCTAGGATCAGTCAGGCTTTGTTTGTCAAATCTTAGCTCAACCCTGGGTAGCTGTGGCTTTGAGCAGTTTGGCATCCACAAAAGAACATGTGTAAAGCATTTAAAACAGCACTAGAACAATTGACGAAGAAACCCGACTCTCAAAAAATCTGACACCAATTTATAAAAATAGGTAATATTTTATGGATGTATGCACACCAAAACGAAAAAGATCCACCAGAGGGTTCTGGGGATATAGGGCCAGATGTAAGATTGTTTTTTGCAGTTGCAAAAGGGAAATCGGCCCGTTTTCAACCGTAGAATATGTCTGGCCCATGTACAAACCCTATTTTGCGAGTCGGTAACCTATTACCACTCGCAAAATAGGGTTTGCGACTCGCTATTAGGAAGGGGCGTGCCATGGGCGTCCCTTCCAAATAGCGAGTCCCAATGGTATGTATTATTGTTTTGCGACCGCAAATGCGGTCGCAAAACACTCGCAGTTTACCACCTACTTTTAGTAGGTGGTAAATCACTCGTAAACGGAGAGGAGTCCCCAGGAGACCCCTTCCCTTTTGTGACTGGCATTCAAAATATTTTTTAAGAACAGGCACTGGCCCCATGGACCACTGCCTACCCTTAAAAAATGAAACAGTAATGTTTCATTTTTCGTTTTTTAAATGCATCCCGTTTTCCTTTATGGAAAATGGGCTGCATTAAAAGAAACTGCTTTATTAAAAAAGCAGTCAAAGACATGGTGGTCTGCTGACCCCAGCAGGCCACCATCCCTGGGAGTGCTAGCCATTCCTAATGGGGTCGCAAATTGCACCTGCCTCATGAATATTAATAAGGCAGGCAATTTGCGACCCCATTAGGAATCGCAAAAAGTGTCTGAGACACTGTTGTACATTCCTATTTGCGAGTCGCAAATTGCGAGTTGCAAAACAATGCAATTTGCGACTCGCAAATTGGTAGGGTCATACATCTGGCCCATAAATTTCTGAAGAAACAGGAAATGACCCTTAGAAATTAAAAAAAAATCTTTTGTGCAAGTGGAATGCCGCTACTTAGAGTTACTTTAGGTGACCAACTCCGACAGGGGGTCTGTCAGTGGGACGAACAAGGTGCAAAAAAACAGTTACCCCCCACAAGTAAAGCAGTTTCCAGTCCAGTTCCAGAGTTAGCAGACAGTTGCCATTAACTTCTATGGAGTGGTCCTGATACAAGGGATACAGGATGCTGAAGATGCACAAAGATGCTGAAGATGCTATGTATTCAATGGAGGTCTTCCTGGGGCTACTCCCTGGTCTACAGTCATATTGAGGCAACTTTGGCCATATAGGTTTACATCACTCAAAGTTCTCTCAGGTTCAGCAAAATTCCAGTCTCCAGTGGATTAATGGTCGCCAGCTCAATGAAGGCAACAATTTCCTTCTTTTGGCAATAACTCTTCTTCTGGGCATTCAAACTGCACTCTGACGATTATCCTGGGTCCAGCAAACTCAGGTGCAACTTTTAAGAGTTGGGTCTCACTATTCCATGCTGCACGGGGGTGAAGAGCGATGATCCGGTGATCTTGGCTAGCAACTCGCCAGGCAGGCTACTTCAGCTTTTGAGGCCCTGTGGTGCAAAGAGGAAGCTAGCAACTGACTCTTGGAGTCTCTTCTTCTGTCTGGCACCCGGGGAAGTCTTCTCTTCAAGAAGGGCACAGCAGGCATGGTCTTTTTCTTCACTAGCCCAAGGAGCAACAGGTGCAGTCTAACTTCAGTGCAGCCTCTCTTTGCTAGGTCCAAGGTCAGTAAGGCAGTCCTTCCTCAGCCCTCTTCTCCAATCCAACCATGATATGAGTTCTGGGTGCCAGGGCTGCCCCTTTTATGCCAAGAAAGCGCCCTTAGGGGAAGAATCTAGTAACCAATGGGTTACAAGGTCCCCTCCCTCCTGATGACAACTTCCTTGAAGTGTGGTATTTAACTATCCTAGAATGCTCTATTTTGCCCACTCCCAAGATATTGGGACCCTTCTTCTGGTGTGTGGCTAGCCCGCCCTAGAGGTGTGGCTACCTGGGGGCTATGCACCATTGAAAAAACGGTTTGACCAGTGTTTTCCTCTCTCTATCCTTGACGACAACCTGTCTACTTGGACAAAAGAGCAGGCCCTCTTTTGGGTGTTCACGATTTGCCCTTTAAAGTTGGCTCCCCCTTTGAAACTCGCCTTTTAGGCTAACACCCTGTGTTGCTTCCTGCCAAGAAGAGGTAACAGCTCTTTCAGTCACAAGCCTCTATCGTTACCTGTCCTAGGAGTCATTTACATGTCTCTCTAGGTGGGCAGAAGAACGTCTGATGGCCAGCATCTGCAAATGGCCTTTGGAAAACTTGGGCAACAGCGTGGCTACTTTCTAAAAGTGCATGTGGCAAACAGTTAATTAAATTTGACTTGAGCACCAAGCCAGGTTTCCTGTAAAGAGATGTTTGATATCTTAAAGTACCACTTTTAGTAGTCCCCTTCAAAAGTTAGCACAGCTGAGTTGTCAGTGTGCAACTCTGTACTCAACAATGGGACTACTAGCCTCTCTTGTGGCAATAATGACAATTTGGGGTATTTACCATTAGAACATGTAAAACACATGTTCTACTTTTGAATATGCTGCACCCTGCCTTAGATCTCAATAGATCTGCTGTAGGTGTGGTTTACACATATTAAAAAGGGAGGTTTGTGCTTTGCCATGGCTTTAAATGGCAAAGTCGAGTTAGCAATTGAAACTGCTCTTCCAGGCTACAGTGGCAGTCTGGGAGACACATTTTACCTTGTCCCACTCAGGGTTTCACAATAAGTGACGCAGTCCCTGAGTGGACACCTTAACTTACAGGCTCTGGGTACCCTTGGTACCATATACTAGGTAGGAAATTATAAGTAAGTTAGCTTATGTCAACTGGGTGTTGGCCAATCAAACATACATGTGTAAGGGACAGGGCACTGGCACTGAAGTCTGGTTAGCAGGCCTCAGTGCACCCTCAGGGCCTCATTTACAATCTTTTGACGCAGGGTAGCACCGCAAGCCTTCCGCCTGCCCTGCCCTATGCCAAAAATAAAGGGCAGAAACGCGCTGTGTCTATCAGATATGGCGCATTCCTGTTGGTTCCGCCTGCGCTGGAGCACAAATGGCTGCTCTGCGCCAACTCAGGCACTCTTGCGCCATGGTGATTGTTTTTGTGGAGGAACGGACACCTTCCTGCACAAAAACAATCAATGGAGGTGATTTCCTCTTTCTATGTGTGCTGCAGAATGTTATTTCTCCTCGTTGCGCCTTCCCTATGCCACCCCAGAGCAGGTGTAGGCTTTTGATGCATTCCCAAGTTTACGAAATCTCACAAATCTGGGAATGTGTCAAATGCCATGGGTGTTATGTGGGAACACCCACCATAACGGCTATGGCACGCCTCCCTCTCGCAGGATGAGGCAATGCAGAGACTTCTGTTGCGTTGTCTCAGTCCATGTCTACAAGGCCATGAAAAGCTGCATAGGGTGTCTTTACGTGACCTTGTAGATATGGCCCTGCAGTATGCGCCGCCAGACCGTCACTAAATGTGACGTTCCAGCTACTCAGGGGCTTTCTAAATGAGGCTCACAAAGTCGAAAAACCGGGAACCTCAATCAAAAACTTTGGGAGTGACCGTACAAAAAAAGGCATTTCCTTACACAACCCCAATATGAAGTCAGTATCAGAGCTGTGGTTTGCGAATTGCAAATTGTTAGGAGAGGGATGCACTTTGATGTCCCCTCCTTCTGCCAATACACAAGGGATACTTTGTAAGTAAGAAAGAACTGCGGTGTACCCTTTGTGTACTGCTACTCCTTGTCTTGCCATCACCAAGGTTGTGATATTACAAATTGCAGACTTTGATATCACAAAACAGTTTTGTACACCCGGCCCTTGATTTCCTAATGTAGATGAATGGTTGATTAAACTTTCAAATCTTGCCACTTTTAGAAAGTGTAACATATTCCTCTGGAAATGGGAAGGATGTTTTTTGGGGAAATTAATGGAACTCAATGATTACCTTTGTTCCTAATTAACTGCTTAAATGCCCAAACATGTTTATCCTGTGAATTAGTGGTTTCATTGCTGCCAGTTGAGAGTGTAACTCTGGTAATAAAATATTGTTGTTTTAGGGTTGTACTCTCGCCTTCTGCCAGCTTTACTGTGTTATTATTAAAAACAACAACAAAAAATATAAAAAAAATAAAAAGACTTGTCGGAGTGAATCTTCAGGAGGAGTGAGACTTAAAAGTTTATAATCACGGCTAGTATGGTAAAACCGGAAGGCTTAGGCAGGAGACAAACCTGTTATAGTATTTAGAAAATGCTGGGCCGAGTTCGAAGGAGGTGTGTACAGTGGCTTAACGAAACTTGATGGGACCCCTGTAAACTAGATTGGGGGGAGGGCGTGCTCCGGATCCAGTCTGAAGCTCTCAGGCCAGGAACCCGTCGCCCGTGCACAGTGTAGGAGGGGGCCCCCTGCACCTCGTGCCCCCTCTGCGCCCCGCTTATTGTTACGCCACTGGGTGTGTACAGTCAAAGAGCAGGGCTTCAGCAGCACTCTGTGTATTGCGTACAATGTTTGCAGAAGCCATGGGGTGGGCAAACAATATAGGCCAGTAAGCCCTTATCTGGAAACATTTCGTGCCATCGTTATCCTAAAACCTCTATTTGACCAGTTAACACATGGCCACGCATCCAAGTCATCCATATATTGCGTCTGCAGGCTGTCAACCAAATATCCCGTGAAGCGAATAATGTTCAATTTTCACCTTCAGTAGCTGTACATGTTTGGATTCCTTTACGTTGGCCCGCGGGTACAGAAACACATAAATCTAATTCTGCAATAAGGACGGCCAGGGCTTCGAGCTGCCGTCTTCTAGTTTGAGTTAGTGCCGCCTCCTATGAAAGAACAGATGGTAATGAATGCAGAGATGGACAACCAAGTGTTTTATGGGGCTGTAAACAAACACATAGTAATAAACAACATAATTGTCAAACAAACGAAGTTCCTCGAAAAGTGGCAAAAATACAATAAATTTGCTAAACAGGATCCCGTGTCAAATGTTTACAGCAAAGTATCATTTCGCCACTAAAGTAGCAATTGTTCTTTTTTCTTCAATATTTAAACAACACAACTCAGCTAAGACCAAGGGACCGAGGCAAAAGATAATGAACAGAGCTCTGCATGCTCACTGAAAACAGATTCGCTCATTTTGAGGTGCTAAATCCAGCCTCTGCCTCAAAGTTTGCACTGAATTATAGGTTTTGTAATAATCTCTTATTGCCTGCTTTTTTTCCTGCACACCTTGGAAGAAAAACGTGTAGAATTACGATGCAGTAACATCTATTCTGCAGGTTGCCCCTCTTACCCATCTGAAAAACACAGAATCCCACCAGGAAAATAATTCAGGGTGCATTATTGGATTTACCCCAAGGTGACTTTACAGTTGGATAAATACGTAATTCTCGGAATGAGGGCCATAATAATCTTGGTATAAGAAAGCACTAATCTCAGTAATTGTTACTCCCTCAAATTAAGCATTTCTAGGAGAGGGGGTGTAGGAAATTGGGTTACTGGTTGGGGGGGCTGGGCAAAACCCTCTTCCAGCAGCAACCACAATTCCTGTCAGGGTGAAACACAAGCAAACCTCACTTTAACCTGTGCTCAACCCTCTAGCACAAAATGAGTCAGGCTTAATTTAGAGGCAATGTGTAAAGTATGTATGCAGTACTTCAAACAGTAAAAAAGCACAACACAAGAAAAATTCTACACAAATTTAGAAAAATATTGTAACATTTTATAAATTATTTAATCCCAAAACAGCAAAAAATCCAATCAGTAGAACTGGAGCTGTGCAGTTTTAAAGATTTAAGTGAAAACAGTGCTTAGAAGCAGACAGTGCCAACTGTGGTTATTTGCACACACTGGACCAGGACAAAGTCAAAAGTTCAGGCCGACCATGATGGAGTGTGGGCTGGATATTGGAACCAAGTTAAGCTCGTTAAACAAAGAGCCTTAAATCCTCGTTGTGGAGCATTGTGAGATCCGGCGTTGAGGATTCATTGCACAGCAGTCGTTCTGACAGGCTGTGATGCAAGGTTCTGTGTCGGAGATGCACTGTGCAGCAGTGGTTCGGATTAAGCCGTCTATGGGGGGAGGGGGCTTGTGATGCGAGGTCCTGCGCCATTGTTGAAGATGCCATTGAGAAAGGCTTTCGATGTGAAGTCCTGTGTGAGAGATGTGTCGTGCAGTGTTGGTTTTGAGTATATGTATATATTTCTTTATTCGGAAGCAAAGCAACCATATAAGATACAGTACATCATATAATAAATAAGCACACAGTTCATATTAAAAAAAAGGAATACAGTCAAATTTTAAAAACAATACGCATGAATAAAACCCACATCACTTGATCAATCAACTCTAGATAATCTGGATTTATAAGCGGACCGCAGGAAACTTAACACTGCACAGAGAGTCAAAGGGTTAGGTAGCAGCTGTAAATGCAGAAGGGCCACTTTAGCATGCCTGAACTTCAAACAATTGAGCAGGGGCCGGAGGAAACGTTTTCTGGGGAGTGAAAAATATTTACACAGTAAAATAAAATGTAATGTATCCTGAGGAGATCGAAGATCGCAGCCACAGGGACCTCGGTGATCTGGTGACGGGAAAAACCCACCGGGGATGCTAAAATGTGGTGAAGTTGATTAAATCTAAAACGCGTGATTAAAAATCTGTCATGAGCACTAGTTAAGGCCAGGAGGTACGGTTCCATACCCGATACCGATTTTAACATTACATATGCCCTGACTGAAGGTTTGCTGAGCTACCGATTTTCACGGTTCGAGCTTAAAAATTTGTAGTGTAAATCTTTTATAATATTAATTAAAGTGTCATGTGCAAAGAAGATATCTGGCCTACCTAACGCATGATAAGATTCCCTTATATGATGTATCCAAGGTATTTTATTGCCATGCTCCAAATTCAAGCAGTCCGATACAATCATACGATTTAAATGCTTATGCTCGGAGGTCCAAATCTTTATCCAGCACACTAGGGGTTTGATTGCTACTTGGTCTGCCAGAAAACCCACCCCTAGCTCTTCGTGTACAGTTCAAACTGGCGTACCTGGGGGAACACGTAAAATCCGTCGCAGAAATTTATCTTCCGCCACCTGTAGCCTATGTGTGGGCACATACCCCCAGATTTCGCGCCCATATACTACTCTTGAGATGCCCTTGGATTTATAAAGTTTAAGAATAACGTCCGGGGCCCCTGAGCCTAATCTACTCGCAAAACTAGTAATGGCTCCCATGGATTTATTCAGCTCATTCAGCTTCCCTTCTAAGAGGGCTTCCCACTTTAGCTTGTCATCGAATAACACTCCCAGATAGGGGAAGGTCGGGACCCTACCAAGAGTATGATTCCCGGCTTCAAAGCTTTTTGGCCGGATCCCCTGTGGGCCCACCACCAGTACATACGACTTGGAAAAGTTCACTGACAGATCCAGCCCATCCATAAATGCCACAAAACCGTCTATTAGGACCTGCAGGCCCCGGCCCGTACGGGCCATGAGCACCGCATCGTCCGCATAGAGTAGGCATGGCAAAACTCTGGTGCCTGCTCTAGGGGAGTCTGACTGAAGGCCCAGGAGTGCCGCCTCGAGGCCGTTAATATAAACCGAAAATAAAAAAGGGGCTAAGATGCACCCTTGACACACCACCCGTGTACAATTAAAATGTTTGGTGAGGGCACCCTCATGTGAGACTCTCACTGCTGCCGATGTGTTGGCATGGAGTGATATGAGAAGATGTACAATACAGGGATCCACTCCCAGTGAGGTTAAAATGTCCCATAATTTGGACCGGTTTACCCGGTCGAATGCGGACGTAAGGTTCATAAAGGCCAAATACATGGCACCCGGTTGGGCCACAGTATACTTTGAAATTAGAAGATACAGGTTAAGGCATTGGTCTGAGGTTGATAGGCCTTCCCGAAAGCCACATTGGACTTCCGATATGATCTGGTTATCTGTGGCCCACGTAGACAATCTAGAAAGAAGAACCCGACCCAGGACTTTAACTGCAACGTCAATAAGGGAAATTGGACGGTAGGATTGTGGCTTATCCTTATCCCCCTTCTTGAAAATTGGCACTATCGTGGCGGTGGACCAGGAGGGCAATGTCCCTTTCAAGGCTGCTGCGTTTAAGACTTGAGTTAGTAGGGGGGCCCAGACCTCTAGGTTGTCACGAAAGAGGTGTGGCGGAATACCATCGGGGCAAGGGGCCTTATTTGGGGCCAAAAGCTGAATGCTAAGGTTTACCTCTTCCAGAATGAAACTAATCGGGGGAACCACCACACAAAAGGGGATGTCAACACTACGCTCACTAATGCAGTCCTCACCGTAGACTTTTACGTAATGGGACACCCATTGTTCTGATGTAATATGATGACATACTGTCGGGGTAGATGCCTCCGCGAAACAGGGACTATTAATAATTTCCCAAAATAAAGAAGAATCCCTCAGTTCGCTAGCTTTAGCTAGGTCCTCCCATGCCTGCTTTTGGAGATGACGCCTGCGCTCTCTTGTCGCTTCTTTATACAAGCAACGGCACGAAGACACTCTAGCTTTCTCCCGTGGCACCTGTTTCAGGGCTGCTTTTAACCTCCTTAAAGCCTGCGAGCACTTGTGGTCAAACCATGAGGGGACAGCCTGAGCCCGCCCCTTACCTGTGTAGTTAAAAGGCCAGCAACTCTCTGGGCAATGGAGGAAAACAAGCTTAAAATTTCCTCACTCAGGGTGCTTGGGTTCAGGCAAGCACCTATCTCAATCTGGCATGAGGAGAAAAGGTTACGATTGAAAGCCTTTGCGTCTATGCTCGCCCATCTAAGGCGCCTGCCCTGATCAGTGGGGGTTAGGGATATCTGCAGCTGGCAAAGACCTGACGTGGGGTAACCCAATCCCGTCAGTACCAATGTCAGTGGATTGTGGTCGCTGAAGGCACTGTCCTCTATGTTGAATGATCCGGGGGCCACCCCCAATGATGCTGTTACAAATATAAAATCTATGATGGTTGCCGCACCCCTACCTTTATAGGACGGGGTCAAGTTGGAAATGGGCCCGGGGGGGCCAAAGATCTAGGGTATTCACCAGATTCTGAGTCAATAACAGGTTGTTTACAGCCTTCCCTTCCAGTGTGTGTTCCATATGGAGCTCCTCCGAAATTGGGCATGGCTGTACTTTCCCCTGGTTCTTTACAAAAGATGGACACAAATGGCAGTTGAAATCACCCACTAGAATAAAGTTCATATGCCCACACCCGCACACTGGACCAGGACAAAGTCAGAAGTTCAGGCCGACCATGATGGAGTGTGGGAGATGTGTCGTGCAGTGTTGGTTTTGAGTAGCTGCAGGCTGCGATGCAAAGTCCTGCGTCGGCAATGCCTCGTGCAGCAGTAGTTGCCGAAGTGGAGCTGTGAGGAGATTTGTCATGCTGTGTAATTTCTGCCCAAAAGAACTGAAGCTGGGCTGACAGAGCACCTTCAGGCCCACTTCCAAGGGTCCAGGACTGGGGTGGCACCACGTGGGGCATGACTCACAGCAGGCAGAGTCCAGGTGCAGTGTTCTAGGTAGTTGGAGTCTTTTCTGTCCAGGAGGCTCTGATCAGGAGGCCATCCAACCAGCCTATGGAGTCACTCTGGTGGTCCTCGAATCAAGATGCAGGTCCAGTTGTCTTCACTCAGGCAGCAAGGCAACAAGCAGTAGGCCAGCAGAGTAGCAGGGCAGCAGAGTAACAGGGAAGCAGAGTAGCAATCCTTCTTCCAGTAAAGCAGCACAGCGGTCCTTATACTTGGTGCAAGCTTTGAAGTACAAGAAGGTTAGGGAGGTCTCCAACCCCAGAGATGTTTGAAATGTCCTTCCTCTCTGCCCTGGCCTTAGCTTGTCAGGGGCACACTAGACTAGTGTCAAACCCTTTGTGAGTGTGCTCATGCAGACTCTTTGTGATGTGAAAGTATGGTAGGTGATAGCTCCGTTTCTCTATCAAGTCAGAGATGGTCCATCCTGCCAACACCTATTCCCACTTTTTCTCACCGTCTGGGAGAAATGTGCAAAGTCCTACTGCCAGCTACACCTAGTCATGTGACCCAGGATACAGGCCGCAGGCATCAAATGGCTGGGACAAGAAAATGCCAACTTTCTAAAAGTAGCCTTTTCAGAATTGTGACTCAAAGTCAGACTTTACCATTAAAAAGAGTTTTAAATTACATTCTTTAGACACCAAACTCGACATCCCTACCTGCTCCCAATTGAAATTCATCATTTATTGAATGTATTAAGCATCCAATCCAATGTTATCCTATGAGAGAGGCAGGCCTTGCAGTAGTAAAAAACAATGTTATGACTTTTTTGCTACTAGGACATTTAAAAGTTAAGCAATTTTTAAATACACTGCACCCTGCCCTCTGAGTTGTTTAGGGCCTACCCTAGAACTGACTTTTATAAATTAAAAAGGAAGGTTTGGGCCTGGCAAAAGGTTTATCTTGCAAGGTCGAAATGGCAGTTTAAAGCTGCCTACACAGGCTGCAATGGGAGGCCTGAGACATGTTTGACAGGCTACTTAAGTCTGTGGCACAATTGGTGCAACAGACCCACTAGTAGCATTTAATGTACAGGCCCTGGGTACATGTAGTACCTCTTTACTAGGATCTCATAAGTAAATTAAATGTTCCAATTGGCTGTAAGCCAATGTTACCATGTTTTAGGGAGTGAGCACATGTACTTTAGCACTGATTAGCAGTGGTAAAGTGCACAGAGTCCCAAGGCCAACAAAACGAGATGAGCAAAAACAGAGGGTCAAGGCAAAAAGTTTGTGGGAAGACCACCCTAAGTCTAACAGGTCTAACAGGAGGGGAACAACCCATGAAAGCAAATATGCAGAGCAAATACATGCCTATGTTTACGGAGTTCCTAAAGTCTAGGAGTAAAAATTGCTTTTTAGAATTGTGAATGACGGAGGGGCTCTGCTGAGCCTTTGAAAGAGGACTTCGAGATGGCACAAACAGAGTCACTGAGGAATTAGTGGAAGTTGGTCATCCACTTAGAAGTCAAGGTATTTCGTTATCACAGTCATAGTAATGAGATCTGACAGCCAGCTTACTTTATCTTATACTTGGTTTTCAACATACCTTCAGAAATTATGTTTCAAAACTGCAATACATTTCTTGTTTAGAGATTAGGGAGGTGTCCAAAATTCTTGTGTCAACATTTAACATCTAATAAAGTGAAACCAATACACCATTAGTGAATGCTAGAGTTGTTACACAATTAGTGAACTGTAGAGTTATTTAACATTCCAGTTGCTCTCTCAGACAGTTGGGTTTCATCGATCTCAGACCTTACATAACATAAGTTTGGCTGTAACTCTGATATGTTTGAAGGCCGACTACATTTGTTATTAGGAAGAATCTACCAGTCAAATAGGCCACAAAAGAGATCAAGTATAAGAGACTTGTACACCAGCACCTATATCATCTTCCTTGATGCATTGTTGGTAAAGGAATAAGGAATACAGTTTGTAATCACATCCCTTGAAAAAGTCCCATTTGGCGAAGCATGTGTCCGCTGATGATCATGTACTTGGATGGAAGTGTGTAAACACAATAAAGACAACTAAAATATACTACATGACCTTGGACTTATGGACTGACGTTTCTGGTTATTTGTCCTCAAACATTGCAATGTATACAAACTGTTGGGGTGTTCCAGTATATCTTTTAAGGTTGTGAGTGAACTGTAAGGAACAGTTCAGTTTAAATGCTTACTTTAAATTTTGCTGAAGTGTTTCACCAAAGCTGGTGCAGGTTAGTGCTGTGAATCTCTAGACACATGTGTTTCTGGATATTATCCTTAACCAGTAGAGATAAAAAACAAAATATCATCTGGGGTTTCTGAGAGAGCTGCCACAATCCTTTCAGGTTTCAGTACCTCTCACTGGCACACAAGTGCATCTCCAAAAGCTCGTCAGCTCAATGGCTCAACTGAGCCTTTTTAAACAGAAGGGGGATGGGAGCACATTGCTTCACCTCCCAGCACAGTCCACCCCTTAGCATTATGGTAAATGCAGTTCACTTTAAATGCTTACTTGAATTTTTGCTGAAGTGTTTCACCAAAGTTGGTGCAGGTTAGTTCTGTGAATCTCTAGACACGTGTTTCTGGATATTATCCTTCATCAGTTGAGATAAAAAACGAAATTCATTTGGGGTTGCTGAGAAAGCTGCCACAATCCTCTCAGGTCTCTGTACCTCTCCCTGGCATACAGGTGCATCTCCAAGAGCTCGAGAGTGGTGAAACACTTCAGCAAAAATTCAAGTAAGTATTTAAAGAGAACTGCATTTACCATAATGTGTGCTCCCATCCCCCTTCTGTTTGAAAAGGCTCCCTTGAGCCATTGAGCTGACGAGCTTGTGGAGATGCACCTGTGCGCCAGTGAGAGGTACTGAGACCTGAAAGGATTGTGGCAGCTCTCTCAGCAACCCCAGATGATATTTCGTTTTCTATCTCTACTGATGAAGGACAATATCCAGAAACACATGTGTCTAGAGATTCACAGCACTAACCTGCACCAACATTGGTGAAACACTTCAGCAAAAATTCAAGTAAGTATTTAAAGAGAACTGCCTTTACCATAATGCTAACGGGTGAGCTGTGCTGGGAGGTGAGGCAGTGTGCTCCCATCCCACTTCTGTAAGGAACAGTGGTGAGCCCAAACAATGAAAACATAGTGAACCCTGCCAAAAGAGACTCCAGCCAGTGTTATCTACCAACAATATAGTAAAGGCATGTGCAAATATTTACGAGAGTGGGTGAAACTGACCAATGAGGATAGAAAGAAGTCCTTTTCTGAACTTTATACCTTAAATATAGACTGCTTAGCTATTTTAAAGAAGAAACTAAAGGATCCTAAAAATAAGATAGATGCTGACCAATGGCCCCCTTCATGCACTGCCATGAGGAGGCACACAAACATAAGTATGAATCCCAAGTTCGAAGTATGAGAGATAGCCTGGAGAAATTGAAATAGCAAAATAGCCACCTAAGGGGCTGAGTTAGAATCTGTGTGCTGTTAGACCCAGCGGGTTCTGGCTAGCTGAGACGCATCGAAGCCAGACAGAATCCACCGTCCTAGATAGGATGAGTAGGATATACTTGTCCGATAACCTGTGCTCACCCTTGGGTAGCTTGGCACAGAGAAGTCAGGCTTTTCCTCAGGGTCAAAGTGTAAAGTATTGGCAACTACACCACCCTCGCAACACACTGAGTACACTACAAAAAGACCACACCATATGTCAATGTTCCCTCTAATTTTTTTTCTTTGTGTGCGGCAGTATAAGGTCTCTGTGCGCTGCAGCCAAGGCTATGTGCGCCAAGAACCCAACCGCGTGTGTGGGTGCAGCGACAAATATCAGTGGAAATATTGCTCAAACATTTGCTTAATAAAGTGAAAAGACAGTGTATTTCTACACATACAGCACCACATGAAGGGTCTTAAGGCAGGTTTGCAACATACAACAAACATAAAAAAGATACAGTATTCAAAAGCATATTCTCCATTAAAAGTCTTTTAATGTAACAATGTGTCCCTTACTATCACTTGTCAAATGGGAATGCTAAATCCCTGAGAGGTGTCTGTGTTATTCAAGATTGCACCACAATGGAATCTGAGAAAATGCATTGTTATGTCCTGTCCTTAGCCAACCACAGAACATTCCTTCTATGACTTTTATCTCCTGCTGCATTTCTTGCATGCCTGTTGCAGCCCTCCAAGTACCACGCATCAGGCTTAGACTAACGCATTTTAGTGTGGTGGTCATCATCACCGCACTGAAATGCAAAGTCACGCATTTATAAATCCTCCTCCGATGTCAAGCCCAGTACCAGCTGGTAATTAGCACCACTTACAGAAAGCTGGCACCACGTGGTCAGCCCTGCTTGCGCAGACTTGGGGGTTGGCTCAGCTAGATTTGGGCTGGCTTTAGGGGCTACAGTGTAACAACTTCGCCCATAGTGGGCTGGCGCAGCATTCAGCTTCACTGACCTCACGTGACAACGCGAGCGAATCAGTGTCTGCTTGATTTACCCTGCGCCCAATGTCCGATAGACTGAGACCGATTACGTACCTAGCTATAGGCGCCCTGCCGTCTGCCGTGCGAGCGTGTGGCACGACAGTCAGTTTACATTTGGCAGTGGGAACCGCGCATTGTTGTGCCGACCCGCGCGGCCCTAATATGCCTATGGCCGCCCGCAACCCGACCCAGACTGCGGCCGCTGCGGGAGTGGTGCTACTTCATGTTTAGCAGACAGCCTGCACCAGTCGTCGCGTCCTGGACCGTGGCATCTGCCCGCAGCCTGGCCTGCGCAGGGGAAGTCATCGCGGCGGTTGCTGGCATCTTCAAAAGTCACAGGTGAGACCCCGGGGTGCAACTAGCCTTGAATCCGGTATGTTGATGTAAACCCTGCCCACCCATACGCATACCAGACATGGTTTTGAAGCAGCCTAAGGATGTCGGCCGTAACTCAGGCTGTGCACACCGAGGACCGTGCTAAAACTATCCCAGCACTGTGGTATTTAAATAAACAAAGCTCACGTATGAATGCTTTTTCCTGTACAGCCTGCCATGCCAGTCACTTGTAGGCCCTTGGTAGACTGTGTTGGAAACTGAGAAAGTGTGGCGCAGCCCAGGATGGCTATATGAAATAATTTAATTAAAATCTTACCTGCTCATTTCCTCAGTCCCCTGCAGCCTCTCAGACAGGTTAATTTTGCTGAATGTTGTTCAGTTGTTGACTGAACCACCGTTCACCACATGTCCCGTTTCAATCGCGTGACACAGTTACAGTGTACTGGCACCAGGGTCACCATCACGGCTCGGGTGACAGCGAGCTGAGACTTAGAGCTACCCAGTGCAGTTTACGTTAGAACTCGGACTCAGTGCAGCCCCTAGGACACACAGGCAGCAGCCCCTCTCTGCTAACACAGACCAAAGGCTGCATGTAATACCCATAACGGAGCACCGTACAATCTGAGGCCAGTCCTAAAACGCCAGGCCAGGCCCGGCCTCTCTCCTGCAATAATCAGCAAAGCAACGCCAATGACCCCTAGCCCCATCTCAACCTCAACGAGTCTTGCTTGGCACAGGTGAGCTGAACACTGCGGATGTGAATGTGGTTAAGATGGACTGCGAAGGAGTAGGTTGGTTCTGGTGGATATGAATGGAGTTAGTTCTAATGGCTGTGTGGTGTTTGAATGCACTGGGTGGGGTAGGTTGGTTCATATTGGGAATGGGGTTCTAGTGTACCGGGTAGAGCAAGGCTGATTTTGCTCTCAAGAAAGTGTCACTCATAGTCATTGAAATGCACTCATAATTGCACTGAAATTTTGAAAATGTCACACATAGCAATCTGAAACCTTGGCAGCGATGAGTAGTCCCTTTTCTGTTCGTGTGAAATTTCCCGGTTTTTGGCTTTAAAATTCTGGTCACCCTATCTATCATCAAAAGGCAGGCAGCAAGCCTATCAGCACGACGTGTGCTTTCACAATCCCTAATACATATTGGGGATTGTGAAAGCACACGTTGTGCTGTTAGGCTTGTTGCCTGCCTTTTGTTAATAGAGCGTGGCAGATTGCATGCCTTTTTGAAAGTTGTCATGTTAATTTCAGGGCCCGACATGCTTACACTCTGGGCTGCATTTAACATGAAAACTTTCAAAAAGGCACACAAACTGCTGCGCTCTGTTAAGAAAAAGCACGCAGCAAGCCCAACAGCACGACGTGTGCTTTCACATTCACTAATACATATTAGTAATTGTGAAAGCACACGTTGTGCTTTTAGGCTTGTTGCCTGCCTTTTGTTAATGGACAGTGGCAGATTGCATGCCTTTTTGAAAGTTTTCATGTTAATTGCCGGGCCCAACATGCTTACACTCGGGGCTGCATTTAACATGAAAACTTTCAAAAAGGCACACAAACTGCTGCGCTCTGTTAAGAAAAAGCATGCAGCAAGCCCAACAGCACGATGTGTGCTTTCACAATCACTAATATATGTTAATGATTGTGAAAGCACAGGTCGTGATTTTAGGCTTGCTGCATGACTTTTCTTAACAGAGCGCGGAGGGGGGCAGATTGTCTGCTTTTCTTCAAGTATTCATGTTAATCGCAGCGCTGCGATTAACATGAATACTTGCCTCTCGTGGTGTGTGCGCGCTGCAAAGAAGACACTGCGCGCTCTGATTCAAACAGGTGCGCGGGCGCGCACGTGCGCAGCTTAGAGGGAACAGTGCCATATGTATAAAACACTGGTCTTTGTATTACACACACATTGAAATCAAAATGACATACACATTGGATATATGTTTTACTGTTGTATCCAATTGTTGAATTCTTGCATTAGCAGCAGAAACGGCATGAGCATATATGTACTAGTCATAGGTATTCACTTGCCCCGTTATCCCCTTAGCCTCGCTAGCAACAAAAACCCATGTGCATACTTTCCCAAGGTGTTCACAATCCAAGCAATCCCTCCCACCTCAAAAGTGACAGAAACATAGATGCAGGCTGTTCAGAGGTGTTCCACTTTCCTGCTAACACATTAGCAGAGAACACGACATACCCAATATTGCATACCCTGTACAGTTGTAATAGACAAGAAATCAAAGGTTTTGACTGCTCCTCGTGACCCAGCCCCTCAGCCACTCAAACTGCACCAGTCAACGATACACATTGCACCTGCTGGCGACACTTTGATTACATTTTTGGGACCACCTAATGTGGAAGGAAACAGCGACTCAGTTTTGTCCCTCCCAGCGGCACCTTCATGAGTGCAGGATCACTGTTCCCCGTAGGCAAAAGACTGTGACATTGGAAGCTAGTGAGCTTCCAAATTGGAGAAATGTTTTCCCTGAGACGCAGGTGCGAGCTGCAGCTGCTCCTGGAAGACAGTTGTGGGTGCACACAAGGCCCAACAAGACCCCTTGAAACCTGTCACGATATATATTCTCAACAACAGAGTATCTTGTGGTGTGGGTCCGGCGTGAGGGAGCCGGTGACCTCGGATGGAGTTTCCAATGTCGTCCTCCAGATCTGGAGTTTGGAGACAGTCTAGACTGCCAGCTCGGGTTCCGCAGAATTGGCAAACATCCCCCAATACCCCTCAGACACCACTTGCTACAGAGTGCAACCTAGCACAGGTGTCCGATTGCAAGCACGGGTCCCTCAGACTCAACAAACTTCCCTAGCACTCCTCGAACTCCTCACGTTTTGGCACCCCAAGTGGGCCGCTGATCTTTATGAGCACACTACTCTGAACAGTGTGATTACGGCGTACATCAGGATGGTCCTTGTCCAAACCGATGATCACTTCCACCCATTTCCACCGCACTCTGTGCTGTACCTACAATCTTGTGTAAATGAGGAGATCCTTTCTGTCCCTGGGATCTTGTGGCAGAAGGTCAGCCAACCGGCCCTTGGAGAGTACTTAGGGACCCAGGCCACAACAGTTGGCAATTAGCTGCAGGCCAGCAAAATCCACCAAATGATAGTCCCCTTCCTGGAGCACGACCAGCTCCAGGCCACCAGAAGTTGCGGATAATTACGTTGCAGTCCCTCCTGCTCCAATGGGTACTCTTGTCGATGTCCCAGAGTCGAATCAGCGTAGTATGGTTCAAATCCCAAAAGCGTCTCTAACTCCTGAGGGCAAAATACCAGGAGTTATAGCCACAATAGCCTTTAAAGATGAGATCAGTTCAAAAGGCCAACTTTGAAATGCACAGGCTCTCGCTAAATTTTGTCCTGTCTGCCATCCTACCCTGGGAGGCTAGATTAATATTTTTAGTGGGGCCAAGACCCTGCCCCTTGGAATGCAGGTGCCATTTCCAGCCCCTCGTATCCATCCCAGGAAGGCCCCTTCGAGTCAAAGGTCTGAGGTTCCCCTTTAGCCCCTAGTTTATGGCCTTCTATCAGGAATGCAGAGATGTAGCTGTGCCCCCAGCACCCAGATGTGGATTTTAGACAGGCTGACAGGGACACAGAGCCACAAGCACAGAAATGCCCACTTTCCCAAAGTGGCATTTCCACAATAGTAATGTCAAATTCACTTGCACGACGGGAGAGGATTTGCCATTACTAACTCATCGATATCAAACACTATACTGCTACTCTTCTGTACATAGGAAATATGGCTCAATAACCTTTCCGCAGGTCCCCCATGTTAATCAATGCGAGAAGCAGGCCCCACCATACCGAACGCATCATCTGGTTCCATTCACTACCAGTGCATGTAGTGAACACGCGCACATGCCCTGCCTCTTCCCAACACCGCACACTGCCCCCAGAGAGTACTCCGATGTAGTGAGAGACATGCAGAACCTTGTCAAGTAGCTTTTTAAATGCCTGTCTGAGTAACAGTAACCTGAACACACAAGATCTGCCAGGGCAGATCTGTGGCACGTTTGAAGGGCTACCTCCTTGGGTGTCACAACCAGTGGTACAGGCCCATGGAGGTGCATTTGAGTTACGTGCCCTAGGTATATGTCTTACCCCTAGACAAGGGACTTACAGCTAACTCCAATCAGAAAAACATGTATACACCAATCACCAGTATGTATATGACAAGTACAGCGCTTTGGCACTGAATAGCAGTGTCAAAGTGCTCAATGTCCTATGCCAGCAAAACAAGGTCCAAACAGGAAGTCAGAGCCAAAAAGGTCATGGGAGACCATGCCAAAAGATGCCAGGTCTAACGTGCCAACTGACTCCCCGCCTCCGTATCTATTCCCCCCAGATCACAGATTCACAAGAGAAGGAGAAAGAGAGCAGGAAGACAAAGGAGGAACATTTGTTGGACATGTTTTCCAAGTCACTTGTGGGCTGGGGTGCAGCTCTTAATGCACCTATAAACAGAGATGTACCTGTCCAATTCTTCACTAACCTCAAGTGAAAATGAACAGAGTAATTGCTTGCAAAAGCTATATACCTCACCTTGAAAGATAACTCTTGCAGACCTATAATCCATCTATGTATCTGGGAAAAAGCAACATCTTTCTTCAGAGTAATTATACTCAGGACCTCTGAGAGCTCTAGTTGCCACGCTATATTCTGATTTTCCCCATTTCTATGGTGTAGCATGAGACCCCTAATAGAAATGGGATTCCTGGTTGGCTGAGGTATGCATTCAGGCCAGGTAGGAACCACCACTCTAGTCGGGTAACCTAAATACACACTAAAAGACAACCTGTGCTCATCCTGTGGAAGCTTGGCACAGAGCAGTCAGGCTTACCTAAAGAGGCAATGTGCAAAGTATTTGTGCAACACACACACACACACACACAGAGTAACACAATTAATAGAGCACAAAAAGACTCCACACAGGGTTGGGAAAATTGAGAATATTTATCTAAGTAAAATAAGATCAAAATGACAAAAATCCAATCAGCAGAAGTCAAGATCTGAATTTTTAAAGATTAAATACAAAAACATTGCTTAGAAGTCAATAGCGCTAAAACGTTAAAAAACACAAATTGTGGTGCAACAGACAATCGATATGAATTTCCCAAAAAGTCCAATTCCAGATTGAATAATTTTCAAATCTTCTTTATTTCACATATGTATAAAGGAAAATAGACTCCAGATGTTACAGCAAACAGCCAATGAGTTTCGTTCACCACATGTGAACTTCTTCAGGGCTGTAACATATTAAATTCATAAACATAACCAGATAAAGGAGAACATAAATGTATAAATAACAAATGGAAAAAAAGAAAAACACCCAAATACAATATGTACTATGTAGGGGCAGAAAGAAAAAATAAATCAAAAGAAATCATCAAAATATACATCATAAACACATTACACCCAATGCACAATCCCAATTTAAAATCATACTAAAAACATCTAGAGCAACCAACATAGATGGTGCCCTTAAGCTTTGTTGTATGGCTCAAGTGTTAAGACAACACCATAAACTCAACATCATATATCACGATTCCATAGTTAAAAGTCAAAGTCAAAGCTCTCTTTATCTGAATGTCAAAGACAATCATAAAAGACAAACATAAAAGAATTCGAAAAATATACATGACAATGATTAAGAGCAATATGAAAATTCATTGACTAGCGATCAAGACTTTTCTGGTTAAAACACAGCTGCCTTAAGAAAACTGCTTGCTCTAAAAAATACATCATTACTTGGCAATGATTGTAAAAACCTACGGGCGACTCTTCATTCTTTAAAATTGTAAGATTCAAAAAGAGGTAATAAATAACGCATCCTAAAAGGTTTGTACAATGTGCAAAATATCATAAAGTGCAATAAAGATTGGGTGCAGACATTGTCAAAGGCACATTTCTTATCAGTTAGGTTGCCATAATGACCCCACGGAAAACCCAACATATGACATATGGTACCCACCCTGAGTTTTAACAATAGAACTCTTTCCCAGTTGTGGTTACATATTTTAAATAAGGTTCTAGACCAGCATTGATTTTCAAAATGGAATAGTTAAGTACAAGTGGTTTGCTTAATTGTAGACATTTCCTTTCAATACAAAATTTGTCCCGAAACGATAGTTTCACAATGATCTTATCAGCCTTGCATACAGATGAAGGATTGTCAAACAAGCTAGATTTGTCCAGAGTAACAAAAGTACATTTAACATCAGCCAGCACAGAATATCCAAGCCCCGAGCACAACGTATACAGTCAGTGATAATGTTGTGAGAAAACAAGCCCTATGATTACTCCAGACTGAGAGTCACAACAAAAGGGGACCCAATTTATTGGAATCCTCAAGATACGGCAGAACCATCTCTTTATGACAGAGGTAATGGGGCATTGAATGTGGGAGAGAGAGAAGTCATCTACAAGACGTTTCTCTTCCGCTTTTAATATATGACAGTTACTATAACTCTAAAGTCCACACCCGTAACTTGCGACAGGTACACAATGCTTAAAATAAACTTCCAGGAAAGAGGTTATAGGCTTGCCCTCTACAGATTTTACAAACATTAAAAAGTGAGCATATGGCTTGCTAAAATTTAGAATTTCCATAACACACATTTTCCATCCAGGAACCATTGGAATCAAATACTAAACCAAGGTATGGGACCGTAAAAACACTCTCCATACGGTTCTCATTAACACATAAAGTGCGCATTGAATACTGTATAGGGCCACAAACCATGATCTGTGTTTTAGTATAGTTGGTGTGCAGGTCAAGATCGTGCATAAATTCCATGAAAGCTTGCATCAGACTCCTCAGGGCGTTTGGCGTCTGTGCTATAAGCACGCCGTATTCGACATACAACAATAAGTGTACAGAGGCAGAGTTGATGTAGGGTACATCAACTCTAGAACATCAGGAGTGGCAGTGCTTAAATAGGTATTAAGTTTATTAATATATAAAGTGAAAAAATGAATAAAAGGAGCTAAAACACATCCTTGCCTGACTCCACAATTTTGTTTGATAGGGTCGGATAATTCATCCCTAGGGCCAAACCTCACTTTGACACTTTAATCTCGATGTAGATAAGCCCAAAAGTGCACAGTTGTGGCATCTTCCCCCATCTCCAGCATAGCAGCCCATAATTTGCTGCGATTGACCTTATCAAAGGCAGAAGATAAGTCCATAAAAGCAAGATATAAAGGTAATTTCTTGGATACAATACACTTTCCTAGCAGCAAATTAAGATTAGACATTGTTCCATAGTTCCTAGACTTTGCCTGAACCCATATTGACAGGGAGACAAAACACAATTATCATCAAACCACTCACTCAGTCTGTTAAATATCACTCTCCCCATAATTTTGACTGTTGAGTCGATTAGAGATATATACCTGTAGCCCTTGGGGTCGGCCCTGCTGTCTTTTTTAAAGACAGGATCTATGGTAGAACTAGACCATGAAGAAGGGAGAGCTTTCAAGTCTAAGTTATTAAAAACATTGTCCAACAGTTGAGCCCAAGGATCGGCTCTTCACTTAAAAATATCAATTAGTACTCCATCTGGTCCTGGTGCTTTAGATGAGGAGCTACTATTAAGAGCGATGATCACCTTCTCTACTGTGAACTCAAGCCTAGCATTGCTATTATCAACTTGCAGGGATAATTCTGTATAAACATAGCTATTGGAAGTGCTGCGATAAATGTTGTTCAAGTGAGCTACCCATTGATCCCTGGTAATTTGACTACTCAATAAGGATGGAGCTGTCCCCTACGCTTGTAATTCCCTTACCACTCTCCAGAATTCCCGAGGATTTTCGAGAGCTGCTACTCAGCTTAAGCGAACCCAATTAGTTTGTTATATTTCTCACTTCCTGACCCTCAACACCTCTTTATATCTACCCCGTGCCAGGGCAATCATATCAGGGTTTCTGGGTTTGGCTGGCAAAACAAGTCTCAATTCCCTATTTGCTTCAGAACAGGATTTATCAAACCAATGCATAGGAGGACAGGGAGGCCTAGTGAGAGGCTTAAGGAGCTGATCTTTAATTACACTCTATAGTACACTGAAGTAATTGCATAAGTTACCCCTCAGGGAGATCTCAGTCAAACACTTCAAAAAAGTATCCAGGTTATCCCAAAGAAGTTCAGCCAGATTCCATAGTCAGGAGAGATTCCAATTCTAAAGAGGTGAATCATTTTGGAATCCAACCATCACAAAATTGTATATTAGACAATCATATGCCTAACTTACAATCCACATCACTAATGCAATCTTGACCAGTATAAAGTTTAATGTAGTCTCAAAGATTGAAAAAATGAATGAATATACATATTTGAAATAAAGAAGATATAAAACGTATACAATCTGGAAATTGACTTTTTTGGAAATTCATATTGGTTGTTGTTGCACCGCTATTTGTGCTTTTTATGATACAATGTGGCCGTAGGGTCATGCCTTCGAGCAGCAGGTGCCTATAGCAGATGCATATTCCAAGGATTACCATTTCATGGACCGAATATTTGAGACAAGGGGGAGGTGCAGCATTTTCAAGAAGCCCGCTTATCTGTATAGCTGTGTTTATAATAGCACTAAAAGGTTATGTTAGGTCGTGCTAGACCCGGTCAAATCCAAAGTTCAGGCCGGCCAAGATGGAGCGTGGGTCGAACACAGTTCCAAACAGGTCCTGCTGCAGTTTTACCTTCTCAAACTGAGACATATGCGCGGGGGAGATGGTCACCGGGACCAAATAGAGCACCATTAGAGATGATTTTGCAGGCACAAAGAGTCGGCCAGGCATCATGGATGGCAGACGGGGCCTCACAGTCCGGGCGGCAATGCTTACTGTGTGCGGCGATGATGCTACGGTAGCTTGCACTGATCCTTCAAGTGTGCTGCACAGTGCCAGTGCAAACGGGCCCATTCACATCCGCGTAGAGCCCAAAAGCTTGGTTTCAAGGGTCCCAGAACAACTTCCAAGGGGCCAAGACTGCAGAGGTGCCTGAATAGCGAGTTGAAGATGGACTCAGGAACGGTGGGTGATGAATTGGAAGTTTGTTTGTAGAAAGCAGCTGCAGAACCCACTTCTGAGACCCAGAACTTGGGGGGGCATCTCAGGCAAGGGCAGGACTCACAGACAGCAGAGTCCAACAGCACCAACAGATTTGCAATAAGTCTTTTGTGTCCCTGAGGCTTCAGAAAGCAGGAAGCAAGCCAGCAAGTCCTTGGAGATCACTTGGAGGGAAGGCAGCGTTCTTCCAGCATAGTCAGGGAGCAGCAGGCAGCAGGGAAATAAGCGGAAAAAACACAAGTAACTTTGATGTAGGGGGTAACTTTGAAGGACCTCTCTGAAGAGCACAAGGATCCCTTTCAACACAGTCCTGTCTGCCAGGCTAACCCTAAGGGATAAATCAGTGCTTTGTCTGTCACCCAACCCAGACGTGTAGTGGAGACAGGCTGCCAGGCAAAAAGAGCAATAAGTACAGAGAAATGTCCACTTTCAAAAAGTGGCATTTCTAAAACAGTAATGTTAAATCCAACTTCATCAGTAAGGAGGATTTATCATTACCATTCCAAAGATATGAAACATGAAAAAAACACTCCTCTCTGATCAAGAATTACAGTTTAAAAGTGTATTAGGGAATTCCCAATACTGGACTATGAGAGGGGGTAGGCCTCACAGTAGTGAAAAACGAAGCAGGTTATTTGTCACTACCTGGACATGCCAAACATAAAAGTAAATGTCCTACCTTTTACTTAAATGGCACCCTGACCTTAGGTTTACTCAGGGTCTACTTTAGGGGTGACTTGTATGTAACAAAATGGGAGTTTAAGGTCTGGCAAGTAGCTTTACATAACAAGTCGAAGTGGCAGTAAAATGCACATGCAGGCACTTCAGTGGCAGGCCTGAGACAGTTTTGAAAGGCTGCATCTGTGGGTGGCACAATCAGTGCTGCAGGCCCACGAGTAGCATTTAATTTAAAGGCCCTGGGTATATGGTATACTACTTTACAAGGGACTTACAAGTAAAGGAAATATGTCAAACAGGTGTAAACCAATTATACCATGTTTAGAGGAGAGAGCACATGCGCTTTATTATTGGTCAGCCGTGGTAAAGTGCTCAGAGTCCTAAATCCAATAAAAGAGGGTCAGAAAAAGAGGAGGAGGAAGGCAAAATGTTTGGAGTAACTCTGCAAAAATGTGACATTTCCAACAAGCTCTCAGATCTTTTGCATTAGCATTATACACTATGATGGTGTACTCACCTGGAACAAAAGCTTGAAGATATGGTGCTTTGTTCAGTTCTCTTTTAATGGAATGGAATTCATCCTGACATTTCTTGATCACACCTGAATTCTACCTTTTTCCCTAGTAACCTCTGCATGTTAACTCTTTTAATGGCATAATCCTTTCTGAATTTACAATAATGCTCAGCCATGCAAAGAAAAGACCAGACCATGACCTTGAGGCTCAAAGTCCTCGCTCTCTGAAAAACACCAGTCACTGAAATTAGAGGAAAAGGTATTAAAAAGCAATTACTGATATTAGACCAAAAGGCATTCTTTTGAATGTATAAGCTCGCATTGGAGCTACTCCTTTGAACTTACACCTAGGTCTCGCTGATGGTAAGTTGACCAGATCAAAAGTGGTAAAATATTCAGCATTGGCTCAGATGGTCATTAGTTCTTCTATGTTTAGCAACTGAAACTTGTCAATCACAACGTCGCTGTTGAGCACATGAAGATCAATGCAAAGGTGAATTTCTCCATTACCTTACTTGCGTGCCATAACAATTAATGACAACCATTAAGTAGCTTCTACTGATTCGATGACTCCCCCTGGTTACACAACCTTTCCAACTCATTGCTAACAGTATACTGAATGCTTAAAGGTATTCATCTTGCTTTCGCGACAAAATGAGTTGTTTCTTTCCTCAACTTAATCTTGTGTTTGTACCCTTTCAAATGACAGAATTTGTTACTAGATAGTTCCTGAAATTCTAATTCAAAATTTAATACCTTAGATTTCACTTCTGTTGGACTTGGCCCTTTTTGCAGGGTTATCCCCAAACTTTTTGCTTCTCCCTCCTATTTTTCCTGACCTGTTCTTGTTGGTTTTAGGACTCTGGGCACTTTACCACTGCTAATCAGTGGTAAAGTGCATATGCTCTCTGTGTAAATTGTTAATATGATTGGTTTTCCCTGATTGGCATATTTTCATTTACTGGTCAGTCCCTAGTAAAGTACACTGGGTGTGCCGGGGCTGGTAAATCAAATACTACTAGTGGGCATGCAGCATTGATTGTGCCACCCACATCAGTAGCTCTGAAAAGATGTCTCAGGCCTGCCACTGCTGTGCCTGTGCGCAGTTTGCTAACTGCCATGTCGACTTGGCAAGTGCACCCACTTGCCAGGCCCTAACCTTCCCTTTTCTTACATATAGAACACCCCTATGGTAGACCCAAGGTACCCCCCTGGGCAGGGTACAGTGTATGTGAAAGGTAGGACATGTACTGATGTGTGTAACATGTCCTGATAGTGAAATACTGCCAATTTCGTTTTTCACTATTGAAAGGCTATCTTTCCCCATAGGACAGACTGGGGAATGCTTTGTAACATTTTACAAGCATATCTTCCCATAGGGATAAGATAGAAAAATAAAGTTTAGGCTCTCTGAACTCAGAATTTAATAACACATCTTTCACTAAAGATGTTTTTTAAATTGTGTGTTTGAAAATGCCACTTTTAGAAAGTAGGCATTTTCTTGTTTAACCATTCTGTGCGCCTCTGCCTGTTTGTGTATTGACTGTCTGGTTTTGGAGTGACAGGGGCTGGGGAGGTGCATTCTCTCAGACAGCCACCGGAGGGGGGGGTTGATGAGTGTCCTGCCTTTCCTGAATGAGTCAGGGCTGGGCTGAATAGACCTGGGCTGCATTCAGAGTAGGGGGAGGAGTTCTCACTAGCACCTGAATAGGCCCGGTCTGCATTTAGAGTGGTGGGAGGAGATTTCCCTTGCACCTTAATAGGGCCGGTCTGCCTTACACAATGCTGTCTCCCATCCTGCCGGGCAGCTACACCAGAGAGGACAGAACTGGTTTGGACTGGGCTCAGAGAGCCTTGCACAAAGAGAACAAAGACATTTTGGGGTATAAGTATTAGACCTAAAACCCTGAACTTTAGATCATTCCTGGAATTCAAGAGGAACCTTTGCCAAGGAGAAGAGCTGGAGAAAATGAGGAGAAGTACTGCCCTTGCTGTGTGTCTGGGATTGGCCTGCAGTTGCTGTTTCTGCCAAGGAAAGGAGAAGGACTTTGCTGTGTGCTGTGTCCCCTGCTTGAGGAAAGTCTCCAAGGGCTTGAGTAGAGCTTGCCTCCTGTTTTGAGGTCTCATGAACACAGCTCCCCTGAACTTCCTTGCTGGCAGTTCTGACCTGCCAAGAAGTGCCTGTGACTGTGTGGGGCCTCTGGAGGTTGTTTCTGCTGTTGGGAGCTGAAAAGCAACGCAACAACAAGAAAATCGACTCATCGCTGTTCTTGCAACAGTTTTTCCGACGCAACGCCGTGAGGCGAGAAGAATCTCCCCGCACAGCCGCGCCTCTGCTGAAACTGATGCAGCGCCTGTCGCCGCTGCAAGAATCGACGCATCGAGGGATCGCGGATGAAGAAACCGACACAGCGCCGCTCGCCGCCGCCGCATCGTTTGCGGATGCATCCCAGATTTCCACGCATCGTCCCTGTGCTGCAAGTTTTCCCCAATGCATCACCCGCGGATCGGAGTTGTCTCAGTATCGACGCATCGCTTCCCCCTACAGACCGGACCCGACGGACCGATCCCCTGTGTCCAGCGGAACTGTTGCATCGCATCCACGAAGGTCTCAGGAATCAACGCATCTCTTTGTTTTTTTACGCTTCCCATCGCTGCGGCTGTTTCGCTTGGTGAATTTGTCGCAACGACAGGTACTTTGCAAGAGATCACGCATCCATAGTTTTATATGGACTCAGTTTCTAAAACCTTTTGAAAGTCATTTTTCTTAATACTTGCATGCTGGATTTTTGTGGTTTTGGTCTTGTTAAGTTTAGATAAAGATACTTTACTTTTCTAAACCGGTGTGGTGTCCATTTGTGGTGTTATCACTGTGTTGGTACAAATACTTTACACATTGCCTTTGGGATAAGCCTGTCTGCTCATGCCAAGCTACCAAGGGGGTGAGCAGGGGTTATCTAGAGTGTGTATCCCCCTTTCCCTGACTAGAAGCAAGGTTCCCCATTTGGACAAATGTACCTACCTCTGCAAACTAGATACCCCCATTTCTAACAACTTCCTTGACCTGTACTTGTAGAATTCTTTTGGGATTCAAAGTTACTCAAAATCCCCCCTGTGGCCCATGTTATTAAGTTAGTACCCACACAAGACATATAAATCTTTCCAATGGTGAATCTGTCTTTCATTTCCATGCATACTTCACAATAACCTAACCCGTTTAAAAGAACGCCACCCTAACCACTCAGTTTGATATCCATCTTTTGACATACGTGTCCTTTGATATTATTGTTAGATTTGAACAGGAATCAAATTGCCTTTAAAGTTTAGCCTTATAGTTAACTACTGTTTCAGAAGGATAATCTTTGGTCTCATTTTTGATTTGTAGCACTACCTCATCAAAAATTTCAGAGACTAACTCCTTGGTGCTTTTCTTTTCTTTACTTTTACAGCACTTACTAAAATGTGTCCTATAACACAACTTTTACAAACCATATTTAAAGCTGGACACATCCTGTCATTTGCTTTATGGCTCATGTTTCCACATTGAAAATAGGAGCCTTTAAACTCCTGACTACTTTTTTTAATCTACCTTGTTCTTTACAACAGATACCCTTTCTATATTCTCATTCACAGTGAATGGTTTCAGTACTTTTTCTGCACTAAATTCTCTTAAATACTTTAACAGATGTTCTATTCTTTTTGCTATTAATAGTTCTTCTTCTAAAAGTGGGTCATCTCTCATCCATAGTTCTACATGAATCTTGTAATTGTTGAATTTTAAAATAAATTTCTTTCTGTCTCTTCTGTAGAGGACCAAAACTGAAGTCTTCCAGGACCTCATTTTTTCCCTGTTCTTGCAGTTCAAAATGATTTCATTTCAAAATTGTGCTAACACGTAGAAGATCATGTATATCCCATTTTTTAAATGTAATTTCATACTCATTCAGCAATCTTTCTTCCTCTGGACTTAACTCCTGTAAGTTCTTCAAAACCTCTTGTCCCTCTGCACCCAAAGCAAAGCATGTTTCTTCTCTGAGCTCAAATTGATGCCACACCCTCTTGAATAATTAGAGAACACCTTTTTCCACTTTCCTCATTTAATGATTGGTTCACCAGGTGAGGGTACAAAAATAGGTGGAGCTGTGATAATCTACATATTTCCCTAGAGTGGTCTACAACCGAAGGATACCTCAAAGAGTGTGCATGTATGACATCCAATGGACAGCGGTCAGTCATGCACTCCAGACTCTTAAATATTGCTCCAAATGCTTGAATTTCTCATACTTCAGCCACCTGTTAAACTTCTTATCACTTAGTGGACACTTAAGACATTCTGGTCATCTTTATGGTTTATAGCCCTTGTGATTCCTGTGTCTTCTTCTATGATGAAGACAGAGAAATGAAGAATCACCTTCTCTGTGGAGTAACAAACCAAGAGAAGATATGTGGAATGTGTAGGTATGGAAGGTACCACACAGGTACTTATGCTAATATGTGAGAGCTTAGGTTGCCAAAGTGAAGTGGGTAAGGTTGTTATGTCACCTGAACTTACTGGATTTCTTTCACATGTACCATCAATATTGTCCTCCAAAGGGGCCCACGATGTGGTATCCTTCTCCTTGATGGAACTCTTAAAGCTGAAGGTCAACCCTCAGAATAAGCTATCCAGATTACCTCAGTATCTGCTTAAACCTGAAGCTTGAGTGAGGAATCCACATTTTAATAGCAGATTTGATTAAGCAAAAGCTTTTGCTACCTATTGTCAGGAAATATAATACCCTGTTTCTCCCGATACACTAGGCGATGAAAGCTAACCTGTACAGATCCGTACAGTACCTTAAGGCTATGAATAATGTGGTTATCCCAAGATTCCCTGTGGCTCTCAACCCTGCCATCATCCTTTCTTGTAATCCACACAAAAATCCAATGATTCAGTTCAATTCAATGTGGTACTTTATTTCAGTCATAGACCATAAAAGTAACAATACATCGATACAAGTACAAATAAACCATAGCTTAAAAAAGCTAAAAAAAAGATGAATTTAAAATAAATATATTACATACTCAGAAATAAGACTAGTTTGAGAAAAACTATAAAGCTGTATAGTACAATATTATGTGTTAATATCTATATGATCAGAGGCCAAGATGCTACCTAACAAAGGATCAACCAGGGTGTATAGAGCAGGGATTTTATACCTACTGGGTCAGATACTCTCAAGATACTTAGCTACAGAAAAGACAATGACAGGAGACGTATCTACTCTGCAGGTCCTCGAAGCTACCTTAGACTGGTGGACACCTCGGTACTAACGTAGAGGAACCATCCGGCGTTTCCATTGTTTGCATTAGATGGGGCAAAAGAACAGAAGATGATCAGGTGTTTCTTCACCCCAATCACATGTAGGACACGTTTTACAGCCTCCTTGGTCACGTTTTCATTTGGCTGTAGAGGGAGTGAGCCCAACCTAAATCTTAGATAAAGTGCTTTAGTGAATGGAGGGTCTATCTCATCCATGTAGTTCTCAAACAAGGGTAATGGCTTAAACTAAAGGTAGCTTTCTGTCAAATGCCCCAGGCCAACCTGTTTGCATAGTTTATCCTCTCCATGCTCCCAATTGGCGAGCTTCAACTTTTTTATGGCAAGGGCAGTAATAGTGCTTGATCTAGCCAATACTCTTGTAAACACCTAAAACAGAGAAACTGCTTTACGTAAGCCAACCACTGAATTTTTGCCCCACCCTGGGATCTGTTCAAAACATCACCTAGATCCTCCCTATAATGTACCAATTCAGTAGTGGACCATAATCAACACCAATAAAGAATTGGTTTCAAGCGGATTACAGAAGTGATAGACCATATTCCTAAGTCTTGTCTAAAGACTAATGGAGTGCTTTGAGGTAGTTTGAGGGCTGCTCTCAGGAATTTATTCTCAGCTATTTCCATGCCATTTAAATTACCTTGACCCCCAGAGTTCTGCTCCATGGGCCTGATTCAC
The DNA here is from genome assembly GCA_963921515.1 of Calotriton arnoldi. Classification (NCBI taxonomy): domain Eukaryota; kingdom Metazoa; phylum Chordata; class Amphibia; order Caudata; family Salamandridae; genus Calotriton; species Calotriton arnoldi. Next base: position 1,352,100 of record CAWUFW010004547.1, on the reverse strand, counting down.
AGAACTAACTTACGTCAAAAACGTAAAGTTAGTACTTTTTGGTATTCACAGAATACACTTACTCATTTTGGTATTCACAGAATGAACTTACTCATTTTGGTATTCACAGAAGTTAGTAGTCCTAACTTTAGGACTCCTAAATGCCTTCTGTGAATACCGAAAAGTCTTAAAGTTAGGATTTTCTCAGTTTAGGAGTAACTTTACTACTCCTAAACTGAGAAAAATCTAACTTTAAGACTTTCAGTATTCACAGAAGGCATTTAGAAGTCCTAAAGTTAGGAGTCCTAACTTTACTACTCCTAAACTGAGAAAAATCCTAACTTTAAGACTTTCAGTATTCACAGAAGGCATTTAGGAGTCCTAAAGTTAGGACTACTAACTTCTGTGAATACCGAAATGAGTAAGTTCATTCTGTGAATACCAAAATGAGTAAGTGTATTCTGTGAATACCAAAAGTACTAACTTTACGTTTTTGACGTAAGTTAGTTCTGTGAATCAGGCCCCAAATGTAGCAACGGCTAGGGCTTGGGCCCTCCAGATTTCAAGGAGGGGGGGAAATGGATGCAAGATGGTCTTACTTGCAAATTTTAGAATAGTAGCTGCCCTATGTTTCAGAATGAGAGTACTTTTTGCAACCTGGTTGACCCAGGTGTTGGTCCTAGATAAGCATATACCAAGGTAGTCGAAATCTGTCACTCACTGTAGTTCCACCCCCTCAAGCGATATATTTCCTCTGAAGCTCTATGGGGGTGGATAGCCATAAACCTGGGTTGATTTTGTTGATATTAGGCCATGGTCTAGGCAGAATGAATGGAACTTTTTCAGGAGGGTCTCAAGGCCTTTGGGAGTCTTGGATACTAGCAGCATAACGTTTGCAAACAGCAGAGCTGGTATTTTGGTTCCTCTCAGTACAGATGAATCGTTGTCACAGGCCAATAGATAGTCGATACATCCATTGATGAACAGCAGGAACATGGTGGGGGCAATTACTCAACCCAGCCTTACTCCCTTGTCAATCCTGAACGGCTCAGTAGTTTCCCCATTAGCTCCCCAGCGAACCTTTGCAAAATTATCACATTGGAGCCAAATGATGAAATTGGGAAGGTGGCCAGGAAGTTCCAGATCTCCAAGAATACACCATAATTTGCCTCTAAGGATTCACTGTGGTTGACCTTTGTTCCACTTTCTTCTTCATCCTTATAAATAAGGAGAGTCAGTACTTCTCGTTCATATTCTGAGGGTCCTAGCTTTCATGGACCTGACTTTTTCAAGGACTTAGAGAGCCTCTCACAATTTTTTCACAGGCCCTGAAGAAGGATCTAGATATATTGATTTTCTCCCAAAGTTCTACTTTAATCCAGTATGTAGATGACTTACGTTTGACGTGTGTTAGTCTAAACAAGTGCAAGGAGGACTCAGTTAATATCCTCACTGAATTGGCTAAAGGGTACAAGGCTTCAAAAAAGACATTATAGTGCTTCTTTCCCCAAGTAAGATACCTCATCATGAAATCTTTGCCGACAAGCTCCACCTGCCCTCAGAAAAAGTTGAAGCCATCCAAAAGTTGCCTCACCTTGTAAATGTCCCAATGGTACATACCTTTCTGGGAATGGCTAGGTACTATAGGCAGTGGATTCTGGGCTATGCTGAGTTGGGGAAGCCTTTGCAAGAGTATGTCTGAAAAGATACCACTAGACCATCACAGTGTCTAGTGAAGCTGAAAATGCATTTGTGTAAATTAAACAAGCTTTGACTTTTGCACCTGCTTTAGAACTCCCTGATTATGCTCAACCTTTTACTTTGTATTGCCATTAAAGTAATGGATGTGTACTTGGAATGTTGGTACAAGGTCATGGGGATCAGAAAAGCCATAGCTTATTACTTTTCAATTCTGGACCCAGTCGCGGCTAGGCTCCCACCATGCTTGCAGTCTGTGGTAGCTACCCAGGCACGGCCGTGCACAGGGAAGAGTGGTGGGGCGGTGGGAGGAAAGTCAACCGAAGAGGGGATAGGTAAAATTAAATAAAAAAACAAATATAATCACTTACCTTGCGCTCCCCGCATCGCCGAGTCAGTAAATCGGTGAGCGCAACATTAGTGGTTTTATTTATTTTTTTATTTAATTTTACCAATCCCGTCATCTGTTGACTTCCCTCCCACCCCACCACTCTGCCCCTCCGCCCTACCCCACTTGTAGCTACCACAAATCTTGTTGAAGCATCTATAAATATAGCATTGAGAGGTCCTTTAAACATTACTGTCCCCCCATTCTGTGGTTGCACTTCACCTCACTATGAAAACCCTTCACACCTCTACAGCCTGGTTGCCTCAATATGAAATATTGCTGTTGTCTGCTGCCCATATTACCCATATCTATTGTCCCACTTTGAACCCTGCTTCTCCAATGCCTGCCAGTGAAGATGGGAAGCCTCACAATTGCCCCTTGTGACTGGCCACTTTACCAAATCCCCTATTGATCTGACTGATGTACCAATTATTGACTGCAAATTAAATCTCAATGTCCGCGTGCCAAGGGCAATTTTAATTCATGTGTACATGACCCTGGTAAGATGTCATCAACAGCAAGGATGGGCCGTTTCATGCCTAATAACGCATTCATTGAACATTCTTGCAGGGGCGCCCATCTTACCATATGCTATGATACAACTTATAGTCAGTCATAGGCACTGTTACAGCACTTCTCAAAGAATCATTTCACATTACAATAAACATGCTGGCAATTCAGAACAAGAATTTTCTTCATAATCAAACGAACTTGGTAATAATGATGCTCATAATTTCATAAATGCAATTAGCCAAATCATAATGCCTCAGTGCCACCCATTCATTTTGATGGCCCGGTAGTGGTGTAAATCCATTTCATGAAATACTCTTGTACGTCAAACAATACCAAAAGTTAAATAGGACCTCCTTCAAAACAGGCCTTGAGGGTCCTGTAATCGACATCCTGCCCTGCATGGGCTAATCTTTGTTTCTGCTCCTCCATGTTACCTATAACCAACCACCAAAAGGAAATATATTGCTCTAGATGAGCTAGAAAATAAAGGAGGGAGGAAGGAGGGGGCCTATTGGGGGTTGTAATTTGTATGGGAGCACGATGCGAGATCGATACTGTGGAAAGATTGATGATCTTATTGTGGTAACTTCTACTATCAGTTCTTCAGCATGAGAACACAGCGCTTTCATGCCCCCTGCCCTCCTTGCAATTCTGCCCGCAATGGTCCTATATCCATATATCTATCTATCTATCTATCTATCTATCTATCTATCTATCTATCTATCTATCTATCTATCTATCTATCTATCTATCTATCTATCTATCTAACTATCTATTTATAGATAGATAGATCTATCAATAGATAGATCTATCTATAGACAGATAGATAGATCTATAGATAGATAGATAGATAGATAGATAGATAGATAGATAGATAGATATATTACCTATTGGCAGTCGCCAGTAGGTAGCTATAGGTAGGACCTAGTTTCCATAGGAAAAGCATTTTTTCATTTGCCAATATCTTTGGCGTAGTTGGATGAATCTTCGCGAAATTTTCAAGACTAATACGCCACTCAGTTCAGCTGTTGTGTTGAAAGTCTCTGGGTGATTCGTCAAGCGGGGGCCGAGAAAAAGGGGGTCCCAAAATGCTTTTTCTCCATGTTAATTTCCATAGGAAACTTTAGACACAGCTACAGCTGGAACTGCTGAACGGAATTACACCAAATTTGGGAAAAAGGTAGCTCTTGGTCCAGAAAGCACTCATTTTATTAAATGGTGTAAATCCGTTCAGTAGTTCCTGAGAAATTTAAACATTTCTCAGAAATAAAACTGTGGCTGCGGTGGATCCGCGAAACCTCCTGATCTCGTGCCTGAGATCTGATTGGCTGCCAATACTTCAAACCAGGAAGTGTTGGCAGCCATCTTGTGACTCAAAAGGTGAAAAAACAAGAACAGGGGGCAGGGCAGACACACCCTGATTCCCTAGGCCTCTTCAGGGGGTCCCGCAGGAACCGCCCAGGCCCCAAAAAGTTTTTTTTGTTTACATTTTCGGCAGGAGTCAAATTGGATACGCGAATCCCACCGGAAATGTTTAAAAAAAAGAAGAGCGGTCTCCGGCGCTTCGTTTAATTAGGCCAGGTCCAGGGGTCAATTGAATTAATAATGCTGGGGCCGCTCGGGCCCCCGCAGCCCGCAGCCCCAGGGACTGCCACCTCCCCGGGGCTATATGAAAAATAGAATGCGTGGGGGGGGTCCAGCCCCCCATGCAGCCCTGGGGACCGCCACCTCCCCAGGGCTAATTTATTGTAATGTGAGGGGCCATGTGGCCCCCGCAGCCCCTTGGACCCCACCTCCCTGGGGCTAGATGAATAATAGAATGTGTGGGGGGGCTCCAGCCCCCCATGCAGCCCCGGGGACCGCCACCTCCCCGGGGATATATGAATAATAGAGTGCATGAGGAAGCTCCAGCCCCCCCACGCAGCCCTGGTGACCGCCACCCCCCCAGGGCACAAATTAAGTGAAGACGGGGTCCGATGTGGACCCACGGCCCCGGGGACCACCACCTCCCGGGGGCACAAAGTAGATGGGGGGGACGCGCGGCACCCTCTCCAGGAGCCCTCCATGCCCTGGGGACCGCCACCCCCCAGGGCTGGCTCCAGCAATGTCCCAAGGTGCCCACCCCCGGGACATTGCAATTTGTTATGGCTTGACGGGAGCACTGCACCCGCCAAGCCATAGCAAACTCTGCATCGCTTCATGGAAGCGAAAGCATGAAAAATGCTCTCGCTTCCATGAAGCGGAGCAGAATTGCTTTTGGGCAGAGGCAGCTGCATGTTTGCAGCTCACTCTGCCCAAAAGCAATACTGGCTTCTGCAGGAAGCGAGGAGCCGGCAGGGACCGCGGGGGCCTTGCGGCTCCCCTTGTGGTCCCCAACGACATGGCCATGCCCCAGGGGATGGGGTCCCCGGGCCAACATCAGCCCAGGTAGGGGCCGCGCAGGCCCCCTGCCCATTTTTTTTTTTTTAAAGATATGACCTGGCCCGGGAGGGGAGCGCGCAGCTCCCTCCAGAAATGTTTATATATATATATATATATATATATATATATATATATATATACATATATATATATATATACATATATATACATATGTATATATATATATATAAAATACAGGGCAGGCCCCGGGGGGTATGGTCCCTGGGGCCGAAAATGACCTGGGAAGGGTGCTGCTTGGCTCCCCTCCCTTGAAAATAAATTTAAAGTAGCCGGGCTCCGGGGGATGGGATCCCTGGGGCCAAAATTGGCCTGGGGAGGGGGGGCTGCATGGCCCCCTCCCCTTTGAAAAATATATATATAAACAAAGGCTTTGCCCAGGGGGATGGGGTCCCCAGGGCCGAAATTGACCTCGGGACGGGGGCAGCATGGCCCCCTTCCCTTTTTATTTTAATAATAAAAAAAATGAGTGAGGCCCCGGGGGATGGGGTTCGTGGGGCCCAAAAGGGTCAAGGAAAGGGGGGCCACACAGCCCCCTTCCTAAAATAAAATAAAATAAAAGAAACAAAGCCGGCAACTCGCCAAGGCACCGCCCTCTTTCTCCACTACTCTGCAAACTCATCTCCGGGCATGCTCTTGGTTGGGGGATTAAGTCCCCTTGCCTCTTGAGGGTCCCTGGGGGCCAACTAGCCCTCCTGTTACCTCCAGAAAGCCCCACACAGCTGGATTGCTGAGAGGTGGTCAGAGCCCACGCCCCTTTTTCCACCACTCTGCAAATGCGCCTCTTGGCGCACTGCTGGTAGGGTGATGAGGTCCCCTTGCATCCTGAGGGCCTATATGGGACTGTGAGTGAGTGGGTCAGAGATTCTGTGGATGATGTCATCAGTGATGTCATTTGAGATGTCATCAGTGATGTCACTGACCATGTCATGAGTGATGTAATATGTGACATCATAAGCAGTGCATTCCGGGGGCGCGAGTTATAGTTAGCTCAGCTAACTATAACAGTTGAATTTCACAGGTTTTGTACGAGTTAAATGTCAGCCCAACTATAACGTTCCTGTAACCATTGTTTTTTTCCGTGAATTTCTGAGGTTTTTTAAATGCTAATTCTTAACTATACCATCCATGAAACCTTTGTTTTTTTCAATGAATGTATATATATGCTCTACTTGCCTTTAGGGACTTTCAAGCAGGTCTCTTCATCTATTGGTATCATGTTGTTATGCTACACAGATTTCTCTTCCACTACAGCCCAGTGCAATGGGTTGACCCATTTCAGACATTGACTACTTTCACTATGAGTGACAGCATTCTGCGATTTTGAACAAGAAGCACATCTCCACAAAACATTTTCCCATCAGTGCCAAGGACTATTATGTCCTACATGTAAATGTTTATGCTTTTTGCTATTTATTGGCATTGGTGAGGATCCAGCAACCACTAGCAGCTCTCCCAAAAATAAAGTTTTTCAAAAAGAATGACAAAACTAAATAAGCATTGACAAAGCTAAAGCATTTAATGCCAGACATATTGGCTTTGCCCGTGTTTGTTTAACATGTTGAGAGGCATTAGGCTGGAATTGCTCTTTCGGCTTTCATCATCAAATCATCAATTTGTCTTATTTTATTTTTGTTGCCAAGCGGGTATTGTGTTTTTCTCTTGGTGATTGATGATGTCTTAGAACATTTGAGTTTCTATTTAATACAACTGCCATGCAATTGGAGAGGACGTACTATAATTTGATGGTACTCAATTTTAGCACTGCAACATTAAAGGCTTGATTTAGAGTTTGGAGCAAGGATTGTACCCCTTCAAGGAGACAGAGTAAATTACTCTGTGGCCCTGATGACTTACCAATACTCTGGATTTAGAGACATCTGCCAGCTCGGCGGATATCTCTAGTCATTGGCAGGAACCACAGTCACAGCAGTTAAAAATTTGATGGACGGTACCCTCAAAATGCCAAAGTAAGATTTCATTTGAATAAAGAAAGCTAATGACCTCCACACCATGGGAATTTTCTTATGCGGGTCATTTAAACATTTTCAATGTCCTTTACTGCCACATTTTGTACTGTGGTAATGAAGATTCAAAACTGGCCATTCGACCACCCTTTCTAAATCGTGTGGGTGATTGAAAGGCAAAACCTGCAACAAACTTTACTCTGTCAGGCCATCAGCGAAGCATGTCAGTGATGGAAATGAAGTAGTCTCCATTGCTGACCTACTCAATGTGTTCATCACGATAGAGTACCATCTCCGCCAAACTCTAGATCAGCCGCTTAATTTTTTCAGGGATACAGAGTAGATCTTCTTTCACTTTGTAAGTACATCACAAAAGGGCAGTACGTTATGCTTGGTCTCCAACCTGTTCACGATTTATTGTAATTGCATTTATATAGCGCTTACTACCCCTGACGAGGCGTTGAAGTGCTTTTTCAGCGAATAGCACGCTACTCCGGAACCCAAAAGGATTTATGCGTCCACAGCCACCATTCAGCTATTCAAACGGATTAATATGTAAGCTCTTCGACAGACCCCCTCCTTGATGGACTGGAACCTGCACCTCCCCTCCTCCCCAGCGCCTTGAGACCCTTACGGGTGAGTAGTCGCGCTCAACAAACATGTGATTGATTGATTACAGACCCAGGCAGAGCTAAAAGCTACTATTTTACGTAATGACCTGGACTGGTAATAATATTTCCGCTCAGTATTACCACCAGATTTAGGGTTCCTTCAGTGCAAATAAATGATGGTTATTTAGCAGTAAATTCGATTTAAACAATTCTCTACTGGTAACAACCATCGACATTACTTCTGGGTGTTGACAGGGAAATAAGCCGATGCGGCTGTGGAAGTACTTCATTACTCTAGATCTGAGCCAGGGGAATAATTATCAGTACTCATTTTTGTTATGAAGTCTCATCACCATGAGGCCTCGAATGAACCCGGGAGATGGCAGTCATGCACTGAAATATGTCCCAGCAGCCCCCCTCCCTCTTTAAAGCAATGCTCGCGTGACAACAGCAGCAGCCAACGCAGGGCACGTGAGTGAGAAGCATATCACAAATCTGAGCGCACTTGATGTATTTCTGACAGAATTCTCTCAGCTGAACAGTAAAGCTTTAACAGTGGACTGCAATATGCCAGAAAATAAAATGAGGAACTCGACTTTCACAGTACGGATGTGGGAAGTGAGCGAAGCATTAAAGAGATTGAACGCACCTCTGACCTCTGCTATATCGCTGGACTTTTTGTTTTGTTGCTTAAGGCGACATATCTCCTTCATGCTGAGATTTATTTATTTAATTGTAGTGCTTCTATATAAGACGCTTGAGCTTGGCGGGAACTTAATTTACGTTTATATAATAAAAACACAGCTGATAAGATTTTGGCTTGAACATAGCTCCTGGGACAAGGTCAGGTGCCATAATACCTTATGGCACTGTAATAAAATCAGAATGTAACTTACATTAATATTAGTGCAAATTGAACCCGGAAGCTAGTTTATTATCAATGTTCTACAGGATGAAATGGTCATAAACATGTTGCTTGATGTGCTTTTTCTGCTACTTTGCTATTTCCCCTACTTTTTATGATCCAATGGGCTTTGAGAAACATTCTGTTCAACTGTATGGTTATTATTGAAAAAAATCGCTGCCCTGTTTTATATTTATCTGAAAACAGGTTACAGTGACTCTCGGTTTAAATGGCATCAGAGTGCAGTGAATCTTGACATAAAATAAAACATGAGAAATAATTGAATCTGTAATAATTCTGTAATCTTTAGCACGCCGTTCACTGGCTGGATTGCGATGTAAAAATGAATAAAACTGGGAGCTAGGCAATACCTATCGTTTATAATAATCTTTATGGAACTGGTAAATCTGCTTTTGATTAGATTTGCAGGGACAGGAAAGTTTTACTATCTGATTTTCTCAATACTATTGCAGGTGAAAGCATGTCCTTAAACCTTTCCAGCAAGCAAGTTGGCAAGGTTTTTTATTGTTTTTATTTAAGAAGGTTCCTGATGCATGCAAAAGTAAGTTCAGATTCCATTGCTAAGTGTGAAAAACAAGTATGTGCAACCGCTAAGTGCTAGGTTAGGTCTCTTGTCAGGAAAACACTGCAGCTTGCACCACACATTGCCCTACAAGTGTGACAATTCAGACTATAACAAGCATTGGCATAGCCAATAGGTCTCGCTTTTGGGACCTTATAAGTATTTAGTTATGCAGCACAATATCCGTGGTGCAACAACAACTGTTGCATGGCTAAACACTTATAAGGTCCCAAAGGCGAGACCTATTGGCTATGCCAATGCTTGTTATTACTTAGTAATTGTGTCCCTTTGTGAAATCCTGCAAGTAGAAAAGACTGACCAAGTAAACCTACTATATAATATACAGTCTCCTTAAATATTAAGCCGTCATGCTCTGGCCCCTAATACCCCAAACTGAGCCACTAAAGCTAAAATCAAAAGTGTAAAACTAGTTCCAGAAACCTAACCCAAACTCGATCAGTTAAATGACTTTAATCCACATTTCCTGAAGTCAAAATGCAGTAAGTTCCATTGCACTCATCCCATGTGTGTTTATTCCTGTTTTAGTCTTAAGGTGGTGTCTCTTGGCCTCTGTAATACAGACAGTAGTACAAATAAAACTCTGAGTTTTGGCCAAAAATTTTATTCAGACCGTTTGTGTTTTAAAATGCTTTTAATTTTGCCTGGTATTTGTAGCATCAGTTTCCCACAGTGCAACCCAGAAAAACCTCTGAGTCGCTAGTACCTCACCACTCCCTCCTCAACCCCAGCCTTAGTGAAGTCTGAACCGGTCTAAAGATAATTAATAACTTGTTTTTCATATAGCGCCTTTTTCCACGCTTTTGTCGTTTCGAAGTACTGTAAACAGCAGGTGTGATACTATTACTCAGCCTGTTTGTGCAGGCACCAGAGGATAAATTATTCGGCACACCTTCCCTCACCCCTGCACCGTCCTGAAGAACAGGCAAAAATATATAGGTGACGAAATAAACAGACTAGACAACACCTTTTACGCTGGGTACAGTTCTGCTAAAATTCATCTGTCTGCAATACCTTTTCACCTGGTTCTCCATTCCCTTATTCTGTTAGCTGAAAAAGTAAAGCCAAACCTCCGAGCACTCATTCACTAGGAAGAACCTCGTTTTAAAATCGAAGTTGTTTAAAAAAAGCGCGCGCCTCGCGCTGAAGGTAAAAAAAAAAAAGAAGCAAAAGCGCGCCTCGCGCGACAACAGGGGGGGGTCTGCCGATTGCCTTGCGGGAGCCAGCGGCTATAATTGATACCATATGGCGCTGCCGCTCGCTCCCGCAAGGCAATCGCCACAAGTGCACGCGTTGCCATTGAAGGCAATGGAACGCGTGCACGTTTTTGGGGAAAAAAGGGAACTGATGGCTAAAGGTCTCCTCCTAAGCAGCGCATGCGCGCTGCGTAGGCGAGACCTAAAAATGGCTTGGGCAGGTAATGGTCATTTTTAATGTATATTGAATTAATAATTAACTGTTGTTGTGGTCATCTCCAAATTAGCCAGACACCGCCACCTTGTGGCAGACTGTCAAAAGCGTTGGTGTTGACGATTAAGTGCTGGTGCCAAGCACCGGAAACCACTGGCTCAAAATAAGCACTGGGTGCAACAAGCATGCACCTGAAGAAAGCATACGAAAATTTGGACAGGTAATGATGTCAAGAAAGAAGGACACTTGTTCAATAGTAAAATTATGTTTGACAGTTAATAAATTGCATTTCTCAGCGGTTTACGATGAGAGTGAGTGATCACCAAATCCTACAAATATTGGCCGAACAATCCTGCTTTCCTCTCTCCGTTTATAACAATTATTATCTGAGTTATTTATTAGGACAGTTCCAGCATGTGTCTGGAACTTGTATCTTCATGTGATTACAGATCAATCCAAGGCACTTGTTTAGTACAAGATGCAAAAAGTGACCCTACCAGTACCAATGTCAGGAAGTAAACGTCCAAAAATGTAGAGGTGCTATCAAATGGTGAAAATTGTTACTCTTGCTGTACACAACCAACTTAAATGACTGTGTTAGTCCTGAAAAACCACTGTCTATAGAAGTCCGTCTTGAACTGCTCGTCTCATATACCAGCACATTATGAGCTGCTCCTAAACACCAGAAGTTGGCCAACGATGCTTGGTCCATTCCACTTGGGGGGTATTACAAATGGGCAGGAAGTTGGCCCAGAATCATCCACCCAAATCAATGCACAGCAGGCATTGATAAATCCTGAATATGGGATAATAGGGAACAACATTCAGGAATTTGTAATTCTCCACCGATTTCTGCATGTTTTTCTCAATTTCAATGCAGATTTTCACTCAAACATGTTACCTTCTTTGAGCAAGCAAAGTATCCAAATGAAAAACTCAACAAGCATAGTGGTCCCACATTATTTGTAATCCTGTGGGGCCATAAACCCATGTCAACGGACGATTGGGTACAGGGTACTTTTAAATGGCCATATCAAGGTGGTTCAGAGGTTATTGCTTTGTCACAATCAAAGTAAGTAGGTTCAAAGAGGTACGAAAGCCTGTTGTAGTTTCAACATATTTACAGTTAATAGCAAATTGCACCACTTGTTTGGATTAGTACGTTTAGAGTGTATGGGCATGGGCTGCCGCTCGCTCTTGCAGGTTTGTCCTTTGTGATGCAATATCGAATGGTTATGTTTGTAATTGCCTGAATCAGTTGGTCACCGGTCGTCCTCTTGCTGGTTGCCACACCTCAAAACCCTAAATGAATATCTTAATGTAGAAATTGTTACTTATCAAATGGCAAAGTGTACTGACATTGATTTCTTATAAACCATTTTAGGGTTGTCAAGAGTAGAATTGACAATGATGTTGAAATGTGTCTATAGCTATACATATTTCTTAATGGAGACTGGGCATGTGACTAAGGCGCTCATTTAGATCTTGGCAAATGGTCCACAGGTCTTCCAGGGGGCGGCGGCCATGACCTCTATCACAATTGCAGAAGATCCTCTGCCCTATTCAGAGATAAACACCTGCCTGGAGGGGATCTCCGCACTGTGAAAGGAACTGCTGTGCTTCACAGCACTAAAGGTTTGCCGAGCAGATGTCATGTTTAAAGTGCGCACTCGAATAGAAGTGGGACGAGTGTGACCAGACATGGGTTCTGTGCACACCTTACCACTGGAACAAAGTTAGACCTGGTTGATGAGCATTAACTAGGGTAAAACCAGCCCTGGGATTGCTTGCATTCCGTTTCAGGGAGGACCTGTCCTGGTAGTTCAGGCTAGACTGCTCCCATTGGAGCAGGGTCAAGACTGATATGCATATGGCTTGGTCCAAACTGACGTGGCATGGTGTGCAAAATAATGATGGATTGGGATGCAGCCCGAGCAATTACCAGTGGCTGTGATTAAATCAAACATTCCCTCAATTGCATTTTTGTATAATTTAGTGTGTCTTCCATAGGGGCCACCTCAACTCTTAAGGGTTACCAAGTTAGCTCTTTATGTGTATTGTGAAGCACAAAATAGTTTATGCATTGTTATAATGTTGTTAAGCAATTGTCATGATGATGATGACGACTTGTATTACATTGACTAGATTGCCCAAGTCCCACTGACTTCCTGCTTATTTTTTATGTTGCATGCAGTTGCAGAGGGCATCATGCACGATACTGCGATGGAGAGAAGTCTGCTTAATAGCTGACAATGACACCAAGGTCCTCCAATAAGTGCTTCAGCTGAGTTCTAGCCAATAGATGTAAAAGAGATGGCCCCAAAGAAGGAGGTACATGCCAAGAAAGTGGCCATTGTAGAAGTATGTTTTCAATGTCACCACTGGCATCATCCTCTCATACTTTTTCCAGAAATGGAATGTACCTACTGCATCCTCTTCTCGACAGGAAGAAGCTGGGAGGAGAATAATGGCACCAAAACCACGGCCCGTGTCTCCTTGCACTGCAGTGGCAGCAGTATGCAGAGCAGTGAGTCTGAATCACTGTTTCATAGCTGCAAACCGAATCTTCACAGGAAACTCAACAATAGGAGCAGCATTCAGCAACATTTGATTTTACGGTAGTACGAGCAGAGAAACATATTAAATTTGCTGCAGAACAGGATTTCGTTGTAACTGCTCTTCCCTTGGACAGTCCCTATCTTCTTCAAGCTGTCCTCTCTGATGACCTTGACATGGATTGGAACCCAACCGAGATCCACAATGAGAGACAAGAGGAAAGGAAGGTTCCCAAAAATCTTCTAAATGATGATGATGAGCCTGTGATTGGTACCATAGTTAGAGTGGCAAAGAGGAAGTACACATCACCTCTATTCAAACTACTCAGAGTCATATAGTTCCACTAACACCACCTGCTTCTATCTCTAAAGACCCCCAAAACCTGAAGCAACTCCAACTATCATCCCTACCACAGCTACAGCCTGCCGTAGTGCACAGCAAGCAAAACAATTAAGCCCCACCTCAATAAATTCTTCAGACTTTGGCATTAACACAATAATAAAGCTCTCCTCCCCAGTTTAGGACTTTTTTATATTCAGGCTACATGATAAGCACATTGCATAATGCTCAACTTGCTGCAAAACAGGTTTCTTGTGGTAAGCCAGATGGACCCTATTGTACCAGGTGTCAACTGGCTCATTTGAAAAACTCAACATGCATTTGTGTGGGAAGAGCACCTCAGAAAGAGCCGCTGGTGATAGAGAAGAAATTGAACTGATAGAAGGAGGTGGTGGTGAGTACAAAATGGATATTTGTATCATGCGAAGCAGCTCTGTGACTGTTGCTCATAGTATGCAGTCAACACCCGCAGCAACCTCAGAATGGCTCAAGGAACAGAGTGGTACAGTCACTCCAAAGCACCCACGCAGCCTCCCAGCTCTCTGTAGGTGAGTACTGGAGGTATCACAAAGAAATCAGTGACAACATTTAAGCTAAGTTCACAATGGAGTCACCATACCACCAAATCCATGATAAAGTCCATTTATTCAGCGGGAAGCTGGCCAAAATGGTAAAGCTTGACTTCCTCTTTTTTTTTCTTCGTGGAAGGAGAGGGGTTTCTTAAATTAGTGTAGACCCTCTGCCTAAAATGGAAAGTTCCCAGCCTGACTTATTTTCCTACTGTTGATGTGAAGGGAACTACACTATCAAGTGCTGAAATTGGTTGGTGAAGCTGTGAAGGAGACAAGTGGACCAGTTGTTAAGCAACAGAACAGATTTCATGTGCATCACTGCACTTTGGATCTCCCTCAAGCAAAGGCTAGCTGCTGCTCTCACTGATGCTGCTTTTTGAGTCATTCGGCAGTGTTCGCCATGTTGAATTTACAGCTAAGAATGGATCCCTTTTTAAAGAAGTCCTCTTTTGGGGTACAATTTCTTTGTAACCTAAGAAATTGTCCATAGGGAAGTCCATCCTTCAGTGCCCGTGGGTGAAAGTTACTATATTGCAGTAGTGAGTTGCATTCTGTCGGTTTTCTGTAGAGGGCTTGATTATTTGATTATCCTTGTTCTTGATTTTTATGTCTAAGAATGGAATACTTTCTGTGTTGGTTTCATGTGTGCACTTCAAATATGGTTGGCAAGCATTGAGATAATGTAAGAACTGATGCAGTGTGTCTTGTGAGCCTTTCCAGATCATTAATATATCATCTATATAGAGCTTCCAATATCTGATGTTGCTTTGGAAGGGATTGGACACAGATTAATCAATTCATGTTCAAATTGGCCAACATAGAGATTTGCCAGGTTGGGAGCAAAAATGGTTGATAATATGCAGAGTTAAACAGAAAATAGTTGATAGTTAAGGCAATCTCTAGAAGTTCTACAATGAATGAGGTTGGGACATGGTATGGTGCATGGCCTTGATTAAGAATCCATCTTATAAACTCTGTGCTTTGATTTTGAGGGATGTTTGATAAAAGTGACTCAATGTCAAGAGTCACTAGGATTTCTTCTGTGGAATCATACTCTAGACCTTCAATGACAATAATCATGTAAGAGCTGTCTCGAACGTATCTATCTAGTAGTGGGACATAGTCTTTGATGAAGGTGTTTATATAGTCTCCGATAGGTTCCATTATGGAATCACATCCTAATAGAATGGGTCTCCCTGGCGTAATATTGATGTCTTTGTGGATTTTAGGGAGTATGTATAGGACAGGAGTCTTTAGTCACTTCTCATTCAAAAATTCAAGCACCAATTGTGTGAGAAAACCTTATTCTAGACAATGTGTGGTAGCCTCCTGGATTCTGCGTCTAATCTGTGGGAGAGGATTAGTCATGAGTTTCTGGTAATCGTTAGGGTTGTTCAATTGTCTGGTCACTTCTGCCTCATACTTATCCCTGTCCTGTATTACAATACCACCAAAGATTATCAAACCACACTGGCCAGTTCTCAATACAATGAGTATTTTCAAAGAACTTCCCCTTTTCTCAAACAGAAAAGGAAAAAACATCAGAGAGCATCTAGTGTATTCCAATACTTGTATTCAAAAGTCCACAAACACTAGTCCAGAAATGTGGGGTTTACCCCCCATTAAAAGCCATTACAAATGTGGAAATTGCATTGCTTGTCAATACACTCTCGACACAAAAGAATTCAAACATGGGGATGTAAAAATGACTTTGCAGTAACACATTAACTGTGCCTCTAAAAATGTTATCTATTGTATCTGGTGTCCATCCAATTTGATATATATCGGACAAACATCACAACCAGTCAAGGCTAGATTCGAACAACATAGAAGCCGCATATGCTGTCAAATTGAAACTGCGCCTCTTGTACAACATTACACAGAGAAAGAACATACAGCTCATGACCTGAGGTGGGATATCATCGCGAAGGCAATTCCATCACCAAGAGGTGGAGATGTTTCATTTACACTACAGAGACTTGATTGTAAATGGATTGATAGATGTAATTCTATCAGACAAGGACTGAACACGATGGAGGAATGGCATAAGTTTGTTACCTTAACAAACTAAACTAATACTCCAATTGTAATACAGAACCCTCCATTCTCAAAGAAAGGACTTGTATGTTAGTGCGTGTTATTATGACGCTCCAAATCCTTTCAAAAGACATCATGGGACTAGTAATATGTAGTAATTGTATATAATTTGTACATGTGTGTGCCTAAGAACCTACTATCTCAAGTGTCTTATTATATGTTAATGTTTATGGACAGTGCCCCTTGATGGGTTTAAAATGTGTATATGTTTTATCTCTTATTTTTCCCTTTATCATAATTGAATGTAAAATTATTGGAATTTAGAGACACATATGTAGCACTGCGCTAAGCAGACTGCTATACTCGAAATCCTTTATGACATACCAGTAATTCCTAAAAATAGTAAATGCATCTTTAAATGGAAAATTACTTCATCCTCCCTCAAGTGTTACATATAACAACCATGCCCTTGCCGTTGTATTAGCACCGGCGGGAAGGATCCTTCCCTAAATCCTTCCATCAGTGTCACTTACAACACCGTGCACCACTTCTCTAGTGCATGCACGAGGGAACTCTTCCTGACACTGCATCCTAGCAGGTCTAATTGTTGCACGTTGTTGGAAGTAACATTCACCCTCTGTGCATTACCACTATGAGCGCGGAGGGTAGACACTTGTAATTATACAAGGCGTGAACATGGGATACAACACTGTTTGGATTCTCCGACCGGGAGTTTGTCTGGACAATATCCACACGGACCGACGTGCCATTAAAAGGCACAATGGAAGGAAAAACAACAACTCGATTGAGAGTACGCACAGGCTCTTTTATTTACAGTGAGTCCATTAGTGGGCATGTTAGCTAATGATATAAATTGATGTCATGCGTCCCAATTATACAAAATGGTTCGCCACGTGACAATTCTAAGCCCGTTACCATTCCTTTCAGGCAATTCCTATTTCCTTCTGGCCCTCCCTGAAGGAAGACGACAAAACCAGGATCTTCCTCCAAACCAAGAACCCTCATCAATATCTGCCCCCCTGCAGGAATAACACTAAATCAGGATCTTCAGATTTACTAAGAGGCACAACGTTGCCTTCATAATAGAAGAAATGAGTTGTGGTTCATACAATAAATCCTTAGGTAAGCATCATATTCCCCAGCCCACACAGCCCTATAGCTGTCACTCGTTTTTATAAACTAAAGATACCACTATCCCCAGATGTGTATCCTTCTAATGCGGCACATTTTTGTAGTCCCCAGGTCATAACAGTCCTGATGAGACCTTCATATTACAAGCAGGGGATAAAACTTCGTCAACATCAACTAAAGGACAGCCTCTAGGCAGAAGCACCAGAGAACAGTCCTTTTTTATTGTGAAGTAATCATTCAGACGTCCTTGTATATACCAATAACCTTTTTAAATACAAAGTTGCGCTATTGTCACCTCTTTTCTACATGTTGTGTTATGGTTACTTTACTTAGGGCGTTTTATCACTTATTTCTTATCACTGTTCACTGAAACAGTTTGTGCAGATATTTTGTATTATAACAAGAATAAATAACTCTTCTTTGTCTGAACTGAGTTCTATGACAGCAATAATTGGGTTATATAAGTCGTTCTTTAATTCATTTATGACAGACGTGTTCTGTTCAATTATTAAATTTTCCTTTTTTTTATTACATCTATACAGAATTATTCTGTGCCAATAAGAAATTGTTTTCAGAAATGAGTTCCATGTGAACACTTGTTATAAGTTTACACAGTGCCTTCCTTAGCAGCACAGGCCTATCAATGATTACGTACTACAAAGGAGAGTGGATACAACTCCCAAAGCCATGACGTTGAAGGCAGACAAATCTTTTAGTCTAGTTACTTGTGATGCAGAATGGGAATCATTTGGCTGATTCACCAGTACCATTCAGAATAAGACTAACCTTGTTTTTCCTATGATATCTTCCCAATTAGTGGAGGACCACCACTAGCATAATGATCATTTCGAGAAAAATACCTGCCTTAAGGTATTGAGCCAATTTAAGGCCTCATTACGACCAACTACTTGTCGAAATCGTTTCTAACCGACTCTGGCTCGGGGAGTCCGACCGATTACGATGTTTCCGAACACCGTTCGGTCGGATTGCCATTGACCTCAATGGGAACCTGTGTTCCGACCGACAACGCAGGCTCCCATTGAAAAAAGGGGTGGTTGTGGAAAACCCTGCACCCTGTGGCGGGCATCCCATGGTGCCTGCCACACTGTGCATGGTTGTAAAGAGGGGTCCCATGGGTACCCCCATGGGCCTTAACCGGAGGCCTCTGGGTGAATGGGGGCCTGCTACGTGACCCCAAAATCAGTGTCCAAGTCGTTTCATGTCGGACATACCGATTCAGAAAGGCTGTCAGAATCTGACATTGTAATACCTCGGTCGGGAACACGGACCATAGCCCGGTACGATTCGGCTCCGCCCGACTCTGAGTCTCCAAATGCCGGTCGGAACCGATGGTTACCTTTCCATCGTAATCGGTCGGTCTGAAATATTTCCGAGTCGGTCGGAAACATAGGTTCTGACAAGGGTTAGGAAAATCCGAATGCCATTCGGAGAGTTTCCGAACGACATCTTAATCAGCCCCTTAGCACGGTAGTTGACATCACTTTTTCTACTCTGGTAAGAAAACAAGTTCTAAGAACAACATGGAGTAATTGTTGTTTTGACTCAGTGTTGGCAGACACCATTAGTGGTCAATAGTTGCAGAGAATAGGGCAAGGAGAGTAAGTGTATAACTATTAATGATGAGAGGGTGGGTGCAGCACAGCCTGATCAAACTATTAAAAGGGGGAGGGTTGGGCATGGTTATGGACAATTTTTTAGCACTGATTGGAGTGGGTGGACTAGAGAATGTAAGGAAAGATAACTTACCTATACTGGCAAAGGAGCTCAGGTAGAGAGAGAGACTAAAGAGAGTACAATGGTGATGGACATGGTTGGACAATTGCTGGTTGATAGCCCAGCTGTGGGGCTCAGCCTCTGCCTCTACTACAGTGGTGAACCTTCCTGTTCAATTAATGGGGATTGTATTTTCCCACTTTTAGCCCCAAGGAGGTCCCGCTGGGCCTCCTCCCCCTATGGGGCTGAGGGGGAGGAGGGCAGTTTATTTCTACCCAGCACCCTTCTATAGCTTTTTTTCCCCAAACTTCAGAACAGGGGACAAAGTCCCTTAGTCTTGTAATGGCTGGCAGCAATATTTTGCTGATGCTGCTGGCTGCAAATCAGAGTGCTCACTCCTGTGGGAGGTTGACTACCACAGGATTGAATTGGACCTAGGGAAAAAAAGCTCCCTGGGCCAATCAGAATGCTCTATTTTTGAAATGGCACTCCCGCAAGAGTCTCGCAAGACTCTCATAGGCCCAACCGTCCAGATATGCAAATATATTAAAACCTTAATTTCTCAAAAACTATTGAAGTAGTTACAAAAAATTACAGAAAGCACAATCTGTGAACCAAGATCTAGCATCTTGCCAAATTTGGAGTAATTCCGTTCAGCGGTTTTTGGGATTAAACTTCTTAAAGAAGTCTATGGAAAATGCTAAGAATTTTGCATTTTGGGATTCCCCTTTTTTCTCAACACCCACTTGATGGATCACCCTGAAATGTTCCATGCACTAACTAGTCAGAAAGAATCACTGTTTTGGAATGTTTTGTGGAGATTCGTCAAATGGGGCCAAAAAGTTATTAGCAACACAAAATAAGTTTTTCCTATGGAACAGCTGTATTTATTTAAACATATATATATATATAGAGAGAGAGATATATATATATATATATATATATATAGATAGATATATATGTGTGTGTGTGTGTGTATCTATCTATATATCTATCTATATATATCTATATAGATATATAGATAGATAGATATTTATATTTATATTTATTTTTTGTTTGCTCCTTTGTAACAAAGACAGTGGACGCAGACATTTTGGTGCAAAAAGTCCATTTATGGTTCTGAAATGAGTCCTGATCACTTTGAACATGGTGCTCTTCATATAAATTAGTGCACTTTTTGGAGCATGTGTCTCCACTGTCTTTTGTTGCAAAGATGTGAGCAAATAAATAAATTATATATAAAAAATGTAAACATCACTTACCTAGCCCCATCTCCTCGGCACCAAGCAGGTCGAGCAGGTCCTCTTCTCTGTCTTTTAGGTAAGCCCAGAGGTGTGTCACCTATTGCTGGGTGCAAGAGACCTTGATGTGGCAGTGCATGCTGTGCTGCACTCTCCATCATAGTAGACGAGGCTTCATCACTAGGGATAATCAAGATAATCAAGGTATATGGACATAGACATTTGGTACTGTTGGACTTGGCCCTTTTTGCAGGCTCATCCGAGAACTTTTGCCTTCCTCCTGCATTTTTTCTGACCTGTTGTTGGTGGTTTTATGACTCTGGGCACTTTATCACTGCTGATCAGTGCTAAAGTGCATATGCTCTCTCTTGTAAACTTGGAAAGATTGGTCAACACCTGTTTGGCATATTTAATTTACCTGTAAGTCCCTTGTACAGTGGTATTCCATATACCCAGGGCCTGTAAATTAAATGCTACTGGTGGGCTTGCAGCACTGCTTGCACCACCCACCGAAGTGGCCTTTCAAACCTGTCTCAGGCCTCTGCCACTGCAGGGCCTGGCGCGCAGTTTACTGTCGCAGTGACGTGGCATGTAAAGTGGTTGCCACATCCAAACTCCCCTTTTACTACATATATATCACCCCTAAGGTAGGCCCTAGCTGGCCCTATGGGTAGGGTGCTGTGTAGGCAAAAGGTAGGACATGTGCCTTAACTGTGTGGCATTTCCTGGTAGTGACAATCAGCCTATTTGGTTTCTCACTGCTGTGAGGCTGCCCTCTCTTAGGTTTGCATTGGGGATTCCCTGATATGTGTTCAGTGGTAATTTCTGATCTGAGAGGGGTAGCATGGCCATGTTTGGTATGTTTGGAATAGTAGTGATAAATCCTGATTATTTGTGAAAGCAGATTTATTATTACTGTATTAGAAATGCCACTTTTACAAGTGGTCATTTCTGTGTGCTTATGTGTCTTTGTGCCTCTGCTGGTTTGTGAATTGACTGTCTAGTTTTGGAGTGACAGAGAGAGGGGATGTGAATTCTCCTCAGACAGCCACTGGGGGGGGAAGGGTTGAGGTGTGACCTGCCATTCCTGGATGAGTCAGGGCTGGGCTGAATAGACCTGGGCTGCATTTGGAGTAGTGGGAGGAGATTTCTCTGCACCTGAATAGGCCTGGTCTGCCCTGAACAATGCTGTCTCCAACTACTGCCAGGAAACTACACCAGTGAGGACAGAACTGGTTTGGACTGGGCTCAGAGCCCACTGCCACCAGAGAACAAAGACTTTGGGACTATAAGTACAGGGGCTGTGACCCCATGTTTTTGAGAAGATACTGCATGGGACTTGTACCCAGGGGCTGCTGGCTCTACAGACTGCACCTTGCCAGGAGGAACCACAATTGGATTGGATTACTCTGCTGCCTGCTGGGTGGAGAGAAGGACTGCCACTGTTGTTACCTAGAGCCTTGTGCTGGCCTGTCTGTTCCCCCCAGTGATCTCCCCAGGGCTGTGTGGCTTGCCCTGGGTGATTTGAAAACAGCGCAAGGTGAGCGCTGTGCGTCTCACCCTGTAGTTTTAACTACAGCGTGAGGGAAGCGCTGGAAGGTGTCGTCATTCTCAGTGCTTAAGAGTAAAGCGCTACAACTTGAAGATCCTTAAGCTGACGACACTGGTGGGTGGGCCCAGCCGGCGGAGACTTCGCTCCGTGCCGCACCCGAGGCCACCTGAGACCAGGAGAGGTCTCCAACGCGGGGACTGCTCGTTTCTTTCCCATGTGGGGAGATGGTGCTGCTGCTGGTGTCACGTGGAGCCTGACTGCGGCCACAGCACATTATCTTCGCAACAAGGGAGCCACCGAGAAGGTTAGCCCCGCCTAAGGGTGGGCGGAGCAATCCCATTACAGAGATGGCAACCGACTCCGGAAGCTCCCTGCATCGTCCGGCAACGCCTGTCCAGGCTGCCCGAGTCTCCTGAAGTAGCAGGGGGAGAAGCGGCCTTCCACGCAGCACCGCCCATTCCCTGTCCTGCCCACCAAGAATGGAGGTGAGCACCCAAACGGGGACAGGGGAAAGTTCGTACTAGGGGATGAGGTGTTTCATGACGTATTGGTGTTCTCATAACGTGAGCAACTCACAAGTGCTTACTTGCTTTCACCCAATTGTAGTGTTATGACAATGGCCCAATTGGCCAAGTGATTTATGTGATTCTGTGTGAAGTCATGACAAGTGCCTTGTGGCACAATGATTTATGTGATTATGGTCTAATATGTTTTATGTTGAATACAAAGGATATTTTTATATAACCTTGTGTGGAGTACTTTTTGTGGTGTGCCTAGTGTGTCACTGGTGTGTGTGTGTGTTGTGCAAACGCTTTATAAATTGCCACTGGAATAAGCCTGACTGCTCTGCCAAGCTACCAAGGGGGTGAGCAGGGTTTATCTTCATTGTGTAACTCCCTTGCCCTGACTAGAGTGGTGGGTTCTGCCTGGCTTAGGTGCATACCCTGGCCAACCAGAAACCCCATTTCTAACAGCTACACTAATAGTTTCTCACATTTAAATATACCTAATGTCTATGTCCATCTAACTTGATTATCCATAGTGACAAAGCCTTGTCTACTCTGACCACAAGGGATGCATACCATGTTGATGTTCCTGACACCAACCCAGAGGCTCTTCTCCTAGCTTTGCCGCAGTGGACCTTATCTTTCAAGCTAGACAATGCCAGTTAGCACTCACAATTCATTATATCAGAGCTTACAGGGACTGAGACTCAAGCAGTGTGACTCACTCAGAAGTAACCACGGGCGGAGACCTCCGCTCCGCCCACGGAGTGTGCGGAGATTTGCCCTCGTTGCCTTCCGCGGAGAACGCAGAGAAGGCAAATCTCCTGAGAACTGCGCATTCGCGCGCACCCGCGCATGCACAGAAATGTGGACGCGCGCGCATGCGCAGTTCTCACAAGGATTAGCGAGACGGCGAAGGAGAGGAGGAGAGCAGCCCGGGGACACCGCATGCCAGGTAAGTGGTTTTTAATTTATTTTTTAATCATGTTTAATTACTTTTTATAATTGGGGGGTGGAGGCGTGTGGCGTAGCGGAGTTCCACGGAATTTGTTTTCAACTCCGTGGACCTCCGCGTAGCCCAACTACGCACACTATGCCCGGGGTTACTCAGAAGTCCATAAACCAGGATGTTCAAAAAGTGGTATTAAATGTGGTGGAGCCCGTTTCTCACACAGACATATCTGTGTTTCTTGATTTCTGTCTCTTCATTCATGCTGTTACTTTCAAGCAAACAGTTCAACCCAGAGCTGTGACTGGCATGGCAAAGGTTCACTGTAAACTGAAAAAACAAATTACAGCACATGGTATACTTCTATTGTCAAGGATAGGCTAATTAATAAATGTCAGAACCCCGTTCAGAGGGTCACAGGGCAAGCAAGGGCTACTGGGCTCAACCATGGGGGTTGAGGCCATTTACATCCGATGTCCCGGGGCTGACCTACTATGGATCCTGAGCAACTGGGCCAAGTACCCCTTCAGGACTTGACTCTCAGTGGTAGCGTGTATTTAGCAGTCCAAGGCTTCTCGGGCAGGAGGGGGTAGACACAGGGGCGTGAACACAGGCTCACAACTCAAAATAAGTTCAAAAGTAGCACTAAATTATTATTCAGTCAAATACTTGCTTTTATGAAAAAAAGGAAGCATTTATATACCAACGCAAAGTAAATATGGCGTTAACAAACAATTCACACATTCCTCCAAGGTCAGGACTCTAGTGTTTCAATTGGGGGTTCCTGAGTCCCACTCCCATCTCACTAGTGGTAGTGGTTATTTCCCATTCAATTTAACAACATTCCGGTTAAGCCCCACTAGTAGTCTGAGTCTCAGAAGTCCCACTCTGACTCCAACTAAAATGAAAAGTGTTCCAGCATTGAAGCGCCATATGGCAGGCAAGTTTCCCTTCTGGCCCTTAAATTAATCTTATCCACACCGGCAGGACCTGCATGACAGGAGTCTCTGGGAGCACCATACCCACACGGGCCCTGAAGTTCCAGCAGCTGGCTCCGGTGCATACCACACAATGGCTCCACAGGGGCAGCGAGCGAGTGTCTTTGAGTTCCTCAGACACAGTCATGTGGGGACAGTGGCCAGGGGTCCTCAACACTCCTTCATGTTGGTAACTTTTGTTGGATCATCCCCACAGGTGGGAGGGGGAGTTCTATGCTCCTGGTGCAGATCTTCAGTCGGGTCACCATGACGGCCTCTTCCTCTTGGCAATTGTCTCAATCAGACCAAACTGCTTGCTTTTTTTCCTGGTGGCCCCACCTGGCATGCAGGGTCACCATCCTCACTCTGCACATGGGCTACAGCTCTATTGGCATGGCAGTATTCTTCATGGCGGCGCAATTGGCATATGAGGGTCGCTGACTTCACTTCGCATACAGGTTACAGCCCGATCAGCATAGCAGCAATCTTTACGGTGGCCCCACCTGGCATAAGGGGTCGCCACCTTCACACAGTACACAGGCTATGGCCCGATCGGCATGGCAGTAATATTGACGGCAGCCCCGCCTGGCATACTGGGTTGTCGACTTCCCTTGCACATGAGCTACGACCTGATCGGTGCAGAAGCTGTCTCCTTTCACCTCGCACCAGTAATCCAATCACCAGGATCCACCACTGTACCTCGCTCGTTCCAGCACTCTAATGTTCCTCACAGGGCCCACTGCTCTTGGCATGCAGGCAAGCAGGTACAGGTGCTCCAGGCTCCATGGGCAAGTGGTCTTGGATCCCCTGGGTGATGTCCCCTCACCCAGCTGCGAGATTGGCAGAACTTAGCCTCCAGCCCTCATCACAGGAAGATGTCTTGTAGAGCCTCCTCCTTGCACAGCCTGACTGGCTGATTGACAGTTGACAAGTTTGGGGGCTTCTAGCTCCACTTCTTATAGCCCATTTCCAGACACCAAATGTAAATTAGGGTTTGAGTATATGCTGAGGGTTTGCTTCCTCATGGAGTGCCCTCTCCTCTGCCCTGCCCATCTTCCAGAAAGCAGTCTCTTACAGCAGGAGCGACTACAAATCTAATAGCCTCACAACACAGGCCTAGGGAGTGACTAGAGGTTCAAACCTGCATTTCATCCACAGTGGTATGTGTATCAAAAGGTTACTACAGGGTCTTAGGCCCACTCTTCATGATTCACTTATCAGCCCCATCTCCTTCCTGAGACGTGCCCAGTCCCCTTTCCAGTGACCTCTCTCTAAATAATACAGCACCCTTTAAAGTATACGGAAGACCCTGGCTCTCCTTTCCGCCAGTGTGTTCCACCCAGCTCACAAGAATGCATGAATCCACAGAGCTGTCTGGGGGAGGAGGGCTGGGGGGGGGATTCCTCAACCTTAATATGCTCCTCCAATCACCCATGGGACTCCCAAAATGGAACCTAGAATGTTTTTTTTACTTTATTTATCAATTTTTATAGCAGTAGGATCACAAGCATCAGTGCAGCAGTACCCTTGCCACATTGTTCTCTACAACATCGTTGAAGTCATTTCGTATAAGAAACAGCGCTGAAAAATAACTTTGTGTTCATTAGTCTCAGAATGCAGTTCATCTTTCATTGCCGTGTCCATTTCTTGTCCTGTGGCGCCTGATTGATACCATTTCCGACAGAACATTATCCATGTCCTGCCCTTTCCTTGCCCCCTGTGCCCCTAATCCCACCCTATCCCTCAGTTTGGTACACAATACTCATTGGCTGCTGTCATCCTGTGCCCTTTCACTCAAATAGTCTCAATGGTCACCAGATGTCCTTAGGCCTGGATGCTATAGGTTGTAGTTCGGCAACCAGCTTGCTGTAAGTATCACAGTACATTAAACTTTTAAGTCATTGTTCAATAGTTGGTATACTTCTGCGCCCCCAGTGAATAGCCAGCTCCCTTTTGGCTGTGAGCAGTGCTATGCCTACAAACCTATGCATTGCCTTCGGGATCTCTGCAACGTAACCTAGTAATGCCAGCAGTGGAGTCGGCCTAATTGTGAGACTTGTCATTTGCTGCAGTTCTTTAAATATGTGTCCAGTACTCAGCCACTCCACTACATGTCCATGTCATGTGTATGTAGCCCGCCTCTGGGTCCCGGCACTTGGGACAGTTTGCCGTGCGGGAGGGGTCTATGCGTGCCATCTTAACCGGCGTCATGTACACCCTGCGCAGGTATTTGTAATGTAACAGCTTGTGTCTATAATTGCCAGAGACCTTGCAGGTTTGGGCGAAGCACTCTTTCCATACGTCGTCTGAAATGGGATGCCCCAGATCTGCCTCCCACGCCCCCCTAAGCTTGCTGTCGTGTGCGGGCATATTCTCTAGGCCACCCTGGTATTTTCTGGGTACCAGTCTGCCCCCCTCACTGTCAGATATGAGTAGCTTTAACGGTGTAAAATTGTCAGGCTCTATGGGGTATGAGGATATTCGGCTCCGCAGCACGTTTTGGATTCTGATCAGTACAAACTGGTTCATGAGGGTAGCGCCCGTAATGCGTCTGTCTTCTGTGCGCGAGTAAATATGACCCCCAGGAAAAACATCCCCAAATGTAAACAGCCCAAACTGAACCTATAATGTTTTATGTATTGTACCTTTGACAGGCACCCATACACCCAGCACATGCACTGCACAGCACCACATCTTCCATGCATTGTACCATTCACAGGCACATATACACCCAGCATATGAATATCACACACATGCACTGCACAACATTACATCATCCATGTATTGTACCATTCACAGGCACACATACACTCAGCATGTGCATATAGCACACACTGCACAGCTCAACCTGATGACCTGATGCAAGTCAACGGTGAGTTCAGCACACGCAGAGGAACATTACATGTAGAGTGAGTGTAGGAAGGTAGGATCTGACTGCATGGTTACCCCCACTTTTTCCTGGTGTTTTGCTGGTTTTTGACTAGTCTGACTGGGATCCTGCTAATCAGGACCCCAATCAATCTGCTTTCTCCCTAAATTGGTTGTGTAATGTACTTTAGGTACACTCCAGATTGGATACTGGGGTACCCTTATCAGTCCCTAGTATATGGTACACCATGTACCCAGGGCATAGGTACCCCAGAGGCCTCCCATGGGCTGATGAATGTATTATGCCACCCATGAGAGGCCATTCAAAATGGCACAACAGGTCTGCTACAGCAGCCTGTGTAAGCTGGTGCTTGCACCACTTACTTAGATATAGGTTCACTATATCTATCTAAATCACTGCACTTAAAAACCTATCAGTCACCCCTATGGCAGGCCTTATCAATTCTGAAGGCAGGGTGCTGGGTTTTACGTGAGAGGGTGCCCCTGCATGAGTAGAGCCCCTCTGCAGCCTTCGGAGACCATTCTCCGGGGATGTCAGTGATGCAGCCAGACATATAGGTTAAGTTGCATTATAACCTCGCAGTAAATGCTAACTTTAAAACGGCTGCTTAGAAACATGTTTTGTTTGGTGTCAAACACCTTGGAATCATACCTCCACACCAGTAACTGGTGTGGGAGGTATGATTCCACCCTTCTAAAACCACTACTGTGGGTCACCGGTCTACCCGGTACCAGCTTTCTCAATCTGGGCAGCACAAAATGGACGCTGCCGGCCACAGACACGATTCTGCTCTCCTGCTGCTGAGCCAAGCTCGAGCAGAGGAAGGCATGACAATAGGGATCCTGTCACAGGGAGGTGTGACCACCTCCCAGACAGGGTTTAGTGTATTGGTGCTGGGTGGGTGCACTCTGAGAGTGCCAGAAAGTAAAACAAGCTGCTTTACATTCCTTCAAGATTAAGCCTGAAGGCTGCTCTCCATAGCTACCACTAGGATAGCTTTCTAAAGGTTATCTTTGACCTCATACATCATAAGGGTCGTGTGGACTGGTACAAGGTGCCCACTTTAATTAGTGGACAGCATATACCAGGCCACCTTCTCACATTGGTGTGCAGCGGTTGGGATTCAAGCTTGCTATTGTTTTACCAGATAAATCTCATTGAGTGATTAACTGAAAACCACTAAGTATTAGGCACATATAATACATCAAGATTTGAATAAGTAAGTTCTACTGAACTTGGAGTTGGGTAAGTCAAGGGTCTAGCACACCTTTTCTCCAACTCAGGAGAGTTTAGTCTCCACTAGGTTAGATAGGTGCCTACACCATATAACACTAGTATGTCTTCTAGAGGAGAAGCCAGTGGCTCTCTGCCAACTAGGTACAATGATCTCTCATTCCAGGAATTGAGAGCCATGTGTGTGTCTTGGAAGTTGAGGACAGGGAGAAGTGCAAGCACCCAACGTCTCATTGAGATGTTGCTCTTGGATGACCTTAGGAAGACTCCAGGGTCTGATGAGGCAGATAGAGTGGGTGGGGCAGGGAATGAGGAAAGGCCAGGAAGTGAAACCTTCTTTGACCTGGACTCCAACCCTGGCCAGGAGGATCAGAATGATTCTAACCTGGAAAACACAGATCTTCCCGGCAGGTGGGGGAGAAGGCCCCAGTGGCCCTCTCTTTACTCCACCAGGAAGAGTACAGAGTTTACCTAGGAGATCTAGATCTCCCTCTGTAGAATCTCAGCACTCAGGAACTTCTGTAGGGACTTCCATATCAAATAAAAGGGAATCCTCTTATGAGAGACAGTGCCAACTTCTGGAGCTTGAGAAAATCAAGCTTAGGCTCAAGAAGGAGCAGTTGGCCCTAGACAGGGAATCCCTAGAGCTCCAGAGAGCTACAAAGAGATTGGGACTAGAGTCCCATGGTGGCAGCAACAGTGTCCCTAGGGTTAAGGAGTATACTCATGATCATAGGAACCTGAACAAGATAGTCCCTCCCTACCAAAGTGGGGATGACATCCACAAATGGATAACTGCACTAGAGAGGGCCTGTAAGGTACAGAGGGTCCCTCAGGAGCAGTGGGCAGCTATCTTGTGGCTCTCCTTTGCTGACAAAGGTAGAGATAAGCTCCTCACTGTTAGAGAAGAGGATGCTGACAGTTATTCAGTTCTGAAGAGTGCTCTCATTGATGGGTTTGGCTTAACCACTGAACAGTACAGGATTAAGTTCAGAGACACCCAAAAGACACAGACTCGGGACTGGGTAGACTTTGTAGATGGTGCTACAAAGGCTCTGGAAGGTTGGATACTTGGCAGCAAGGTGCATGACTATTTAGGATTGTACAATTTGATTATGAGGGAGTAAATCCTTAATAATTGTCAAAAACAGCTTTTGCATCAGTACCTGGTGGACTCAGATCTGACTTCTCCCCAAGAATTGGGAAAGAAGGCAGATAAATGGGTCAGAACCAGGGTGAAACAAAAGAACCAGGGTGGTGACCAGAAGAAGGATTCTTCCAAGACCCAAGAGAAAGGTGGGGATAAATCAAAAGATAAGTCCTCTGAAGGGCCCCAAAATCCTCTTCTGGGGGTGGGTCCCAAAATCCTTCCTCCCCTGAAAAGAAACCTCATTGCTTTGTCTGTAAGAAGCCAGGCCACAGGAAAAATGATGCCATTTGCCCCAAGGTCAGCAATAAGGAAAATATTCCTCCAAACACTACTTCTACACCTACTGGTACTCCAGGTAGTAAATCCCCAGGTGGTGGTAGTGCACCCAAAAATTTGGTTGGGTTTTCTTGGGGAACTGAGGTGGACACTGGTCTAGCCAAGTACCCCACACAGGCCACTTTAGTCTGTGATGGTGGCATGGGGTTTGCCACTTTTACTGTCAGTCCCAATTCCTTGGGCAAGTACAGACAAGAGCCTCTGATCAATGGTCAGAAAGCTGTAGCCTATAGAGACACAGGAGCCAGTGTCACCATGGTGACAGGAACCTTAGTGCCCCTAGCTCAGCTTTTACCTGAGTTTAAGTACCAGGTGACCAATACTGATGGTGTGAGGACAGATCATCCCATGGCCATAGTCAATCTCAGCTGGGGAGGGGTCACTGGTCCAAAGAGAGTGGCAGTGTCCCCAAACTTGCCTGTAGATTACCTATTGGGTAATGATTTAGAAACTTCAGCCTGGGCTGAAGTAGAGCTGAAGGCCCATCTACAGATATTAGGCCTCCCTGAGACAGTTGGTGGGAACCCTAGGGCCTCAGTCCAACCCCAGGGAAATGTTGGAGTAGTGAAGCCTGGAAGAATGGCCCACTATGCTCCACCAGAGAGCAAAGGGAAGAAGAAAAAGTCCTCTTCCCCCCAAACATTAGGTAAGGGTCAGCTTCCTCGGGGAACTGATCCTACCCCTTGTGGAGGAACTGCCCCAGAGGTGGTCAGGAATGTCTTGGCCACACCACTAAGGGCAGGGGACCCTTCCAAGGTGGTACCCAGTCTGGAGCAGGTATCCTGCCCCTCTCTACCCAGCCTCAGTCAGCTTAGGGCTGCAGAGGTCAGGGATGTCAGTGGACCCCTAGGGACCCAATGTCCAGAGGAACCCCCTCATCATCAGATTAGGGACACCCAGTCTAGTAGCACTAGCCAGGTGAATATTCCTCAACCTTCTGAGGGATCTCTCTTACCCTTAGGTAGTGACATCCCTCAGATGGACTCTGTTGGGCAAAGGAAAACTTGGGACCACCTGGTTCCAAACCTCCCCTGGCCCTCCACTGTCCCAACCAAAGGGACTCAACCCCCAGCTGTAGGCAGCCAGAGGTTGACCCCTAGGGCCAGATATAACTCAGTCATGGAAAGAAAGGCCTCCATAGTGACCAGTGCTCTGAGGAAGCTGAGACCAACTTTATTAGGGCCTCACTTCACTACTCAGGCACCCCACCAGCCTTTTATTTTGCCAAAGCACCCTACAGGTAGTAAACCCAAATGTTGGAGAACACCCAAGACCCTTCAAGGGAGGGACTCCTTAGTGGACCATAAGACAGGGGGTATCCATGCGAGTGCAGGAGCTTCCTTATATGGCCACTTAGTCAATAAAGTCTCAACTGGGCAAGGTTAGTCTTATCTCCTTTCGTTTGGGGGGGGGTTATGTATAAGAAGGTAGGATCTGACTGCATGGTTACCCCCACTTTTTTCCTGGTGTTTTGCTGGTTTTTGACTAGTCTGACTGGGATCCTGCTAATCAGGACCCCACTCTATCTGCTTTCTCCCTAAATTGGTTGTGTAATGTGCTTTAGGTATACTCCAGATTGGATACTGGGGTACCCTTATCAGTCCCTAGTATATGGTACACCATGTACCCAGGGCATAGGTACCCCAGAGGCCTCCCATGGGCTGAAGCATGTATTAGGCCACCCACGAGAGCCCATTCAAAATGACACAACAGGTCTGCTACAGCAGCCTGTGTAAGCTGGTGCTTGCACCACTTACTTAGATATAGGTTCACTATATCTATGTAAATCACTACACCTAAAAACCTATCAGTCACCCCTTTGGCAGGCCTTATCAATCCTGAAGGCAGGGTGCTGGGTTTTACGTGAGAGGGTGCCCCTGCATGAGCAGAGCCCCTCTGCAGCCTTCGGAGACCATTCTCAGGGGTTGTCAGTGATGCAGCCAGACATATAGGTTAAGTTGCATTATAACCTCGCGGTAAATGCTAACTTTAAAACGGCTGCTTAGAAACATGTTGTGTTTGGTGTCAAACACCTTGGAATCATACCTCCACACCAGTAACTGGTGTGGGAGGTATGATTCCACCCTTCTAAAACCACTACTCTGGGTCACCGGTCTACCCGGTACCAGCTTTCTCAATATGGGCAGCACAAAATGGACGCTGCCGGCCACAGACACGATTCTGCTCTCCTGCTGCTGAGCCAAGCTCGAGCAGAGGAAGGCCTGACAATAGGCATCCTGTCACAGGGAGGTGTGACCACCTCCCAGACAGGGTTTAGTGTATTGGGGCTGGGTGGGTGCACTCTGAGAGTGCCAGAAAGTCTGCACTGGGGGCACATTTGGTGTCCCTGTGCATAGTCCAGCTCAAACCAGTTCTGGGAGCCATTGGCTCCTGCTCTGGCGCAAAACTGGACAAAGGACATGGGTGGAGCCACCCCTCTGTCCTGCCCCTCCCCTAGGTGGGTCCACAGAATGTTTCCAACCCTTTCCCGTGGGTATAAAGTGGGATACCTGGCTACAGGACTTCAGATTTTACCTGGACAAGATTCTGCTAAGAAGAAACCAAGTACTTCGACTGGCTGCACGACGCTGGACAACTGAAGAATCTCCCTTGGAGTAAAGGAGTTACTCCCCTGCAGTAGCAGGCACCTAAGTGCATCTGACCAGCTTGCATCTCCAGAGCTCCTGCAGACTCTGACGAATTCAGCAACACAGGAGGTGGGTTCTCGAAGGTCCCTGTGGTTGATCTGACCTCTCAGCGATTCTGAGACCAGTATCCCTTGTGGGGACCGTGCAACCCGAACCCCTGTGCACCACATACATTTGCACGAGCATATGCTTGTTGGCAATCCCTGAGCTTGTGCTTTGGACTCCGTTTAGTACTGACCCCGAGCAGCATTTGCACTGAAGATATCCGGCCTCCACTCACCGAGTGCTCTGTGGGCTGGTGCTTTGTGAATTCGCTTGAGGTCTCCTCACGATCCCTGGTCCATTGGCCTGTGGGTCCTGGCGAGGGTCACCTTGTTTGTTCTTGGGCTTCCCTGGTTGCTCCAGACGTGCCCTGACTCCCTGTTGCTTGGACAGTCCCCTGGACCTTGCTGGTCCACACCGTAACCTGTTTGTCCTTCCTGCGTGGGTTGCAGTTGCCAAGGCTTGTTGGTGCTCCAGCCTGACACCGACTCCTCAGCACTCGACATCCTTTGTGGGGCAGCTCACCTCCGGGTACTGGTTGTCCTCGACATCTCCTGGTCCTCGTGGCTGCAGAGTCAAGCATCCTTTCTTCACACCTGAAGCACCCAACATCGGTGAGCATTCGTCTACCGAGCCCTTGGTCACCTGAAATGACCCAGACTCTGTCCTCTCTGCTTTCAGATTCCTCTCACCTAGAATCCAGGCTTGGATTCCACCGGACACTCTTCACCTTCCTGGCAGCAGTACTTCTTCGCAACTCTCCATTGAAAACGACGAAGGTTTCCGACACCACTTGACCCCTATGCACCCGGCTCCTCTGGGATAGGTAACGCGGGTACTTCGGTACTCACTGGTGTGTTGGCTCTAGAACCTCTTATGTTCCAAAGGGTTTGCTTGAAGTCCTCGTAGAAGTGTCCTTAAACTGTAACTTTACAACCGCGACTTTCCCATAAAGTTGCACGGAGCACGCAGTCGTGTTTCCTCACTGCACCCGTCCACCGTGGGCGCCCTGTGTCACAGCCTTGGGTGGTTCCTTGGGGTCCCAGTGATTCTACGTGCTCTAGGCACTGTGTCTAGTCAAGTCGTGATTGTTATACCATTTTTTTAGTATATGGTTCGGTCTCCCCCTGGAGCCCGCTGTGTATTGTGCTACTTACGAAGGTTCTATTGATTCAGTATTGTGTGCTTTGTGTTCTAATCTCATGTAGAGATTAGTAGAGAGTGTTATAGTAATAAATACATATTTTTATATCACTACTGTGTGGTTCTCCTTTCATTTAGTCATTCAGGAAGTGATACTCTGGTAAAACAAGCTGCTTTACATTCCTTCAAGATTAAGCCTGAAGGCTGCTCTCCACAGATACCACTAGGATAGCTTTCTAAAGGTTATCTTTGACCTCATACATCATAAGGGTCGTGTGGACTGGTACAAGGTGCCCACTTTAATTAGTGGACAGCATATACCAGTCCACCTTCTCACATTGGTGTGCAGCGGTTGGGATTCAAGCTTGCTATTGTTTTACCAGATAAATCTCATTGAGTGATTAACTGAAAACCACTAAGTATTAGGCACATATAATACATCAAGATTTGAATAAGTAAGTTCTACTGAACTTGGAGTTGGGTAAGTCAAGGGTCTAGCACACCCTTTCTCCAACTCAAGAGAGTTTAGTCTCCACTAGGTTAGATAGGTGCCTACACCATATAACACTAGTATGTCTTCTAGAGGAGAAGCCAGTGGCTCTCTGCCAACTAGGTACAATGACCTCTCATTCCAAGAATTGAGAGCCATGTGTGTGTCTAGAAAGTTGAGGACAGGGAGAAGTGCAAGCACCCAACGTCTCATTGAGATGTTGCTCTTGGATGACCTTAGGAAGACCCCAGGGTCTGATGAGGCAGATAGAGTGGGTGGGGCAGGGAATGAGGAAAGGCCAGGAAGTGAAACCTTCTTTGACCTGGACTCCAACCCTGGCCCGGAGGATCAGAATGATTCTAACCTGGAAAACACAGATCTTCCCGGCAGGTGGGGAGAAGGCCCCAGTGGCCCTCTCTTTACTCCACCAGGACGAGTACAGAGTTTACCTAGGAGATCTAGATCTCCCTCTGTAGAATCTCAGCACTCAGGAACTTTTGTAGGGACTTCCATATCAAATAAAAGGGAATCCTCTTATGAGAGACAGTGCCAACTTCTGGAGCTTGAGAAAATCAAGCTTAGGCTCAAGAAGGAGCAGTTGGCTCTAGACAGGGAATCCCTAGAGCTCCAGAGAACTACAAAGAGATTGGGACTAGAGTCCCATGGTGGCAGCAACAGTGTCCCTAGGGTTAAGGAGTATACTCATGATCATAGGAACCTGAACAAGATAGTCCCTCCCTACCAAAGTGGGGATGAGATCCACAAATGGATAACTGCACTAGAGAGGGCCTGTAAGGTACAGAGGGTCCCTCAGGAGCAGTGGGCAGCTATCTTGTGGCTCTCCTTTGCTGACAAAGGTAGAGATAAGCTCCTCACTGTTAGAGAAGAGGATGCTGACAGTTGTTCAGTCCTGAAGAGTGCTCTCATTGATGGGTTTGGCTTAACCACTGAACAGTACAGGATTAAGTTCAGAGACACCCAGAAAATACAGACTCGGGACTGGGTAGACTTTGTAGATGGTGCTACAAAGGCTCTGGAAGGTTGGATACTTGGCAGCAAGGTGCATGACTATTTAGGATTGTACAATTTGATTATGAGGGAGTAAATCCTTAATAATTGTCAAAAACAGCTTTTGCATCAGTACCTGGTGGACTCTGATCTGCCTTCTCCCCAAGAATTGGGAAAGAAGGCAGATAAATGGGTCAGAACCAGGGTGAAACAAAAGAACCAGGGTGGTGACCAGAAGGATTCTTCCAAGACCCAAGAGAAAGGTGGGGATAAATCAAAAGATAAGTCCTCTGAAGGGCCCCAAAAATCCTCTTCTGGGGTGGGTCCCAAAATCCTTCCTCCCCTGAAAAGAAACCTCATTGCTTTGTCTGTAAGAAGCCAGGTCACAGGAAAAATGATGCCATTTGCCCCAAGGTCAACAATAAGGAAACTATTCCTCCAAACACTACTTCTACACCTACTGGTACTCCAGGTAGTAAATCCCCAGGTGGTGGTAGTGCACCCAAAAATTTGGTTGGGTTTTCTTGGGGAACTGAGGTGGACACTGGTCTAGCCAAGTACCCCACACAGGCCACTTTAGTCTGTGATGGTGGCATGGGGTTTGCCACTTTTACTGTCAGTCCCAATTCCTTGGGCAAGTACAGACAAGAGCCTCTGATCAATGGTCAGAAAGCTGTAGCCTATAGAGACACAGGAGCCAGTGTCACCATGGTGACAGGAACCTTAGTGCCCCTAGCTCAGCTTTTACCTGAGTTTAAGTACCAGGTGACCAATACTGATGGTGTGGCCATAGTCAATCTCAGCTGGGGAGGGGTCACTGGTCCAAAGAGAGTGGCAGTGTCCCCAAACTTGCCTGTAGATTGCCTATTGGGTAATGATTTAGAAACTTCAGCCTGGGCTGAAGTAGAGCTGAAGGCCCATCTACAGATATTAGGCCTCCCTGAGACAGTTGGTGGGAACCCTAGGGCCTCAGTCCAACCCCAGGGAAATGTTGGAGTAGTGAAGCCTGGAAGAATGGCCCACTATGCTCCACCAGAGAGCAAAGGGAAGAAGAAAAAGTCCTCTTCCCCCCAGACATTAGGTAAGGGTCAGCTTCCTTGGGGAACTGATCCTACCCCTTGTGGAGGAACTGCCCCAGAGGTGGTCAGGCATGTCTTGGCCACACAACTAAGGGCAGGGGACCCTTCCAAGGTGGTACCCAGTCTGGAGCAGGTATCCTGCCCCTCTCTACCCAGCCTCAGTCAGCCTAGGGCTGTAGAGGTCAGGGATGTCAGTGGACCCCTAGGGACCCACTGTCCAGAGGAACCCCCTCATCATCAGATTAGGGACACCCAGTCTAGTAGCACTAGCCAGGTGAATATTCCTCAACCTTCTGAGGGATCCCTCTTACCCTTAGGTAGTGACATCCCCCAGATGGACTCTGTTGGGCAAAGGAAAACTTGGGACCACCTGGTTCCAAACCTCCCCTGGCCCTCCACTGTCCCAACCAAAGGGACTCAACCCCCAGCTGTAGGCAGCCAGAGGTTGACCCCTAGGGCCAGATATAACTCAGTCATGGAAAGAAAGGCCTCCATAGTGACCAGTGCTCTGAGGAAGCTGAGACCAACTTTATTAGGGCCTCACTTCACTACTCAGGCACCCCACCAGCCTTTTATTTTGCCAAAGCACCCTACAGGTAGTAAACCCAAATTTTGGAGAACACCCAAGACCCTTCAAGGGAGGGACTCCTTAGTGGACCATAAGACAGGGGGTATCCATGCGAGTGCAGGATCTTCCTTATATGGCCACTTAGTCAATAAAGTCTCAACTGGGCAAGGTTAGCCTTATCTCCTTTCGTTTGGGGGGGTTATGTATAAGAAGGTAGGATCTGACTGCATGGTTACCCCCACTTTTTTCCTGGTGTTTTGCTGGTTTTTGACTAGTCTGACTGGGATCCTGCTAATCAGGACCCCACTCTATCTGCTTTCTCCCTAAATTGGTTGTGTAATGTGCTTTAGGTATACTCCAGATTGGATACTGGGGTACCCTTAACAGTCCCTAGTATATGGTACACCATGTACCCAGGGCATAGGTACCCCAGAGGCCTCCCATGGGCTGAAGCATGTATTATGCCACCCACGAGAGGCCATTCAAAATGACACAACAGGTCTGCTACAGCAGCCTGTGTAAGCTGGTGCTTGCACCACTTACTTAGATATAGGTTCACTATATCTATGTAAATCACTGCACCTAAAAACCTATCAGTCACCCCTATGGCAGGCCTTATCAATCCTAAAGGCAGGGTGCTGGGTTTTATGTGAGAGCGTGCCCCTGCATGAGCAGAGCCCCTCTGCAGCCTTCGGAGACCATTCTCCGGGGTTGTCAGTGATGCAGCCAGACATATAGGTTAAGTTGCATTATAACCTCGCGGTAAATGCTAACTTTAAAACGGCTGCTTAGAAACATGTTGTGTTTGGTGTCAAACACCTTGGAATCATACCTCCACACCAGTAACTGGTGTGGGAGGTATGATTCCACCCTTCTAAAACCACTACTCTGGGTCACCGGTCTACCCGGTACCAGCTTTCTCGACCTGGGCAGCACAAAATGGACGCTGCCGGCCACAGACACGATTCTGCTCTCCTGCTGCTGAGCCAAGCTCGAGCAGAGGAAGGCATGACAATAGGCATCCTGTCACAGGGAGGTGTGACCACCTCCCAGACAGGGTTTAGTGTATTGGGGCTGGGTGGGTGCACTCTGAGAGTGCCAGAAAGTCTGCACTGGGGGCACATTTGGTGTCCCTGTGCATAGTCCAGCTCAAACCAGTTCTGGGAGCCATTGGCTCCTGCTCTGGCGTGAAACTGGACAAAGGACATG
Source organism: Calotriton arnoldi (assembly GCA_963921515.1). Classification (NCBI taxonomy): domain Eukaryota; kingdom Metazoa; phylum Chordata; class Amphibia; order Caudata; family Salamandridae; genus Calotriton; species Calotriton arnoldi. The sequence continues at coordinate 1,314,179 of CAWUFW010004547.1, read as the reverse complement.
GGTGGAGCCACCCCTCTGTCCTGCCCCTCCCCTAGGTGGGTCCACAGAATCTTTCCAACCCTTTCCCGTGGGTATAAAGTGGGATACCTGGCTACAGGACTTCAGATTTTACCTGGTCAAGATTCTGCTAAGAAGAAACCAAGTACTTCGACTGGCTGCACGACGCTGCACAACTGAAGAATCTCCCTTGGAGTAAAGGAGTTACTCCCCTGCAGTAGCAGGCACCTAAGTGCATCTGACCAGCTTGCATCTCCAGAGCTCCTGCGGACTCCGAAGATTTCAGCAACACAGGAGGTGGGTTCCCAAAGGTCCCTGTGGTTGATCTGACCTCTCAGCGATTCTGAGACCAGTATCCCTTGTGGGGACCGTGCAACCCGAACCCCTGTGCACCGCATACATTTGCACGAGCATATGCTTGTTGGCAATCCCTGAGCTTGTGCTTTGGACTCCGTATAGTACTGACCACGAGCAGCATTTGCCCTGAAGATATCCGGCCTCCACTCACCGAGTGCTCTGTGGGCTGGTGCTTTGTGAATTCGCTTGAGGTCTCCTCACGATCCCTGGTCCGTTGGCCTGTGGGTCCTGGCGAGGGTCACTTTGTTTGTTCTTGGGCTTCCCTGGTTGCTCCAGACGTGCCCTGACTCCCTGTTGCTTGGACAGTCCCCTGGACCTTGCTGGTCCACACCGTAACCTGTTTGTCCTTCCTGCGTGGGTTGCATTTGCCAAGGCTTGTTGGTGCTCCAGCCTGACACCGACTCCTCAGCACTCGACATACTTTGTGGGACAGCTCACCTCCGGGTACTGGTTGTCCTCGACATCTCCTGGTCCTCGTGGCTGCAGAGTCAAGCATCCTTTCTTCACACATGAATCACCCAACATCGGTGAGCATTCGTCTACCGAGCCCTTGGTCACCTGAAGTGACCCAGACTCTGTCCCCTCTGCTGTCAGGTTCCTCTCACCTAGAATCCAGGCTTGGATTCCACCGGACACTCTTCGCCTTCCTGGCAGCAGTACTTCTTCGCAACTCTCCATTGAAAACGACGAAGGTTTCCGACACCACTTGACCCCTATGCACCCGGCTCCTCTGGGATAGGTAACGCGGGTACTTTGGTACTCACTGGTGTGTTGGCTCTAGAACCTCTTATGTTCCAAAGGGTTTGCTTGAAGTCCTCGTAGAAGTGTCCTTAAACTGTAACTTTACAACCGCGACTTTCCCATAGAGTTGCACGGAGCACGCAGTCGTGTTTCCTCACTGCACCCGTCCTCCGTGGGCACCCTGTGTCACAGCCTTGGGTGGTTCCTTGGGGTCCCAGCGATTCTACGTGCTCTAGGCACTGTGTCTAGTCAAGTCGTGATTGTTATACCATTTTTTTAGTATATGGTTCGGTCTCCCCCTGGAGCCCGCTGTGTATTGTGCTACTTACGAAGGTTGTATTGATTCAGTATTGTGTGCTTTGTGTTCTAATCTCGTGTAGAGATTAGTAGAGAGTGTTATAGTAATAAATACATATTTTTATATCACTACTGTGTGGATCTCCTTTCATTTAGTCATTCAGGAAGTGATACTCTGGTAAAACAAGCTGCTTTACATTCCTTCAAGATTAAGCCTGAAGGCTGCTCTCCACAGATACCACTAGGATAGCTTTCTAAAGGTTATCTTTGACCTCATACATCATAAGGGTCGTGTGGACTGGTACAAGGTGCCCACTTTAATTAGTGGACAGCATATACCAGTCCACCTTCTCACATTGGTGTGCAGCGGTTGGGATTCAAGCTTGCTATTGTTTTACCAGATAAATCTCATTGAGTGATTAACTGAAAAACACTAAGTATTAGGCACATATAATACATCAAGATTTGAATAAGTAAGTTCTACTGAACTTGGAGTTGGGTAAGTCAAGGGTCTAGCACACCCTTTCTCCAACTCAAGAGAGTTTAGTCTCCACTAGGTTAGATAGGTGCCTACACCATATAACACTAGTATGTCTTCTAGAGGAGAAGCCAGTGGCTCTCTGCCAACTAGGTACAATGACCTCTCATTCCAAGAATTGAGAGCCATGTGTGTGTCTAGGAAGTTGAGGACAGGGAGAAGTGCAAGCACCCAACGTCTCATTGAGATGTTGCTCTTGGATGACCTTAGGAAGACCCCAGGGTCTGATGAGGCAGATAGAGTGGGTGGGGCAGGGAATGAGTAAAGGCCAGGAAGTGAAACCTTCTTTGACCTGGACTCCAACCCTGGCCAGGAGGATCAGAATGATTCTAACCTGGAAAACACAGATCTTCCCGGCAGGTGGGGGAGAAGGCCCCAGTGGCCCTCTCTTTACTCCACCAGGAAGAGTACAGAGTTTACCTAGGAGATCTAGATCTCCCTCTGTAGAATCTCAGCACTCAGGAACTTCTGTAGGGACTTCCATATCAAATAAAAGGGAATCCTCTTATGAGAGACAGTGCCAACTTCTGGAGCTTGAGAAAATCAAGCTTAGGCTCAAGAAGGAGCAGTTGGCCCTAGACAGGGAATCCCTAGAGCTCCAGAGAGCTACAAAGAGATTGGGACTAGAGTCCCATGGTGGCAGCAACAGTGTCCCTAGGGTTAAGGAGTATACTCATGATCATAGGAACCTGAACAAGATAGTCCCTCCCTACCAAAGTGGGGATGAGATCCACAAATGGATAACTGCACTAGAGAGGGCCTGTAAGGTACAGAGGATCCCTCAGGAGCAGTGGGCAGCTATCTTGTGGCTCTCCTTTGCTGACAAAGGTAGAGATAAGCTCCTCACTGTTAGAGAAGAGGATGCTGACAGTTATTCAGTTCTGAAGAGTGCTCTCATTGATGGGTTTGGCTTAACCACTGAACAGTACAGGATTAAGTTCAGAGACACCCAGAAGACACAGACTCGGGACTGGGTAGACTTTGTAGATGGTGCTACAAAGGCTCTGGAAGGTTGGATACTTGGCAGCAAGGTGCATGACTATTTAGGATTGTACAATTTGATTATGAGGGAGTAAATCCTTAATAATTGTCAAAAACAGCTTTTGCATCAGTACCTGGTGGACTCAGATCTGACTTCTCCCCAAGAATTGGGAAAGAAGGCAGATAAATGGGTCAGAACCAGGGTGAAACAAAAGAACCAGGGTGGTGACCAGAAGAAGGATTCTTCCAAGACCCAAGAGAAAGGTGGGGATAAATCAAAAGATAAGTCCTCTGAAGGGCCCCAAAAATCCTCTTCTGGGGATGGGTCCCAAAATCCTTCCTCCCCTGAAAAGAAACCTCATTGCTTTGTCTGTAAGAAGCCAGGCCACAGGAAAAATGATGCCATTTGCCCCAAGGTCAGCAATAAGGAAACTATTCCTCCAAACACTACTTCTACACCTACTGGTACTCCAGGTAGTAAATCCCCAGGTGGTGGTAGTGCACCCAAAAATTTGGTTGGGTTTTCTTGGGGAACTGAGGTGGACACTGGTCTAGCCAAGTACCCCACACAGGCCACTTTAGTCTGTGATGGTGGCATGGGGTTTGCCACTTTTACTGTCAGTCCCAATTCCTTGGGCAAGTACAGACAAGAGCCTCTGATCAATGGTCAGAAAGCTGTAGCCTATAGAGACACAGGAGCCAGTGTCACCATGGTGACAGGAACCTTAGTGCCCCTAGCTCAGCTTTTACCTGAGTTTAAGTACCAGGTGACCAATACTGATGGTGTGGCCATAGTCAATCTCAGCTGGGGAGGGGTCACTGGTCCAAAGAGAGTGGCAGTGTCCCCAAACTTGCCTGTAGATTGCCTATTGGGTAATGATTTAGAAACTTCAGCCTGGGCTGAAGTACAGCTGAAGGCCCATATACAGATATTAGGCCTCCCTGAGACAGTTGGTGGGAACCCTAGGGCCTCAGTCCAACCCCAGGGAAATGTTGGAGTAGTGAAGCCTGGAAGAATGGCCCACTATGCTCCACCAGAGAGCAAAGGGAAGAAGAAAAAGTCCTCTTCCCCCCAGACATTAGGTAAGGGTCAGCTTCCTCGGGGGAACTGATCCTACCCCTTGTGGAGGAACTGCCCCAGAGGTGGTCAGGCATGTCTTGGCCACACCACTAAGGGCAGGGGACCCTTCCAAGGTGGTACCCAGTCTGGAGCAGGTATCCTGCCCCTCTCTACCCAGCCTCAGTCAGCCTAGGGCTGCAGAGGTCAGGGATGTCAGTGGACCCCTAGGGACCCACTGTCCAGAGGAACCCCCTCATCATCAGATTAGGGACACCCAGTCTAGTAGCACTAGCCAGGTGAATATTCCTCAACCTTCTGAGGGATCCCTCTTACCCTTAGGTAGTGACATCACCCAGATGGACTCTGTTGGGCAAAGGAAAACTTGGGACCACCTGGTTCCAAACCTCCCCTGGCCCTCCACTGTCCCAACCAAAGGGACTCAACCCCCAGCTGTAGGCAGCCAGAGGTTGACCCCTAGGGCCAGATATAACTCAGTCATGGAAAGAAAGGCCTCCATAGTGACCAGTGCTCTGAGGAAGCTAAGACCAACTTTATTAGGGCCTCACTTCACTACTCAGGCACCCCACCAGCCTTTTATTTTGCCAAAGCACCCTACAGGTAGTAAACCCAAATTTTGGAGAACACCCAAGACCCTTCAAGGGAGGGACTCCTTAGTGGACCATAAGACAGGGGGTATCCATGCGAGTGCAGGATCTTCCTTATATGGCCACTTAGTCAATAAAGTCTCAACTGGGCAAGGTTAGCCTTATCTCCTTTCGTTTGGGGGGGTTATGTATAAGAAGGTAGGATCTGACTGCATGGTTACCCCCACTTTTTTCCTGGTGTTTTGCTGGTTTTTGACTAGTCTGACTGGGATCCTGCTAATCAGGACCCCACTCTATCTGCTTTCTCCCTAAATTGGTTGTGTAATGTGCTTTAGGTACACTCCAGATTGGATACTGGGGTACCCTTATCAGTCCCTAGTATATGGTACACCATGTACCCAGGGCATAGGTACCCCAGAGGCCTCCCATGGGCTGAAGCATGTATTATGCCACCCACGAGAGGCCATTCAAAATGACACAACAGGTCTGCTACAGCAGCCTGTGTAAGCTGGTGCTTGCACCACTTACTTAGATATAGGTTCACTATATCTATGTAAATCACTATACCTAAAAACCTATCCGTCACCCCTATGGCAGGCCTTATCAATCCTGAAGGCAGGGTGCTGGGTTTTACGTGAGAGGGTGCCCCTGCATGAGCAGAGCCCCTCTGCAGCCTCCGGAGACCATTCTCCGGGGTTGTCAGTGATGCAGCCAGAGATATAGGTTAAGTTGCATTATAACCTCGCGGTAAATGCTAACTTTAAAACGGCTGCTTAGAAACATGTTGTGTTTGGTGTCAAACACCTTGGAATCATACCTCCACACCAGTAACTGGTGTGGGAGGTATGATTCCACCCTTCTAAAACCACTACTCTGGGTCACCGGTCTACCCGGTACCAGCTTTCTTGACCTGGGCAGCACAAAATGGACGCTGCCGGCCACAGACACGATTCTGCTCTCCTGCTGATGAGCCAAGCTCGAGCAGAGGAAGGCATGACAATAGGCATCCTGTCACAGGGAGGTGTGACCACCTCCCAGACAGGGTTTAGTGTATTGGGGCTGGGTGGGTGCACTCTGAGAGTGCCAGAAAGTCTGCACTGGGGGCACATTTGGTGTCCCTGTGCATAAGTCCAGCTCAAACCAGTTCTGGGAGCCATTGGCTCCTGCTCTGGCGCAAAACTGGACAAAGGACGATCCCTGGTCCGTTGGCCTGTGGGTCCTGGCGAGGGTCACCTTGTTTGTTCTTGGGCTTCCCTGGTTGCTCCAGACGTGCCCTGACTCCCTGTTGCTTGGACAGTCCCCTGGACCTTGCTGGTCCACACCGTAACCTGTTTGTCCTTCCTGCGTGGGTTGCATTTGCCAAGGCTTGTTGGTGCTCCAGCCTGACACCGACTCCTCAGCACTCGACATCCTTTGTGGGACACCTCACCTCCGGGTACTGGTTGTCCTCGACTTCTCCTGGTCCTCGTGGCTGCAGAGTCAAGCATCCTTTCTTCACACCTGCAGCACCCAACATCGGTGAGCATTCGTCTACCGAGCCCTTGGTCACCTGAAGTGACCCAGACTCTGTCCCCTCTGCTTTCAGGTTCCTCTCACCTAGAATCCAGGCTTGGATTCCACCGGACACTCTTCGCCTTCCTGGCAGCAGTACTTCTTCGCAACTCTCCATTGAAAACGACGAAGGTTTCCGACACCACTTGACCCCTATGCACCCGGCTCCTCTGGGATAGGTAACGCGGGTACCTCGGTACGCACTGGTGTGTTGGCTCTAGAACCTCTTATGTTCCAAAGGGTTTGCTTGAAGTCCTCGTAGAAGTGTCCTTAAACTGTAACTTTACAACCGCGACTTTCCCATAGAGTTGCACGGAGCACGCGGTCGTGTTTCCTCACTGCACCCGTCCTCCGTGGGCGCCCTGTGTCACAGCCTTGGGTGGTTCCTTGGGGTCCCAGCGATTCTACGTGCTCTAGGCACTGTGTCTAGTCAAGTCGTGATTGTTATACCATTTTTTTAGTATATGGTTCGGTCTCCCCCTGGAGCCCTCTGTGTATTGTGCTACTTACGAAGGTTCTATTGATTTAGTATTGTGTGCTTTGTGTTCTAATCTCGTGTAGAAATTAGTAGAGAGTGTTATAGTAATAAATACATATTTTTATATCACTACTGTGTGGTTCTCCTTTCATTTAGTAATTCAGGAAGTGATACCCTGGTAAAACAAGCTGCTTTACATTCCTTCAAGATTAAGCCTGAAGGCTGCTCTCCACAGATACCACTAGGATAGCTTTCTAAAGGTTATCTTTGACCTCATACATCATAAGGGTCGTGTGGACTGGTACAAGGTACCCACTTTAATTAGTGGACAGCATATACCAGGCCACCTTCTCACAGTGAGCCTATAGGCCTCACTCGAGAGACACAGGTAAAAAGGTCTGTTCACTTCTACTGATCACTACACGGTACGCTGTCACCTTTGCGCTCGTGCTGTTTAACTCCTGGTAAAGGCAGTTGCCTTTCACTACTACGAGGGTAGCATTTTGGATGCCTCATCCGGTCCAAATAGGACGCAATCTGTGAGACAGGACTATGTCATGGCACACACCCATTATCTGTGTTTGCCATGATAACAAAAAGCACTAGGATTCCAAACATCATTGCCGTTGAGGGGTGGGGAGGGTGGGCACTTGAGGCAGGGGTACACGTACATCACCTCGTGAGGAACTTTTCTCTCCCAACAGTAAGATACGTGTCACATGAAGTCTACCCCAGAATCAGTCTTCAAAAGCCAGCATGCAATGATTGACATTTAGAAGTGAGAGCTGCAGGCCTCCAGGAAGTGTTTATATAACCAATGTACTGTCCCGTACTTTACTGTAATCAGTGATTTACAGTAGAGAAATCTGAACGCATTAACTGACTATTCACAAATTGCTAGGATCTTTGGTCGAAGAATGTTTGTTAGAAAATAGTTAACATAAATTCACATAAGGAAAGTTGATTACTAAGAACATACTCTCTTTTAATTATTATTATCCCGTATGGAGTGTTAGTTTTGCCTTAGCCAATCAGACCGGTTGGAACGTTGGCACTAATTGTTGTTGCCCTCATTCTGAATCCGGAAACGGGGACATGAAGAAGACAAAGACAGTTGGATTGTTTTGAGCTGTTCCTGTTACATCCATGCCACATGAAAGAATAGGGGTTTGGCTCTAGATACGTCATGCAGAGCCATTCAGCGCACCAATTGAATCAACTTTTGGAGCAAAAAAGGTTGCATGTACAAAAGCAAATCGATGCTGCAGTTTGCACCCTTTGCATTGCATAACGTCGCACACATGCTCATGTGAAAGCGTCGTAGCTCTTGGCCTCAGAGTCAGTGATTTATAAGGAGATATGGATGGAACTATTTATTTATGACACTGCTGATGCACAGAAAATGACCAGGAATCGACCGGCAAGTTACCTAGGATGTGAAGTCACAAAGCCGGGTTTAAAATGTGCAGACAAATGATAAGTTGCAAATTGGTACTCTTTTCTCACAGTGCAAAGTTCATATGTACAAATGGCATATCTCTTGCGACAGTGGAATAAAAACATCAAGGGGTATATTTACTAAAGCTTTGCATGGCCGTTCGTGTGGCGTAACACAATGCACAACGTAGCTGTGATTTACTGTGCATTATGAAATACTGCAAAAGCAACACAATCTCTGCTGTGCTGTCCGAGAGCCTATGCAAATCTTTAGCAAATACCCCCGAAGTAATGAAAAAGGAGCAACGGGCAAAAGGGGTTGGTGGGCTGATCATATTATAAGGAATAAAGCACCCTATAATGTAAGTTTAAAGCATATTGAGTTTGAAACTTTGCATGGTAACAATGCCCTTTGATGTCAGGCAGCATGCTTTTCACATTCAATTAGCGTACAATAATAATAATAATACTTTGTATTAGTTGTAGAAGTAATAATATTTCTTTATGTTTTATTATTGTAAGTTTTTGTAGAACAGGATTGATTGTAAAGCGTTCTTTTTGAAAGGAAAGGATGAGCAAGCATCCACTGATTGCACGCGTGCACGCTACACCCACGGAGACATAAAGCATTCCTGTTCTTCTGCGCAAAAAGGATGGCATAATATGGCACAGTGCAGAAATATGTCATTTAAATGGTCGCAGTGTCAAGGAAGCACGCGTAAGTACAGCTTCCCACCACACAAGAGAAAATGTGCATGCTCATAATTTAAAGTACAGAGGAGATCCGTTTATTCTGATCCTATCAAAATGTTCCTCCATTTAATAGCGAACCACATTAGAGGAGTCAGTTTCGTGCACTTGGCGCGTGCAAAATGCTGAGCTTGAACCTCCGCTCTGCGCCACAGGATGAAACGGGTCTACTCTCTAAGCTCCATTTGCACAGTGAAACCACCTCACGGTACCTCTCAGGCCCCGTTTCTATTTTTTCAGCGAGAATACTCGAATATCGCAGATGCGGGCTGAAAATAACGTTTGGTTGCCGGAATGCGCATTGTTTACTGAAACTGCCTAACGAAATTCTACAAGATCACAGAAGCCGCCGCAGCAGTGCTGACAAATGTGGGCTGCGCAGCTCGATACCGTAATGACTGCTTCCAGGAACAAGTGGCACGTGATCTCTGCGTTGGATGCGCGTGCTGCTCAGGGCCAGAGAACACCGGAGAGGGGCTTAGAGTCAAACGCTTTCTCTGTAACTGCCTAAAGGCACCGACCGTTTATTTCATCCCACTGTGAGCTGCAATAAGCAGGGCTCACTGTGTCACGATGTACACACCATAAAGCCGTGTTTTACATAACTTATCCTCCAGAGAAATCCACTTTACAGGAGCGAAGGCTCTTTCAAAGGGGAAACCAGCGCTGATCTGAAAGAGCAGACATAAAACAGGAACTGAATTGATGTAAAATGAGCTTCCAGGAGACAGGATGAGTTCCCAGGCATGTACATTCAGTTTTGGTGCAAGTTGGCAAGTCTTTCAATCCTTCTTTAACCAAACTAAAAAATCAGTACAGATTTGGAAACAGTTGCATAATTGTTTGAGTTATGAAAATGTTAGAAACTGCAGATTGATGTATCAAATATGTTTAATATAAAATTAGGCCTTTCAGAAGTGAGGTTTCCCATATTGATGAAATGCACAGTTGAAATCGAACAAAGTCTTTGGCTCCCGCCCAGGGCCGGACTGGTAATTCCGGGTACCGGGCAATCCCCCGGTAGACTGGATGGGGTGGCGGCCGGTTTTGTGTCAGGGGGCCGGTTTTGTTGCTGGGGGGCCGATTTGGACCTGAGGCGTGACCGAGCAAACAACAAGCACAACTATCTGCATAAAATGCAGCTGCTGGTGGTGGTGCTGCACGCACCGTCCGTGTCCGTGATGTCACCCGATTTAATTTCATTTAGGCTAGCCTATTATTCATTAAAAATCCACCTGTGACCTGGGTGGCTGCTCTGTGATGCGCCGCGCGCACTGACGTCTACTCTCAGTCTCTGCCGCCGCATCTGCGCGCCGCGGTACTGTCATTCACCCTTAGGGTGGGGTCTGGATTCAGTGGACCTCGTGATCATGCGCACGCTCATTGGGGGTCGCACAATAAAAAGTGCGCATGACTGCGAGGCAGAGGAGGCCAGAGACGACTGAAAGAGAGGCTGGAGCGGAGCCTGGAGGCACCACATAATGTAATTATTTCTCTAGCGTGCCCCCGTGTCTGCCGCCCGGCGGCCGCAGGTGAGTGACCGTCCCCTGCATGAGTCTCCTGAGCAGTCGTTTGTATTGAATTCATGGCCAGGCCCTGTCTGGGTGCGTCGCGACCGGGCCGGAATTAAAATCCAAAGCCTGGTTATTGGTTAAACTTAGGCCCCGGTGAGTTCCGAGGACACGACCCCTTCGTGTCCAGGCAGCAGGAGCGCATCGGTCGGGCTGCAATGAAGGCTTTATGGGCCAGGCCCATCTCGGGTTAGGGTCGCTTACATGTAGCAGTTTACATTTCTATTAAGCATCTCCAAAGATAAAAACGAATTTCACCATTTTCAGAGGCACGACTCAATCTGCTAAGCTTCTGGAAGCATTTCACAGTTCCTCTTCGTTTGCCATGTAGCCAAATCTGCGCATTATGTACTATTCAGCACTTTCAGCATGCATAAGCATCCTAGCAGAGCTCGACTATAGATAGACTTGACAAACCTTGCCAGACTCCAACCCCCCGTAACAGATTCAGTAATAATCAGAACTGATAGTGGTCTGGAGGAGAGCAACGAGGAAACCAGTGTCTAGGAGGAAAGGAGAATTAAACTCGAGCAGCTGAGATGCAGGGTCAGCCTTGTGACTACCAACAGGGTCAAGAGCAGGGCCGGACTGGGAACTGAAAGCAGCCCTGGCAAATTTTGCCAGACCAGCCCCCGGCCGGCGCGTAGCGAGCGAGCGCAGCGAGCGAGCCGACCGCTACTAGAGGGGTTTGGGGGGGGGTTCTCCCCCCAAGAAAACTTTGGAAAAAGACAGACCAAAATGGTGAATTTTACAGCACATTTTTCATTACATATTCAATTGTATCAACTTTCAAAGCCCAGTAAATAGTAGATGATGACCTTAAAGAGCACCAGGTTACCCACCCAGTCATATGTGTACCCATAGACATTCTTTCAGAGAGCACCAACAATAGACACAAGTAGTGAATCAGAGAGAACAAAGTAAAAGTGAGACCAGCCCCCACATGGTGTGTAGCGAGCAAGCGCAGTGAGCAACCACTACTAGTGGGAGCTTGGGGGGTTGTCCCCCCAAGAAAATTTTGGAGACAGAAAGGCCAAAACAAAGCATTTTTCAACACATTTTTGATTACATATTAGATTGTATTAACTTTTAAAGCATAGTAAATGAGTACCTTATGGAGCACCAGGATAAATCACAGACATTCCAACAGAGAACACTAAAAAATGAAATGTCGGGCACGAAACATGAATTTAAATATAACCAATTTATTCTTCATATAAAATAGCATAAAGACATTTAAAAACGCACTTAACTTCAAACAATTGTGCAAAGGTTCAGAGTAAAAAATGTACAAGACGTTTTAGGCTTTTTTTTTAAGACTGTTTCAACGTCATAACTTTACAGAATAAAAACTACATTCTGATATTCTTTTTTGTATTTTCAATAAATTGTCACTCACGTTGTCACACATTAAGCACTGACATGTGATGTCACACATGAGTACACAGGCCACTGAGGCCAGAAACTGTGGAAATGTCCCACATAAGCACCTAGGCACTGACCCAGGCCTGGTCACACCAGGCCAGAAAGCACGGAAACGTCACACATAAGCACCCAGGCCAGTAAGCATGGAAATGTCACACATGAGCCTCCAGGTCCCTGAGGCCAGAAACTATGGAAATATCACACATAAGCACCCAGGCCAGAAAGCATGGAAATGTCACATATAAGCACCCAGGCTGCCAGAAGGCATGGAAATGTCTCACATGGCACCCTAGCCAGAAAGCATGAAAAATTCACACAAAGGCACTCAGGCCAGTGGCACTGGAACACTTTTCAGAGTGTGGGTGCTGCCATCAATGTTGCCTGTACATCACTGAAGTCATGGGATTGTGAAAAATTCAAGAATCACACAAAGAACAAGGGTAGCAATTCAGCCTTGCCTATATAAAACTTAAAAGTATATGCCAAACCATTTAAATACACTGCACTCTGCATACTGCACCCTGCCTTATGGAAAGGGCTTGCGCTAGTGGTGACATCCTGGTGACATATGTAGTAAAAGGGAATATTTTTAGGCCTGGCAAAAGGTTCCTTTTGCCAGGTCAAAATGGCAGTTTTACAACTGCACAGGCAGACTGCAATGACAGGCCCTGGCCTTGACACATGTTTAAATAGGCTACTTACGTGGGTGGCACAATAAGTGTTGCAGGTCCACTAGCAGTATTTAATTTACAGTCCCTGGGTACATGTAGAACCACATTTCTAGGGACTTACAAGTAAATTAAATTTGCCAATTCGGTGTAAGCCAATTTTACCATGTTTAAAGGAAAGATCACAAAGCACTTTAGCACTGGTTAGCGGTGGTAAAGTGCACTGAGCCCTAAGAGCCAAAAAAAATGGCCTTTTTTGATGTAGTAAAGCAGATCAAACCTGAATTTAATTTGGAGGAATCTGAGTCCGACAAGGACTTATCTAACCATGTCTCAGCAGTGAGTATGAACAATATGTATCTAAAAAAAACTTCACACAGGAGGCTTGTGGAAGACTAGTGCTACAGCTCACCATCCTTGAAGAACATCTCCCCATGAAGTCCCAGTATCATTTTGAATGTTTAACACAGGAGAGAGTTTACGGATGCATATTCTTTAAAGTTCTTTTAAAGTATTCTGAGTGTTATGTGAAGCAGATTAGCAGATACGTATGTCCATTTACTTTGAGGAGTTAATAATTGGCATATCCCACTGCCATTCTATCAGCAGCAAACAGTTACAGACCCTACCACCAACCATTTAGCCCAACCGTGAACATGAAGCAAAGGTTGTCCTCAAGGGCACTTATGTGACAATTCACTTGTGTGACAACTTGTAGGACACTTTATGAATGGCATGTGCTTTACATGTGCATCGCATGTGCGCAGCCTTTTGAATCTCAAAAGAACCTGGAGGGGACTACGGGAGAGTAATCCCATTTAAATGGATGGATATATGGATGGATGGATGGCTGGATAGATGGATGAATGAATGGATAGATGAATGGACGGATGAGCTTTGATGAGAGGACAAAGATGTCTGCGAAGGACATTGTAAGAGTTAGGCCCGACAGCTTTATCACAGTATATCTAAGATAAGCCCTCGCAGGTTCAAAATAGAAACAGTGCACCATCATATATTATAATCGCACGGCCTAGGCACTCATTGTGTTAATGCATTCAATTAAAAAATATGGGTTTACAATCCAGCATATCTGTTCCGTCTCCCACCCGTAGAAAGCCGAATAAAAGCGTAGTAGCCATCTCCACTTCTTGTTAGGGCAGACACAATGCCTGCACGCACCAAACCAACATTTTTAATTATGATGATTCTCACATTGCCAAGGTATTTAAAATGATCATTTGCCCTTAGAAGGGTAGACACACTTCCTCTACGTCTATATGGTCACCTGCTATCAGCATATACATCGTTTTCTCCATTTAACTAAGAATTCAGACGTGTCCCCACATATATCCCATATATGCATATCTGGGCAAAGATCATTCAGGGTCTTCTATGCTTATTAAAATATTATCCGCATTTAGCAAAATCCTGTCTTCCTTGGATGACCCTTCACCGAAACAAATGATCTACACAATTGTAACAACACAAGCCTTATTAAATGCACCAAGCTGTAAATGTGTCGACAGACGTCATTTGCCAAGTATCACAAACATAAAGCAATCCTTTCTTTTCGATTAAGCAATAATAAAGTGCCCAGAAAGCCTTTACAGCAGTGATACTCAAAGTACGGCCCAGGGGCCGCATGCGGCACTCCTGACCTTTACATGCGGCCCCCTGGGCTGGTGTATACTCGACTCAGCACTAATATTAAAAAAATGTTAAATATACAGCAAGCCCTTTTTAAAAGTTAATTGCAAGTTAGGGAAAGGAGGTAACTAGGGCCTTAACTTTAGGAATGCCTTCATTTTTAAAGACAGGAAATGTGTAAAAATGCGATAGTCTTTTGAAAATTCAAAAAGTGTATTTCATTGACCTGTAGCACCATTTTACCCTAGTAAATCAAATTAAAGCAGTGCATTCAGAAGTATTTTTCTTAAAGTGATATTTTTCAAACATTAATTTAGAACCGTTCATGCTTCTCCCACCCCCTCCAAGCCTGACAACAATTCAATTAGTGATAACATCCAAGCACAGGAGATGGTTTTGAACAGCACTGATCCTGAAGTCATGTATTTCGAGTTTCTCTTGTATGTGATAGTGAACAGAAAGGAGGGAAATTGAAATAAAACAATTGCCCAGGGTCACACAACTTGGTCAAGTGGAGAAGCCGGGATTCATCCCAAGTTTTCTGGTTTCACATTGCGCAATGGAGTTCAGCCACTAAATATACATGCTTTGCTTCCCCTACACCGACTTTACACCCCCCGCTGGCATCAGTGCGGCCCTCGGTCACACCAAAGACCAAACTTTGTGGCCCCTGGGAAAATGTTTGTGAGTACCCATGCTTTACAGTAAGGGTCAAGGGACTTTCCCAAGCAGTTGTCTCTCTCTCTCTCTCTCTCTCTCTCTCTCAGCGACATATTTATATTCCCAAAGATAATTCTAGCAGTAGGGCCCTGTATTCAGAGATAAAAGATCCCTCAAAAGAAATGTGTCAGGCGACGAGGAAGAGGTCGAGGGGGAATCAGACCCCCACATGGAATGATCTCCTTTGAAGTTGCGCATATTTTTCTAATTTCGTTCACAGCCCTTGATTTCCAGCCAGACTCTCTTTTTCTGGGATGTGCCTCAGACCTGGCTGAGGACGTGCACTGAGCCCTGGGAGACTGGGGTGCAAGGAGTGTGAGGGCAGGGGTTTATGAGACACAGGCTAAGGTACCCCTGGAGAAGAGGTGCCGAAGGGGCCCGCCAGCCAGCTCTCACCTTCAGCCATCTGCTCTGCATACAAGTTACAACCGAGAAACCACGCAGAGCTTGTTCTGGGTATTCCAGCTGGACAGCTCGGTGGACTGAGCACATGCTGCACAGACCATTGAGCAACGCGCATTTCACAGCTTCGGGTCGACTCAGACATTTCTCCTTCCTAGGACGATTTAAGTAGAAATCAACTGGGAAATAATAACACCTGTGGTGTTAGTACTTTAAATACAGATCATTTTATTTAACTTTGGTACTTTTTCAAATGGGGAAGGGTCGGGTGTGAAGATACGAAAGCATTTTAGCGATTGAACTTGTACTGTTTAAAAAGGTTTAGGGCGCGAAAATGTGTGAATTCCTGGCTTTGCGCCAGATCAGTTTACTTTTCAATGCCGACTGTATTTTGCTGACCTGCAAGATTTTTTTCATAACCACTTAGTTGCTCTTGACCCTGTTGGTAGTCACAAGGCTGACCCTGCATCTCAGCTGCTCGAGTTTAATTCTCCTTTCCTCCTAGACACTGGTTTCCTCGTTGCGCTCCTCCAGACCACTCACAGTTCTGATTATTACTGAATCTGTTACGGGGGGTTGGAGTCTGGCAAGGTTTGTCAAGTCTATCTATAGTCGAGCTCTGCTAGGATGCTTATGCATGCTGAAAGTGCTGCATAGTACATAATGCGCAGATTTGGCTACATGGCAAACGAAGAGGAACTGTGAAATGCTTCCAGAAGCATAGCAGATTGAGTCGTGCCTCTGAAAATGGTGAAATTCGTTTTTATCTTTGGAGATGCTAAATAGGAATGTAAACTGCTACATGTAAGCGGCCCTAAACTGAGATGGGCCTGGCCCATAAAGCCTTCATTGCAGCCCGACCGATGCGCTCCTGCTGCCTGGACACGAAGGGGTCGTGTCCTCGGAACTCACTGGGGCCTAAGTTTAACCAATAACCAGGCTTTGGATTTTAATTCCGGCCCGGTCGCGACGCACCCAGACAGGGCCTGGCCATGAATTCAATACAAACGACTGCTCAGGAGACTCATGCAGGGGACGGTCACTCACCTGCGGGCGCCGGGCGGCAGACACGGGGGCAGGCTAGAGAAATAATTACATTATGTGGTGCCTCCAGGCTCCGCTCCAGCCTCTCTTTCAGTCGTCTCTGGCCTCCTCTGCCTCGCAGTCACGCGCACTTTTTATTGTGCGACCCCCAATGAGCTTGCGCATGATCACGAGGTCCACTGAATCCAGACCCCACCCTAAGGGTGAATGACAGTACCGCGGCGCGCAGATGCGGCGGCAGAGACTGAGAGTAGACGTCAGTGCGCGCGGCGCATCACGGAGCAGCCACCCAGGTCACAGGTGGATTTTTAATGAATAATAGGCTAGCCTAAATGAAATTAAATCGGGTGACATCACGGACACGGACGGTGCGTGCAGCACCACCACCAGCAGCTGCATTTTATGCAGATAGGTGAGTTTGTTGTTTGCTCGGTCACGCCTCAGGTCCAAATCGGCACCCCAGCAACAAAACCGGCCCCCTGTCACAAAACCGGCCCCCACCCCATCCAGTCTACCGGGGGATTGCCCGGTGCCCGGAATTACCAGTCCGGCCCTGCTTATGTGACAATTCACTTGTGTGACAACTTGTAGGACACTTTATGAATGGCATGTGCTTTACATGTGCTTCTTATGTGCGCAACCTTTTGAATCTCAAAAGAACCTGGAGGGGACTACGGGAGAGTAATCCCATTTAAATGGATGGATATATGGATGGATGGATGGATGGCTGGAAAGATGGATGAATGAATGGATAGATGAATGGACGGATGAGCTTTGATGAGAGGACAAAGATGTCTGCGAAGGACATTGTAAGAGTTAGGCCCGACAGCTTTATCACAGTATATCTAAGATAAGCCCTCACAGGTTCAAAATAGAAACAGTGCACCATCATATATTATAATCGCACGGCCTAGGCACTCATTGTGTTAATGCATTCAATTAAAAAATATGGGTTTACAATCCAGCATATCTGTTCCGTCTCCCACCCGTACAAAGCCAAATAAAAGCGTAGTAGCCATCTCCACTTCTTGTTAGGGCAGACACAATGCCTGCGGGCACCAAATCAACATTTTTAATTATGATGATTCTCACATTGCCAAGGTATTTAAAATGATCATTTGCCCTTAGAAGGGTAGACACACTTCCTCTATGTCTATATGGTCACCTGCTATCAGCATATACATCGTTTTCTCCATTTAACTAAGAATTCAGACGTGTCCCCACATATATCCCATATATGCATATCTGGGCAAAGATCATTCAGGGTCTTCTATGCTTATTAAAATATTATCCGCATTTAGCAAAATCCTGTCTTCCTTGGATGACCCTTCACCGAAACAAATGATCTACACAATTGTAACAACACAAGCCTTATTAAATGCACCAAGCTGTAAATGTGTCGACAGACGTCATTTGCCAAGTATCACAAACATAAAGCAATCCTTTCTTTTCGATTAAGCAATAATAAAGTGCCCAGAAAGCCTTTACAGCAGTGATACTCAAAGTACGGCCCAGGGGCCGCATGCGGCACTCCTAAACTTTACATGCGGCCCCCTGGGCTGGTGTATACTCGACTCAGCACTAATATTAAAAAAATGTTAAATATACAGCAAGCCCTTTTTAAAGGTTAATTGCAGTTAGGGAAAGGAGGTAACTAGGGCCTTAACTTTAGGAATGCCTTCATTTTTAAAGACAGGAAATGTGTAAAAATGCGATAGTCTTTTGAAAATTCAAAAAGTGTATTTCATTGACCTGTAGCACCATTTTACCCTAGTAAATCAAATTAAAGCAGTGCATTCAGAAGTATTTTTCTTAAAGTGATGTTTTTCAAACATTAATTTAGAACCGTTCATGCTTCTCCCCCCCCCCCCCATCCAAGACTGACAACAATTCAATTAGTGATAACATCCAAGCACAGGAGATGGTTTTGAACAGCACTGATCCTGAAGTCATGTATTTCGAGTTTCTCTTGTATGTGATAGTGAACAGAAAGGAGGGAAATTGAAATAAAACAATTGCCCAGGGTCACACAATTTGGTCAAGTGGAGATGCCGGGATTCATCCCAAGTTTTCTGGTTTCACATTGCGCAATGGAGTTCAGACACTAAATATACATGCTTTGCTTCCCCTACACCGACTTTACACCCCGTGCTGGCATCAGTGCGGCCCTCGGTCACACCAAAGACCAAACTTTGTGGCCCCTGGGAAAATGTTTGTGAGTACCCATGCTTTACAGTAAGGGTCAAGGGACTTTCCCAAGCAGTTGTCTCTCTCTCTCTCTCTCTCAGCGACATATTTAAATTCCCAAAGATAATTCTAGCAGTAGGGCCCTGTATTCAGAGATAAAAGATCCCTCAAAAGAAATGTGTCAGGCGAGGAGGAAGAGGTCGAGGGGGAATCAGACCCCCACATGGAATGATCTCCTTTGAAGTTGCGCATATTTTTCTAATTTCGTTCACAGCCCTTGATTTCCAGCCAGACTCTCTTTTTCTGGGATGTGCCTCAGACCCGGCTGAGGACATGCACTGAGCCCTGGGAGACTGGGGTGCAAGGAGTGTGAGGGAAGGGGTTTATGAGACACAGGCTAAGGTACCCCTGGAGAAGAGGTGCCGAAGGGGCCCGCCAGCCAGCTCTCACCTTCAGCCATCAGCTCTGCATACAAGTTACAACCGAGAAACCACGCAGAGCTTGTTCTGGGTATTCCAGCTGGACAGCTCGGTGGACTGAGCACATGCTGCACAGACCATTGAGCAACGCGCATTTCACAGCTTCGGGTCGACTCAGACATTTCTCCTTCCTAGGACGATTTAAGTAGAAATCAACTGGGAAATAATAACACCTGTGGTGTTAGTACTTTAAATACAGATCATTTTATTTAACTTTGGTACTTTTTCAAATGGGGAAGGGTCGGGTGTGAAGATACGAAAGCATTTTAGCGATTGAACTTGTACTGTTTAAAAAGGTTTAGGGCGCGAAAATGTGTGAATTCCTAGCTTTGCGCCAGATCAGTTTACTTTTCAATGCCGACTGTATTTCGCTGACCTGCAAATGGTGCTACAGGTCAATGAAATACACTTTTTGAATTTTCAAAAGACTATCGCATTTTTACACATTTCCTGTCTTTAAAAATGAAGGCATTCCTAAAGTTAAGGCCCTAGTTACCTCATTTCCCTAACTGCAATTAACCTTTAAAAAGGGCTTGCTGTATATTTAACATTTTTTTAATATTAGTGCTGAGTCGAGTATACACCAGCCCAGGGGGCCGCATGTAAAGGTCAGGAGTGCCGCATGCGGCCCCTGGGCCGTACTTTGAGTATCACTGCTGTAAAGGCTTTCTGGGCACTTTATTATTGCTTAATCGAAAAGAAAGGATTGCTTTATGTTTGTGATACTTGGCAAATGACGTCTGTCGACACATTTACAGCTTTGCTTGTGTTGTTACAATTGTGTAGATCATTTGTTTCGGTGAAGGGTCATCCAAGGAAGACAGGATTTTGCTAAATGCGGATAATATTTTAATAAGCATAGAAGACCCTGAATGATCTTTGCCCAGATATGCATATATGGGATATATGTGGGGACACGTCTGAATTCTTAGTTAAATGGAGAAAACGATGTATATGCTGATAGCAGGTGACCATATAGACGTAGAGGAAGTGTGTCTACCCTTCTAAGGGCAAATGATCATTTTAAATACCTTGGCAATGTGAGAATCATCATAATTAAAAATGTTGATTTGGTGCGCGCAGGCATTGTGTCTGCCCTAACAAGAAGTGGAGATGGCTACTACGCTTTTATTCGGCTTTGTACGGGTGGGAGACGGAACAGATATGCTGAATTGTAAACCCATATTTTTTAATTGAATGCATTAACACAATGAGTGCCTAGGCCGTGCGATTATAATATATGATGGTGCACTGTTTCTATTTTGAACCTGCGAGGGCTTATCTTAGATATACTGTGATAAAGCTGTCGGGCCTAACTCTTACAATGTCCTTCGCAGACATCTTTGTCCTCTCATCAAAGCTCATCCGTCCATTCATCTATCCATTCATTCATCCATCTATCCAGCCATCCATCCATCCATCCATCCATCCATCCATCCATCCATATATCCATCCATTTAAATGGGATTACTCTCCCGTAGTCCCCTCCAGGTTCTTTTGAGATTCAAAAGGCTGCGCACATGCGATGCACATGTAAAGCATATGCCATTCATAAAGTGTCCTACAAGTTGTCACACAAGTGAATTGTCACATAAGTGCCCTTGAGGACAACCTTTGCTTCATGTTCACGGTTGGGCTAAATGGTTGGTGGT
This sequence comes from Calotriton arnoldi, assembly GCA_963921515.1. Lineage (NCBI taxonomy): Eukaryota > Metazoa > Chordata > Amphibia > Caudata > Salamandridae > Calotriton > Calotriton arnoldi. Next base: position 1,293,589 of record CAWUFW010004547.1, on the reverse strand, counting down.
AGGGTCTGTAACTATTTGCTGCTGATAGAATGGCAGTGGGATATGCCAATTATTAACTCCTCAAAGTAAATGGACATACGTATCTGCTAATCTGCTTCACATAACACTCAGAATACTTTAAAAGAACTTTAAAGAATATGCATCCGTAAACTCTCTCCTGTGTTAAACATTCAAAATGATACTGGGACTTCATGGGGAGATGTTCTTCAAGGATGGTGAGATGTAGCACTAGTCTTCCACAAGCCTCCTGTGTGAAGTGTTTTTTAGATACATATTGTTCATACTCACTGCTGAGACATGGTTAGATAAGTCCTTGTCGGACTCAGATTCCTCCAAATTAAATTCAGGTTTGATCTGCTTTATTACATCAAAAAAGGCCAGTTTTGTTGGCTCTTAGGGCTCAGTGCACTTTACCACCGCTAACCAGTGCTAAAGTGCTTGCGCTCTTTCCTTTAAACATGGTAAAATTGGCTTACACCGAATTGGCAAATTTAGTTTACTTGTAAGTCCCTAGAAATGTGGTTCTACATGTACCCAGGGACTGTAAATTAAATACTGCTAGTGGACCTGCAACACTTATTGTGCCAACCACGTAAGTAGCCTATTTAAACATGTGTCAAGGCAAGGGCCTGTCATTGCAGTCTGCCTGTGCAGTTGTAAAACTGCCATTTTGACCTGGCAAAAGGAACCTTTTGCCAGGCCTAAAAATATTCCCTTTTACTACATATGTCACCAGGATGTCACCACTAGCGCAAGCCCTTTCCATAAGGCAGGGTGCAGTATGCAGAGTGCAGTGTATTTAAATGGTTTGGCATATACTTTTAAGTTTTATATGTCCCGGAATAGACAAGGCTGAATTGCTACCCTTGTTCTTTGTGTGATTCTTGAATTTTTCACAATCCCATGACTTCAGTGATGTACAGGCAACATTGATGGCAGCACCCACACTCTGAAAAGTGTTCCAGTGCCACTGGCCTGGGTGCCTTTGTGTGAATTTTTCATGCTTTCTGGCTAGGGTGCCATGTGAGACATTTCCATGCCTTCTGGCAGCCTGGGTGCTTATATGTGATGTTTCCATGCTTTCTGGCCTGGGTGCTTATGTGTGATATTTCCATGCTTTCTGGCCTGGGTGCTTATGTGTGCTATTTCCATAGTTTCTGGCCTCAGGGACCTGGAGGCTCATGTGTGACATTTCCATGCTTACTGGCCTGGGTGCTTATGTGTGACGTTTCCGTGCTTTCTGGCCTGGTGTGACCAGGCCTGGGTCAGTGCCTAGGTGCTTATGTGGGACATTTCCACAGTTTCTGGCCTCAGTGGCCTGTGTACTCATGTGTGACATCACATGTCAGTGCTTAATGTGTGACAACGTGAGTGACAATTTATTGAAAATACAAAAAAGAATATCAGAATGTAGTTTTTATTCTGTAAAGTTATGACGTTGAAACAGTCTTAAAAAAAAAGCCTAAAACGTCTTGTACATTTTTTACTCTGAACCTTTGCACAATTGTTTGAAGTTAAGTGTGTTTTTAAATGTCTTTATGCTATTTTATATGAAGAATAAATTGGTTATATTTAAATTCATGTTTCGTGCCCGACATTTCATTTTTTAGTGTTCTCTGTAGGAATGTCTGTGATTTATCCTGGTGCTCCATAAGGTACTCATTTACTATGCTTTAAAAGTTAATACAATCTAATATGTAATCAAAAATGTGTTGAAAAATGCTTTGTTTTGGCCTTTCTGTCTCCAAAATTTTCTTGGGGGGACAACCCCCCAAGCTCCCACTAGTAGTGGTTGCTCACTGCGCTTACTCTCTACACACCATGTGGGGGCTGATCTCACTTTTACTTTGTTCTCTCTGATTCACTACTTGTGTCTATTTTTGGTGCTCTCTGAAAGAATGTCTATGGGTACACATATGACTGGGTGGGTAACCTGGTGCTCTTTAAGGTCATCATCTACTATTTACTGTGCTTTGAAAGTTGATACAATTGAATATGTAATGAAAAATGTGCTGTAAAATTCACCATTTTGGTCTGTCTTTTCCAAAATTTTCTTGGGGGGAGAACCCCCCCAAACCCCTCTAGTAGCGGTTGGCTCGCTCGCTGCGCTCGCTCGCTACGCGCCGGCCAGGGGCTGGGCTGGCAAAATTTGCCAGGGCTGCTTTCAGCTCCCAGTCCAGCCCTGCTCCCGCCAGAGTTTCAGCTTCCGGAGGCCTCCAGACTGCTGATCACAGAGCCGCCATCTTGGAATTGACAATGGGTCAGATAGCTATATCTTCCTGGATTCAGTGGCACACATTATCTTGGGTTTTATCCCACGCCTGATTTGGCCATGTTCATCACAATGGGTTAGCTGTAAAGGTCACCCCCTCACTTCATACTCCAGTATGCTACAGAGTGGGTGTACATCACTTTAAACCTTGGTTCTCTAACATCAATACTCCACTTCTTGGCAATCCGACACCTTAATTGAATCATAGTAACAAATGCACAACAACACCCCCAGACATTCTAAAGAGTCACCAAACAGTTGCAGCTTCTGCAGGTAAGCGTGGTGGGGTGGGGCGGGGCAGGGGGGATTTTGACAGACGACGGAATAGGGGAAATTAAATAAATAAATAAATCCTATTCCATCGTCTGTCGACATCCCCCCACCCCACCCCACTGCCCACCGTGCTTAACTGCAGGAGCCACTGATCCAGCGGTATACTAACAACAGATACTCTACTACCATATACTCACCTGGGCCCATAAACACTTACACAAATCTAAGTAGACCGCTGGGTTTTAGTTTATATTTTCCTTAATTAGGATTAATTATTTCTTATTCCTAACTAACCTTTCACTAACCAAAAAGTTCTTTCCTCTGGTCGATGGACCATTAGTTGAACTAATTGATGGTGATAATTAACATAACTCTTAGCTTTTAATTAAAGTAAATAACCACAGACTCGGGAAGTTTTTTTTTTATCTTTATCTAAATTAAATGAATGTGAAACATCTCAAAATTTCAGAACAAACACCTTCATTCGTAAGATTGCAAATCCGATCAATTTTTTCATAAGGAAATATTTCAGACTCATACAATAACAATGCCCGGAAAGGAGAGGACAGAGAGAAAAGATCATCCACAAATACCATGAATTTATAGTTACCAAGGATGGTGTGAAGACCAAACCCTCTGGCCAAAGGGCTGGTAAGGGTCCCACGGGATAGATCAGGAGACAAAGACTTCAGGACAGGAATCAGGACAGGATACTCAACTTCTCTAAAATACCGACGACTGCGTTCACCCCTCTCTGACACTCTCTTCCTCCTCGAGTTTCTTCCGCGATCTTCTTGTCTAACCCAATTAAATAAAGATAGATGGTTCTGCATTCAGTGTCTTCATCAGCATCTCACAGCGTCTCTTTCAGCATCAGCACCACCCACAGCACCAACAGCATCCCGAGCTCTCGACTTCCAGCATCGACGACGACTCTCTAACTAACTAAAGCTACCTCAGTTATACCTTTCGTTCACCATGTACCACCCACTAAAGTTTCAATATTGCAAAAATACGAAATCTAATTGGTCAGGCAAGGGGGATGATCATCACACCATGCTTATATATTACTTATTTTCATTGAACTATTGTTCGCAAAACCCATCGCCTTAAACGTTATTCTTTTCTTCCATTCCCATACATGTCCAAACTTTATTAGATACATTTATTACAATATCATGAATACAAGTCTTCTTGAGTGAACTCTTCACCCTCTGTTCACAGGGCACATCATTCTCGTCCTTGGACGGCTGTCAAAAACTTGATCATCCTTCCGGGTTAATTCTCATGTAGGCATGCGCAAACTTGAATCAGTCGACTAAGTTCAGACAAACGTGAAAGGCCAAATGCGCACTAATAATAAAGTCAAAAGAGGAAATGTTAGTTTCACAAATAAATGGTTTCACTGTATACTACCCATCTCTACTCTAACCCTCCTTATTTATTAATACTTTCCCGCATTAGAATTAGTAAAATAGCAGGTTTTCATTTCAGCTAAGCAGATGCCATGCAAGTGAGTCTTAAAGACTCCATTTTAATGCCTTCTGCACATGCGCTAGAATTTCCCTCCAAGCATTACCTCGTCATATTGCGTAGATGCAATTGACGCATGTGCAATATAGATTTCCCAGTTAAAGCTGGATTAGTCCGTTTTCGTTGTTATCTATATTAGTACACACATACGCAAGCTTCGCTAACCCGCGTGTTTTCTGTTGTGCGTGTTATTTTTCACAAGACAGTGTTAGTAATTCGTTAGTGAGTTAAACAAGAGGATTGCTTCCGAACAAGTCTTTTTCCGAGTCCTTGCTCCATCAATCCCCACTCTGATGGCATTTTACACCATCACAAAATTACCCATCCCATCCCAGATGCCAACTTTAGCACATCTCAATTTTCTATTTCTTTTCTCATTCTTCCATTTGTTACTTCTTTTCCTTCTAAATCTTTCATCTTCTTATATATTTTTCCTTTCATTTCTTCTAGTTGTATCTCCTCATATTCTCTTTTTAGTTTCTTTCCTTTTCCCTCCCTTTCTAAATGTATTCTTCCTTTCCCTCTATTTTTACAACATTTATATGTAATCATTAATATCATTACTATTGTCATTATCACAACTAATGGTAACATTATTTGACCTAGAAAACTTTTCCCAAAATCAGTAAACCATTTCCCTATTGATTTTATACTCTTTGTTAGTTTTCCCCATACACTGTCAACCTCCAGTTGGGTCAAATCATTATGCATTCTTGTAATATTTCCAATATATCTTTTAATTTCTTTACTCTTGTCCGGAATATAAGTGTAGCAATGTTGAATTTTCAACATGCCACAGACTCCACCCTCTTTTGCTAATAAAATATCAAGCGCAAGACAGTTTTGTAAAACCATAGACCTAATTGCAACCATTTCTGTGTTAATCATTAAGAATCCTCCTGCAGTGTCTGTAGAAAGACGATCAACTATGGTTGATAACTTACATATTTTCTGCGAATTTAGAATGACTCCAACTGAGGGTATCAATGCACTAAATATATCTCCTACTATTTCCGAAAAACTAGCTCTCCTTCTTCGTGTTAGTCCATTAGATTTTCCATTGATTCCATTCATTCTGTCCACATGATATATTTTCGGGAAAACTATTCCAAAATAACAGCTCCCGTACCATCCTGCAGGTAACCTATAATAGGCATTGTTCCCGCAGACATAATAAACTCCTGGAAATACAGGATCAGTTCCCCCTTTTAGTCCCAACCCTCCTAAAACTAGGAAGTTGTGTTCACACTCACTGGAACCAATGTAGTTATTATTATAATCTGTCTTTAATCTGTGGAGGCAGAATTTTCCCCTTTTCACAAAATCCAGGGACATCGCAGCATGAGCCTTGCCTTTTGCATAGATTCCCTCTTTCTCAGCCCATGGAGGTACATGGGTTTTCTGTTCAGCAGCTTTCTTTATTAAATCCTGTCTCCTTTCTTCTACTAAATTCAGATACTCTTTTTCTTCTTCACGTAAGGTACAAGTTAAATTATTTTCGTGTGCCTGAGCTATATCTATTGAACTCATTGTTAAAAAGAATTCACCCATAAACTGTGCATTCCTACTACTAGCTACTGGATTCATTTTCTTTCTAATAGGCAATTCTGAAAATACTACATCTAGATTTGAATAAAAATACTGAAGCCTCCCTGTTGCATAAAATAAACTTGATAAAACACTACATGACACACCATATGTTAGAGGTATATGGTGATATGTCACCCCTTCTGATATTGATGAGGGTAACTTCATACAAACATAGCAATTATTAATTTCCATTGTATTAACATACTGAAATAACAATTTAATAAACACATTTGAAGACATATTATAATCTGACTCATTATGATAATTTGCCTCACCTTCTGCCCCTATTTCTATTTTAGTTCCCTTTATTCTATCTACCTTTTCATTAGTAATGGTATTATTTTTGTCACTTGTTCCTACTAACAAAGGTACTCCTACTGTTAGGAATAACCATACTAATACTGCCAATAAAATACTACAGAAACAAAATCTAAAACATTTTTGTTTACAACCTCGTTTTGGTCTTTCTGTGATTTCAACTTCTGCCATTTCAATCTGAGAAAATGTCTTCTCTCTTTGTCTGTTTTAATTTTTCTTTTTATTTTAAGGAGGTCTCAGTTTGCTTTCATCAATCTGTGCAACATGAACCCTTTCTGTTTCTTCACTTAAATCTAAGTTTTCAATTTCTTCGAGTATAACGTAGGTCCACTCAGGGGTCTTGTATTTTCTATTGAAGTTTCTCAATCTCGGGCTTCTTCCTGTAAGTTTTACTAAGGTTTGTTTAGGTTGCGTTTGACTTGTAACTTCGTTCACTTGTTCTGGTTTCTTTCCTGATTTTCTCAAATAATATCTTAATTTCTTCACTCCTTCTGCCAATTATCTCCTTTTCTAACTCTTTTGACCTGAATTGCACTTTCACCTTCCTTATCTCCTTTTAAAGTTCTTTTATTTTCACTTAATTTAGGCACAATCTGTTCTTGTTCTCTATTCTCGGTGCTTGGACCTCCCACCTGTTCAGGTCTTATTATAATTTGTTTTTCTTCTGCCTGAACTTGTTCTTCTTGATCTACCTGATCCTGTTCAGGTCTTATTTCAGATTGTTCTTCTTCTGCCTGAACTTGTTCTTCTAATTCTGACTCCCCCTCCTCAGGTTCCTGATTGTCTTTGTTTTTTTCCACCTGAGTGTGTTCTTCTTTCCCTGTCTCTTCCTGTCTACTTTCTTGTCTTTTCTGTTTTGTTATTCTTCTTGTTTCAATAGCGTCATCAGGTATTTCAATTACTGGTATCCATTCTTCCTGACTTGTACCTGGCTGTTCGTCATATAGTTGTCTTTCAGAATCTATCACTCTAGATTCTTCAATTTCACAGCTTTCAACTTCTAACGTTTCAGCCTGTTCAGTCAGTGGTTGCTCTTGTTGTTCTGATGGGCTTGGTACTCTTCTGGTATGACTAGCATGAATCCAATTGGGCAAACCTGCACACTTCACTGCTGTGGTAGTGACTAGTATGACTTGACGCGGTTTATCCCACCTTGGTGCTAGACACGACTTCCTTGCGTTTTCTTCACTAGCACCCAATCTCCAGGATTCAAATCATGTGCTTGGTCTGGCTGTCTTTCAACTGCGTCTTCTCCAACCTGGTGAGAGACAGAACACACCATTTCAGCCAATCCTTTGCAATAGTCCAATACCAGATCATCAGTTATAGTCATTAATTTATTTCCAGGAATAAATGCTTGTCTCATTGCCCTTCCCATGAGTACCTCATGAGGACTCATTCCTGTTTTTCTGTCAGGAATACTTCTGAGACCCATCAGTACAAGAGGTAATGCATCTGGCCATTTCAGCATTGTGGATGCACACACTTTCCCTAATCTTGACTTGATTGTGCCATTTAGCTGTTCAACTATTCCAGAAGCCTCTGGACGGTAAGCACAGTGCAGTTTTTGTTCAATGTTAAATGCAGCACAGATTAATCGAATTATCTCATTATTAAAATGAGGTCCTCTATCTGATTCCAAAGTAACTGGAAAACCAAAACGAGGAATCAACTCCCTCAACAATAGTTTAGCAACTGTAAGACTGTCATTTCTTCTGGTGGGGTATGCCTCCACCCATCTTGAGAACAGGCACACTATGACGAGTACATACTTTAGTCCATTACAAGGAGGTAACTCAATGAAATCTAACTGCAACCTGGTGAAGGGTCCTTCTGCCTTTCCAATTTTTCCCCAGCTAACCACTGACTTCCTGCCTGGATTTTGCTGCTGACATGTTAAGCATCTTTGGCAAAGGCTTTCTGCCACTACCCTGAATTTTGGATTATACCAACTCTGTCTGAATAATCTGATCATTGAATCTCTCCCTATATGTGTTGCTCCATGATAAACTCTTGCCATTTTAGAGAGCAAACAATCTGGCATAACTGGTCTTCCATCTAAGTACACCCATACTTCATCTTCCGACCTTTTTGTACATGCTGCTTTTATCCGAATTTCCTTTTCCTTTTCCTCAACTTCTTCTTGTAACTGTCTAACCTTATCCCATGTTTCTGGAATTGAGAAAAACATAAGTTGGCAGCTGGTTTCACCCGTCTCAACTTTTCTGTTTATGACCATTATATTTTTCGCACAATATCAAGCAATTTGGTCAGCGTATCTATTGCCGGCTGCCATATAGTCATTTCCTGACTGATGTGCAGCACATTTGACAACTGCTACTTCTTTTGGTAATTGTAATGCTTCCAGCAGATCTTTCACATTTTTACTGTTTCTAATAGGAGATCCTGAAGAAGTCAGAAATCCCCTTTGCATCCAGAGTTGGCCAAAATCATGCACAACCCCGAAACCATATTGACTGTCCGTAAATATGGTTATTCTCCACTTTTTCCCAATTTTGCATGCCTTTGTTAAGGCCACCAATTCGGCTACTGGTGCAGATTTGACTCCCGGTAAACAGGATGCTTCAACTACCCCTGTTATCTTACATACAGCATATGCAGCATTAATCCTCCTTCGTCTGTCCTCAGACAAGACCCATCCATAAATATTTCATGATCAGCTTCTTTTAATGGTGTTTATTTTATGTCAGGACGGGGCTTGGTACACAATTCAGTCACATCCAAACAATCATGATCAATTTCATCTCTTACTTCCTCATTGCATGGGTCTGGCAATAATGTGGCAGGGTTCATGAGTGTACATCTTATTACTGTCACATTTTCTGCTCCCAAAATCACTCTTTCATACTTAGTCAGTCGACTAGGTGTAAGATGTTGTGTTCTTGTTCTTGTCAAAAGAATTTCAACTGAGTGTGGAACATAGACTTTTACAGAATGTCCCATCACTATTGACTCACTTTGCTCTAGACTCATACAAGTAGCAGCTACTGCTTTTAAGCAGCCAGGTAAAGCTGAAGCCACTGGATCCAATGTGGCAAAAAAATACGCCACTGGACATCGGCTCAGTCCATGTCTTTGTGTTGAGACTGAAAGTGCACAATTTTCTCTCTCACAGCAAAACAACGCAAATTCTTTTGAATAATCAGGCATGCCCAAGGCAGGAGCTTCACACAAACAATTCCGCAATTTCACAAAGGCCTCCAAACACTCAACATTCCAATCAATTGGATCTTTAGTTCTCTTTCGTGTCAATTGTATCAATGGTTTTGCTAGCATAGAGAAACTGTTAATCCACTGCCTACAGTACCCAACCACTCCCAGGAACATTCTCATTTCTTTTTGCGTCTGAGGTAGTTGCATCTCCTTGATTATTTTTATTCTTTCCGGTGTCACTTTTCTTACTCCTCTTTCTATTTTATGCCCTAAATATTTAACTTCTTGTTGACAGAATTGTAATTTTTCTGGAGACACCTTGTGTCCTCCTTCAGCCAAATGGTTCAGTAATGCAATTGTGTCAGTGACACAATCTTCTCGTGTTTTTGATGCCACCAGTAGGTCATCAATGTACTAAACCAGAACCGAATTTCCAGGCATAATTAATGACTCTAAGCACTTTTTCAAGATTTGGTTAAAAATTGAGGGACTCTCTGTGTACCCTTGAGGAACTTGGCACCATGCGAAAATACGATCTTCAAACTTAAAGGCAAAAAGATACTGGCTATCTGGGTGCAAAGGAACAGAAAAGAACGCTTGGCATAAATCAATTACTGTAAACCAGCCCACATTCCAAGGTATCTGATAAAGGATCACTGCTGGATTTGGCACTATTGGGCAACATGGCACTACAATTTTATTTATTTTTTGTAAATCTTGCACTATTCTATATTTTCCACTAGGCTTTTTAAGTCCCATGATTGGTGAGTTTACAAGGACTACTCATTATTTCTTTTAAAATGCCTTGTTTAACCATTCGATCGATTTCTGGAATAATTCCTGCTTTTACTTCTGGACTCATCTTGTATTGTCGTGTGTTTGGATAAACTGCACCTTCCTTCACTGTCACTTTCACTGGGTCTACATTTGACATCAGCCCAATATCTTTTCCTGTAAAATCCCACACTTCTGGATTGACTGTGGCTCTCAACTCTTCAGTTAATTCATTCTCAGTTATCAAAGAAAACATTTAATCTACTTCTGTTCCTTGCTTCATTAGCATCATTTTATATATGACATCCTCATCAGGGGTCTGGAAAGCAACACCATCTGGTGTACAATAGATCGTGCAATTCATCTTGCACAACAGATCTCTTCCCAACAGATTCACGGGACTGGAATCGCAAACTACAAATCGATGCATTCCTTTAAAGTTTCCGATATGTACCTCCATTGGTTTTGTGATTGGGGTTCTAATCTGTTGATTTGACACTCCTACAACTTGGATGGACTCTCCCGAGAGGGGTAGGTTTGGGATGTCTGCTGTTCTCACAGTAGACCGGGTAGCACCAGTATCCAATAGAAAAGTGATGTCTTTACCTTCCACTTTCCCATCAACAAATGGACCTGACTGATCTACCGGCAAGGATGCACCAAGCACGCACTCCTCCTCCTCCCCCCTCAGGCACCGTCATTGTACAAAGTCTGAATTTTCCTCATCATTCTGCAAAAAATATTGTGCAACTGTTCTATTATTCTTACCACTTTCTCCTTGCAATCCGGTGTTCGCACTGAACTTTTGGTGGTTCACAAAGTTTGGTATAGGAGCTGGTGGCACCTGATATTGTGGAGTAACTACCTGCTGCTGCTGATTCATAAGTACTTCATTCTGCTTCTGTGGAATTAAATTTTGATTTTGGCCCATTATTATTCTGCATACTCTTACACTCGTTCTTCCAATGTCCAAGCTTTCCACACGCATGACAAGGAAACTTCTTCTTCGCTTCTTCTCTGTTCATTCGTCCTCTATATTTACTACCATTTGCCACTTGATCATTCTGACTCTGCTCTTTCACTTGATTATCAGTCTGAGTATTGATTTTATTCTCCTGTTGCTCTGCCAATTTTACTTGTGCCCACATCATTTTCTCCTTTAACTTTCTACGCCTCGCCTCAATGTCATCTCCGCAATATTTTGCATACTTTAAAATTTCATCCACTGTCTTACTCTGCCAACACAACATGTGCTGCTGAATCATTTGACTAATCTCCGGTTTCAAACCATATACAAACCGATACACAAAATGTCCCATATCTTTATCACCAATATTCTCAAAACCACTATACTGCTTAAACACCTGCAATAGCCTTTCATAATATGCATGTACAGACTCGTTTGGTTCTTGAGTTGTCCTATCTATCTTTACCCAATCTGTTTCTTTAGGAGGAATTTTCCCTTTCAAGTATGTAATCACTTGGTGATATTTCTTCATCACCTCCTCTGAGGGTGCTCCTGTCTTTGAGTCTCTAGCATATTCTTCACTTGGCCAATCAATTGTAATCTTACATTCTGTCCATAAATCAGCAGGTACCACAATGTCAAATAAACCATCCAAATCTTTCAATAAAATCTTTGAAACTTTCACAAATCTTTCGACCTGTTTATACCACTCCACTGGTTTCTCTCTTAATTTTGAAAAGTCATTTGTAAATGACAAAATATCTTGTCTACTCCAAGGAACATGAACGTATCCACCTCCTGGAACCTCTCTCATTGGACACAATTTCTCAACCTTTTCTGTTTCCCTTACTGGAAATGCAGATGAAGCTACTCTCGCTTGAACTTCCTCTTTCTTTCTTATCCATCTAATTCTCCATTTATCAATGTCTCCCCATTTTCGCAAAACATTAATTAATTCCTTTATCTGTAGTCTCTTACCATAAGCATTTACACTTTCTAAATCCTTGTCAGTAAAATCCACTCGATATGGTTTCTGCAACAATTTTGATTTCCCTATATCTATTCCAATCTCTGAAGCAACTTCTGTTAATTTCTCATGAAATACTCTTGCTCTCCTAGTTATGCTTTTACATAAAAATAATAACTCTTCATCATTATAAAGGTTCAATCTTTCTGTGCTCACACTTCCTACTATCATTTCTTCCAATTCTACTTCCAATCTGCTAATATCTAGCATCTTTGGTGGTGGGTTTCGATTATCTATTTCCTGTGCCCATCTTTCTATATCTTCAGGGGTAACTACTTTTGCACCTCCAGTTCCTATTGGAACCAATGATCTCTTCTCTCTCAATTTCATAGGCGTAACTCTTTTCGGAGTCTCAGTAGAAGGTTCTAAATTAGGCAGATCCATTAACGAAATAACTGATACACTTTCACTGACCTGATCATCTGTAATGATTACTTCTTTTCTGGGACTGTTTAACGGAATTGTCACAGTTTGTGGTTTCTGGCAAATCTTTTTATCTCCATACAATGGAATTACCGGACCAATGGTCACTGGTACTGTCAAAGCTTCAGCATTGAAATTTAATTGGCTTATTTTCTGAACTAATTCTTCTCTTGTTTTATTCAAAACATCTCTCTCATTATCCTGCAACACCCTATTAAATGATGTATCATGTAAAATTTGTGGGGTTAAAGGCATTCCTATTACTGGTGCACTCGGGGTAACCTTACTAGTGGTTTCTTGATACGGTGGTGGATTTTTTATTAAAATATCCTCTAATAACTCATCATCTGATTCACCATATCCTGTTGTATTCAAGTGTTTCGTTTTCTCTTTACACTTTCCTCCAGACTGTTCCTCGGTCATTAATACTGGATATAAACCTTCAGATACCATAGCTCTCCTCCATTGTTTCATCTGCCCTTCGCGTGACTTATGCAAGTGTCTAGGGAAAAATCCTCTATATCTCCCACTTCTGCATTTTTCGCGTTCATATGCCTTGGTCTCCCATTCTTCTAAAGCCTCATATTGAGTTAACCTAGGTCTTGGTTCTAAATCATTCATTCTCATTCTCAAATTCTGAAGAATTCTCCCATTAAACGTACCATTTTCAGGAAACGCTAGCACTCCATCACCTTTCGTATATTCTATCCAATTTACCAACCACACGCAAGTATGATATCCTCTATCCATCATCATAAAGGATGCTGGTGTCTTCGGTGGTGGAATAGGAATTCCCTCTCTAGTTAACACAGGCTTATCTTTCTTAAAGAAATTCTTAATTTTCTTTATAAATGACATTTTTCTCTTTTCTCCATACATCCTAGATGAACGATATATAAAATTGTATTCTGCAAACCCTTGAAATCTTCTATCTGCGCGTCTCACACTGGTAGTCAAATCAGAGTCCTGCATACAAATTCTCTTTCTACCAATCCTAGCGCGGCTTCTAACTGATTATCCAATCAAACTCAGGCTCACGCTCGTGGTCTAACCATTGCCAGCGCGGCCTTTTTTGACGTCAGTTCTGCTCCTTACTACTGACCCCTCCTTTACAAGGCTGCTTTTGTCACACTCCTGCTGTTTCTACCAATCCCAGCGCGGCTCACTGTGACGTCAGTACAACTTCTGCAACTGACCCTCCCTTCACAAGGTAATACGAAAAACTTATTTCCTAATACTTTTCATTAAATTCTTTGTTATTAACAACATAAAAACATTCACTACTCTGTCTGTTCCACTAAATCAAAGGATAGAATTTTTCGACTTATTCTGGAGTCTCAGAATTGCTCTTCTTCTATTGCGAGTAAAAACCTCTGTTTACCCTTCACTCAAGCTCCAGAGAACCTGCTACTCCCCCAGTGTCACCCATATTGGGAAATGAGACCAAAGTTTCACCAGCGAACCCCTTTTGCTATCATTCGCACTCCACTTTTATACGAAATAGTCCCTAGTTTAACACTGCCAGCCCTACCTAGCTTCTCAGTGTTATTCCAACAGACGAGTAACCTCACTGCAGTATGGCTTCTGTCACCGCCCGCTATTCATTTCCCGGGAATTCTGGACAACATACAACAAAGATGCTAACTCTTTTGTTAAAACATAAATCAATAATCAATAATCAATACTTATCACCAAACTAGTCAATAATAACCATAGCTCTGCTACCAGAAAACTGATCCAGCGGTATACTAACAACAGATACTCTACTACCATATACTCACCTGGGCCCATAAACACTTACACAAATCCAAGTACACCGCTGGGTTTTAGTTTATATTTTCCTTAATTAGGATTAATTATATCTTATTCCTAACTAACCTTTCACTAATCAAAAAGTTCTTTCCTCTGGTCGATGGACCATTAGTTGAACTAATTCATGGTGATAATTAACATAACTCTTAGCTTTTCATTAAAGTAAATAACCACAGACTCGGGAAGTTTTGTTTTAATCTTTATCTAAATTAAATGAATGTGAACCATCTCAAAATTTCAGCACAAACACCTTCATTCGTAAGATTGCAAATCCGATAAATTTTTTCACTAAGAAAATATTTCAGACTCATACAATAACAATGCCCGGAAAGGAGAGGACAGAGAGAAAAGATCATCCACAAATACCATGAATTTATAGTTACCAAGGATGGTGTGAAGACCAAACCCTCTGGCCAAAGGGCTGGTAAGGGTCCCACGGGATAGATCAGGAGACAAAGACTTCAGGACAGGAATCAGGACAGGATACTCAACCTCTCTAAAATACCGACGACTGCGTAGCACCCCTCTCTGACACTCTCTTCCTCCTCGAGTTTCTTCCGCGATCTTCTTGTCTAACCCAATTAAATAAAGATAGATGGCTCTGCATTCGGTGTCTTCATCAGCATCTCACAGCGTCTCTTTCAGCATCAGCACCACCCACAGCACCAACAGCATCCCGAGCTTTCGACTTCCAGCATCGACGATGACTCTCTAACTAACTAAAGCTACCTCAGTTATACCTTTCGTTCACCATGTACCACCCACTAAAGTTTCAATATTGCAAAAATATGAAATCTAATTGGTCAGGCAAGGGGGATGATCATCACACCATGCTTACATATTACTTATTTTCATTGAACTATTGTTCGCAAAACCCATCCCCTTAAACGTTATTCTTTTCTTCCGTTCCCATACATGTCCAAACTTTGTTAGATACATTTATTACAATATTATGAATACAAGCCTTGTTGAGTGAACTCTTCACCCTCTGTTCACAGGGCACATCATTCTCGTCCTTGGATGGCTGTCAAAAACTTGGTCATCCTTCCGGGTTAATTCTCATGTAGGCATGCGCAAACTTGAATCAGTCGACTAAGTTCAGACAAACGTGAAAGGCCCAAATGCGCACTAATAATAAAGTCAAAAGAAGAAATGTTAGTTTCACAAATAAATGGTTTCACTGTACCCATCTCTACTCTAACCCTCCTTATTTATTAATACTTTCCCGCATTAGCATTAGAAAATAGCAGGTTTTCATTTCAGCTAAGCAGATGCCATGCATGTGAGTCTTAAAGACTCCATTTTAATGCCTTCTGCACATGCGCTAGAATTTCCCTCCAAGCATTACCTCGTCATATTGCGTAGATGCAATTGACGCATGCGCGATATAGATTTCCCAGTTAAAGCTGGATTAGTCCGTTTTCGTTGTTATCTATATTAGTACACACATACGCAAGCTTCGCTAACCCGCGTGTTTTCTGTTGTGCGTGTTATTATTCACAAGACATTGTTAGTAATTCGTTAGTGAGTTAAACGAGAGGATTGCTTCCGAGCAAGTCTTTTTCCGAGTCCTTGCTCCATCACCACAACTGCCACCAAACCCTACGGCTAAGATAAAGGTTATCCATATTAATGCATGTTCTTTAGCCAAACATTGCCTTGAAACTATTGAGCTGATTATGGACCATTACTTGAATTGTTTATTCTTAACTGAAACCTGGCTCCACGCAGATTCTGCACCTGAACGCCAACAGGCTACTCCTAAAGGGTATCACATAGTGCACCTGGAACGACGAGGGGGAGGTGTGGCCTGTATCATTAAAGGGAGTTTTCAACGTAACTCCAACAGTAGCCCCTGTGTGTTGTTGATGCAGGATACCTTACATTTACTGTCACAATCTCAACCCACTCTGTGTTTAAATGTATATTATTCTACAGACCACCAGGGATAGGGCATAATTTTATCAACTCTCTTATTGAAAGTATGACTGCATGTCTATTCAACACTGATCACTTATTTGTTCTTGTCAACCTCCATCTGCATGTGGATAATGTGAATGAAAAGGAAGCCCAAAACTTGGTAAATTCCTTTACTGCTTTAAACCTACAACTTTTGCCCTTAGGCCATACTCACTCACCGGGTCATAAATTGAATTTGATTTTTGCCATCCGTCTAACGTCATATTCAACACCCTGACGCAGGTTATATGGTCAAGCCATACGTTAATTTCATTTTATTTACTCTGTAAAGATAAAGTTATGTTTACTCCTTCTCGGTCACTCGTGATAGGACAAGCATGGTGGACGCTGGACTGTGAGACATGGAACACACAATTAAGTCTTACCTCTTCCCCAATCACAGCACTGGAACCGGACATTAACTTAAATCTTATAAACAAGTGGGTATGTAGCCACATCTTTGGATAACATTCCACATAAACTCCTTCTCCAAAGAGGAAGCTGCCCACTGGTTCCTGGTCTACAAGAGACATAAAAGAAGCCAAATGAAAAGGTAAAAGACGTGAGAGGTCGTGAAGAAAATCTGGAAATCTTGATAGTAAAAGTGTACATAAGAAACCTCTTGCAACAGTTTAAACACAAATTAAAGTAGCCAAGGCACATTATTATATCAACCAAATTTTAAGTTTAAAAAAATGTCAATAGAGAAGTATTCAAAATATACAATACAATAGCACATTCTTCGGCTGTGGCAAAAGGAGCCTCCTTTTCACAAGACTTGTGCAACACCTTATATGACTTTTTTCCACAACAAAATTGTAAAGTTGACTCAACATCTAGACCAATTTAACAATAGGTAAATGAATGACCATACACCATAAATAAGGTGTTCTTTTTTTCTAACCATCCACAACGAATCAGATTGTTAAGCTGTTTCATTCACTTAACCCCACTTCCCATAATGATGCGTGCCCCATATCTCAATCAAAATAGGTATCGGTCTCAGTCATTCCTGATCTGATTGATCTGTGTAATTCTTCTTACCTCAGGGATAGTGTACCCATGTCGTGGAAATAGACACTTTAACCCCTCTCTTAAACAAATCTACTCCTGATCCCACTGTGCTTCTTGGAGACATACTAACACTTTCACCCAGTTCAATTGTGGTTTGGGAAGGATTTCAGTACAGACACCGTCCTGGCTATAGCCACTAAAAACCTTCAATTGATTCTGGATGATGGAGATGTGGTGTCCTTGGTCTTGTTAGACCTATGGACCAATTTAGACACCATTTCACATAAAATACTGTTAGAGAGAATGACATCGCATGTTGACTTCGCACATGGTGGCCACTGCTCTTTTGACTCGTGTTTAAAAGACCGTACTCAAATTGTCTGAATAGTCAATTTCCAAACTTCAAGTAAACTGGTCCAGACTTGTGTCCCTCAGGGAACTTTTCAATTTGTAAATGGTCACTCTGGCAAGACTGATCGATTCCTTTGCTTTAATTTCTATGCCTATGCTGATGACACCCAGTTGATCCTAAAGACGTAGCGAAACACTAAAGGTACATCTCATTAATTTTTGTCCTGTCTTGTAGAAGTCGCCAACTGGATGAGAAACAACTCTCTGGTACTTATATCACATTCAATTCCATACTTAGTTTTGAATATCCAATCTACTGAAACTTTTTACTTACGTCTTTCAGCAGTCATCAGGAAGCTCATCCCTTTCCTGCCTGCATCGTCAAGAATTGTTTTTGTCCAAGCTCATATAACATTAAGGGTTTACTATTGTAATTCTCTACTGGTTGGCCTACCCACCTACTGTGTATGGAAAGGGAAGTTAGTACAAAATGCCATGGCAAAAACATCTTAGAAATAAAAAGAAGGGCACTAATTTCTAACCACATGAGACACCTACGTTGGCTGTTCAACACCCAAACCAGTTTATTTGAAGCGCTCTGCCTTGAAACATTGTACCGCATGACACCAGATTCCTACAGGGCCACCATGTTTTCTTGACGCTTATTGCTCAGGTCCCAATACCTGATCGAAACACAGAGATTCAAAAACAAAAGACAAGGAGGCATATTGTGACGGCCAAGGCGTGGAATCGTCTCCTATCCTGGGTAGCGATGTTTTGGAAGCTCCAGGACATCTCTCCCTGAGGTTTTGTGCACTAAATAAATTTATTCATTCACTCATTCGTTCATTCATCCATTCATTCACTCATTCGTTCATTCAGTCATTCATTCGCAATGCAGGTACATAAAACAGTTGTTTAGCTCAGCACTACTTCATCACCCACTTCTGTTTTTTTAACTTAATACTACAGGTCAAATGTAGCCACACTGTCACAGTTTCAGCCCGTGCATCTATGTTCAAAATGAGTGCCATGGCCCATAGTTTCCCTTAGGGGACTGCTGCCCACTGCCATTACGAGTGCAGACCGCGCCCTCCAGTTGTGCCACACATTGCTACTTCTAAAGCCAAGTGCTGTTTCCGCCTTCAGTATTAAAGCAAGTGGCATTGGTAGGTAATTCTGTTGGTTGATGACAGGGTCAACCCTGCCAAGATTTGAATGCTTAGCCCATGATAGTTTCTTGCAGGTTTCTGCAGGAAATCGTAGATGTTAACTGATACCTAAGAGTATAGTACCATCCCCACTCTCATCCAACTTTTCAAACTTCTATTAAATAGCATTATGACCCCTCCAGCTAAAGTTCCAATGTTTTCATAATGCACGTAGGAACACATGTCAATTAGCCTTCAATACTACTCCTGCTGCTGAACAGCTGCATCCATACAATGCTATAGAAATACCAATATATACAATACATACACTGCATGTTGCCACTTGCCTCAAATATGCAGCAATCCACATTTATGTCAAATGTATAGACGAGTGTTGGACTTGGCCTTTTTACAGGGTTACACCCAAACCTTTTACTTCTTCCTCCTATTTTTTCTTGACCTGTATTTGTTGGCTTTAGGACTCTGGGTACCTTACCACTGCTAATCAGTGCTAAAGTGCATATGCTCTCTGTGTAAATTGTGGACATGATTGGGTATCCATGATTGGCATATTTGATTTACTGGTAAGCCTCTAGTAAAGTGCACTGAGTGTGCTAGGGCCTGTAAATCAAATGCTACTAGTGGGCCTGCAGCACTGATTGTGCCACCCACATGAGTAGCCCTGAAAAGGTATCGCAGACCTGCCACTGCAGTGTCTGTGCGCAGTTTGTTAACTGCAATGTTGACCTGGCAAGTGCACCCACTTGCCAAGCCATAACCTTCCCTTTTCTTACATGTAAGACATCCCTATGGTAGGCCCAAGGTACCCCCATGGGCAGGGTGCAGTGTCTGTGAAAGGTAGGACATGTACTGGTGTGTGTGATATGTCCTGAGAGTGAAATACTGCCAATTTCGTTTTTCACTATTGAAAGGCTATCTGCCCCATAGGATAGAATGGGAAATACTTTGTTAATGTTAATGTTAATGTATGAGATTTGTAGAGCGCACTGTTACCAAACGGTGTCCTGGCGCTAATCTAAGATCGAACTGGCAAACAGAAATCATTACCAATAATCGTATCTGCTAAAAAGCCAGCTTTTCAACTCTCATCTAAATTCAAAGAGGGAAGTGGCTGAATGGATAGATAACAGAAGTTTATTCCAAATGGTAATGGTGCCCAAATAGAAACTTCTGCCACCCCAGATTGTTCTTTTAAATCTTGGTACCCTCAAAGTTCTAGACATCTTACAAGTATAACTTCCCATTGGGACAAGATAGAGAAATAAAGTTTAGTCTGAACTCAGAATTTCATAACACATCTTTTAGTAAAGATGGTTTTTAAATTGTGTGTTTGAAAATACCAGTTTTAGAAAGTAGGCATTTTCTTGTTTAACCTTCTGTGTGCCTTTGCCTGTTTGTGGATTGACTGTCTGGTTTTGGAGTGACAGGGGCTGGGGATGTGCATTCACTGTAGACAGCCACTGGGGGAGGGGGAGGGGGAGGTGTGCCTGGCCCTTACTGTATGACTCAGAGTTGAGCTGAATGGGGCTCGGCTGCACTTAGAGTAGTGGGAGGATATTTCCTTGCACCTGAATAGGCCCTGTCTCCCTTGCACAATGCTGTCTCCACACCCTGTGGTCATACTGCACCAGTGAGGACAGTACTTGTTTGGACTGGGCTCAGAGGCCCTTGCACAAAGAGAACAAAGACATTTTGGGGTATAAGTATTACACCTAAAATCCCAGAACTTTAGAATACTTCTGGACTCAAGAGGAACCTCTGCCAAGGAGAAGAGCTGGGAAAGCTGAAGGAGAAGTACTGCCCCTTTGCTGTGTGCTGTCTGGGGTTGGCCTGCAGTGGCTGTTCCTGCCAAGGAAAGGACAAATACTTTGCTGTGTGCTGTGTATCCTGCTTGACGAAGATCTTCAAGGGCTTGAAGTAGAGCTTGCTTCCTGTTCTGAAGTCTCAGGGACACAAAGACTTCACCACCAGCTCCCCTGAACTTCCTTGCTGGGAGTTCTGACCTACCAAGAGGTGCCTGGTGCTGTGTTGGGCCTTTGGAGGTTGTTCCTGTTGTCGGAGCTGGAAAAGAGATGCAACTAAGAGAAGCGCGACTCATCCGCACCCATTTACGACACTTCGCTGCTGTGCTGCTGAAGAAACCAACGCAGCGCCTGCCCATGGCTGGAGAAATCGCCGCACGCCGTATCCCGTGCACCGATCTCCGAAGTTCGAGATCACTGCACCGATTTTGACGCAGGCCCTGCTGTGCGGCTGCAAGAACCAATGCATAATCGAACCGCGGCTGGAGAGACAAACGCAGTGCCGTTGTCACCGCCGCCGCATCAAGAACTGATTCATCTCCGATCCCCACGCTTCGCACCGGGGCTCCAAGTCTACATCAATGCCGGGGCCGCAGTAAGAAACCGATGCATCACCTCCCCTTCAGTAAGGAACCGACGCATCACCTCTCCTGGAGTAAGGAACCGACGGATCACCATCCCTGGGCATATGGAACCAACGCATCACCTTCCCTGCGGCTGTTTTTGTTTATGATTTGACGCATTCAAGGTACTTTGTGTTGAAAGTGTTGCATCTATAGTTTGCTATGGACAGAACTGTTTTGACCTTCTAAAAGTCATATCTTGATTATTGATTATTACTTATTTTTCTAAACTTGTGTGGTGTCCATTTCTAGTGTTTTCACTGTATTACTGTATGTGTGCACAAATGCTTTACACACTGCCTCTGAGATAAGCCTGTATGCTTGTGCCAAGCTACCAAGGGGATGAGCAGGGGTTATTTTAGAAGTGTATCCCCTTATCCTGACTAGGAAGAAGAGTCCCTACTTGGACAAAGGTGCAAACCATTGCCAACTAGAGACCCCCATTTCCAACAATGAGGATCTAATTTTGTCCCAAAAAGGTGCAAGTAACTTGTTCAGGCGTCACTCTCTAATTGTAGGATTTTGAGTCCCAGTTCAGTCAACAAATCAGGACTGAATATGCTGCGGACATACTTCCAATAGGAGAACTTGGGGGCTCTTATGTATATTGGTTGGGAGTCTTAGTCATGATTCTGAACTAAAGTAAGCCTTGTAAGGCAATGCTGATCTGGCCATTCATCAGACAAATCAAGCCATCTTGAGCTATTTTTGCTAGCAGTGAACTGAGCACAGATCTGAATAACAATTAAAAAATGAGGCCGAAATGGACTTTATGGTGCTGGATATATGCTGTGGAACTCAAAGTATTTCCTATGGCGATGGATGAAAAAACAATTGTCAAAATATGGGTTCAGTTACTGCATATTCACAGCCTCTAGTTTGAAAAAAATAGAAGTGGGATTTTTGATTACTATACATAGAATTGCACAGCTTAATGACTGAAATAAGGAGACTTGTCAAATATAATGCTCCCACATTCCTAGCTTTAGACCAGCGGTTCTTAAGTTTTGACCCCCGATTGCCAATGAATCACTATAAGAAAGCACTACCTAAACAATGTCTATGATTTGAAGCTCAAAACACTACACAAAAACACACATACATCAAACAGATGCACACATAATGAAAATTAATTAATTCACAAAACATAAAAATATGAGAAAATCAACATTTTAATGGGACGGTTTGAGCTTTCCAAAATCTAGACTTTTTTTCCAAATTATGAATCGGTATGCTAGACACAAGCAGCGGTGGCTCCTCCACCCCCACTGCTTCAACTGCAAGCTCAATACAAAAAATAAAATGATAATAACTTTCCGTTTTTATCATTTTATTTTTTGTATTGAGCTTGAAGTTGAAGCCAAGTTGTTAGGGCAGGGCAGGGCTGGGCTCCCCACATCACAGGGAGGAGGAGTGGTGGCTGCACCTTAAGTCTGCATGATGGTTTGGCCTGCCGTCTTGGGCGGGCCAAACTGTCATGCACACTTTGCATGTTCACCACAGGCTGTATTGTACAGCCTGGGTGGAGAACATGCCCAGCCTTCCAGTCCCCCTCTGAATGCCAAACCACGGCGCTCAGACCAATCACAACACTGCTGTAAGATAGCGCCGTGATTGGCCAGGAGATTCTGAGAGACTGTGTGTTTCCTGCTGCAGAGAGTTCGGAGGAGAGGCAGCGACCAGCATATTCAGGTACGTGCTTTTAAAAAAAAATTATTCCCCCGCTTCCCTCCCCCCCTCTGTTCTACCTGCCCCCACCCCCACACCCTGTTGGGTAGCAGAAGCTACTGGACACTAGCATATAATTTTGTCATTTTTGCTCCTAATTCATGCTCTCTTTTTATCGGTGCATACCACTGCTGCTTTTTGAGGCCACCAATCGTATATACTAGGTTCCTGTAGCTTTACTTGTGTTTGATTCCACAAAAAAAGATAATGATATCAACTTAATTTTTCACAAATATACAAAAAGTTTTAAAACTTCTAATTTTGCTTTTTATGTGTATAAACTTTATGAATTTGCTGATATTATTACATTTATTCAAGTATATTGGACTTGACCTTTCAGTGGCATAGCCTGGTGGGTGATATCTGTTCTTGAATCATGTTTAGAATAATCAGTTGTGCGAAGATGATCTCACCCAACAAGTTGCCGACCATAGGCATCCAACTTTTATTAGGTTCTTGGCTTTTGTGCTTTCATGCAGGAATTATCACTTGCTGCAAAATACTTGTGTGAGTAATATCTGTAAGGAAATGTTTATTAAAAGTAATATGGTTATTAATGGCCATGCGTGTACTTGATACATGACTTCATTATAAATTAATTAATATAAGAACATTGAAAATAAATAATGTCAATGATCTGACTCCTTGAGGCATTCAGCCGAACAGCTTGGTTAGAGGAATAAAAACACAGATTAACCTTATGGTAGTTAAAATGATGATGTATTTTGTACTTAAATGTGCATCTGCGGCAAGATAGCATAAAAAAGGTACATCATATACAGCATGCTGAGCTCCTTCTCCTACATCGCTGCCAAGACCTGGAATGACCTTCCCCTCCAGCTCCGTAGAGCCCCCTCGCTGGCAGACTTTAGAAAGACTCAAGACCTGGCTCTTCGACAGAGACACAGCACCCAGATACCCCTAGGGGGACAGTACTGCGCTTTACAAATGCTATTTGATCGATTGAGCTGTATACGTGTTAAAGAATCTACGGTAGGGACAACATGAAGTAAATATATTATGTACTGCAGACTCAGCTATAGAGATGTTAAAAAGTAAATATGTGCTAGCTTTGGGCAGTGTCACATACAGAAGTAGTTTCTAGTGTGGTAATGTTGGAAACCCATATCTGAAAGTCTCTAGACTGTTTCTACATTTCAGCTGACTGAGTTATCGCGCTCTTGCAATTTGTGAAACGTTCATTTCAGCATGCAGACATTTTAGGATACAGGCATAGTCGGACTGGGACAGAAAATATTCTCGTGCATTAATATCAAAGTGGCTCCCATTAGTGAATTAGATACCTAAAAAAGTGGTCCGTATTTGCAAACTAGGGCAGTATTGCATTTGTAAATATAGGCTGTATAAGTGTTTTGCCAGGTATGGAAGTCTGCATGAATTTGAAGTTGCTGCAGGAAATGTTTGGCTAGGGAGCTCTATCAACAAAAAAGGAAGGGGGGACCCAGGAGCCATTAATGGTCCAGTGTCCATGCTCCATATATAATGCATTTAAACAAAAGGAGGACACTGTTCCTGAGGCAGGGTGCAAAAAGTCACCCATGCGCCTTAAGAAAAGAGAAGGAAAGAAACAGACTCCTAGGAAAAAGAGGGCCCACCAGTGAAAGGGAAAGAACAAGTCTTATCAACTGTTGCCCTCACACACCCCGAAGGGTGTCATGCTTCATCATCGGGCGTTTGCTCCTCGTAGGGCCGGCGCTGCAATTCCCTACGGGTCCCCCGAAGGGTCACTTTGTCGGAGATCTTTTTATATCGCCGGATGGTGCATGCGGGTGTGTGGGGGCAGGGGAGACGTGGGTCCTATGTGGGAGTATAACTGGAGTAAAAGGAGTGCGTGCATAATAGGTTAAAACTGCCAGGTGAACTCTCAAAAAAGAGGTATCAGATGTAGTAGATCCCTTAGCAGAGTAAGAACCAAAAATATGGTATAGTCCCAGTGGGCACATTATGCCCAGGAGTAATAGGTCTACATGTTTCGCGCCTATGTTGCCGAAAAGGTCATTGGCGCTTCCTCAGGACAAAGATAATAAAAATGTTGTGAAGTGCACGTGAATTAAAAAGTAAGTACCCACAATATCAATCAGGGCGGGCCAGTGAGCTGCTCCTGACTGGACCTAGGAAAGAAACAAACAGAAAGTGTGCATTAGACTAGCTTAATGCCACGTAGAGTGCCACAACCGTGTGCACAACAATACATACAAACAAAGACTAGAACATACGAGACAAGTAAAAATAATCTCCTCAATGATTAATGGCCAAATGAGAGATTCCACAAATGTCTAACAAGACACCGAAGGCGTTAGGAAAACTTTGCCTCACAAACCTGTATTTCTTACCCACATGTATTATAGAGTGCCAGGTCATACGTATCTCGCCCGTCCAGCTGCCTGCCGTTAGTCGGATGGTGGCGGTAGGGCGGGGGCTAAATATAGTCCAACAACCCAATGGAGCCTGGGCGTGCCCTCTTTCCGGGACACGCTGTGATGCTGGTGAGGAGCGCGCATGCGCTAATGAAGACCTACAGTGCGCATGCGCACAGATAAGTAACTGCTCCCCTGCACATGAGCGCACCGGAGGGGAAAATGGTCGTCATGACAGCAACTAAAGCAAGCAAAATATGCGCAGAGTATGCGTATGTCAATAAGCACCAACTTAGAGTGCAGGCATACCAACGTTAAGCGTTATGTCATCACGCATAGGGCCCCTCTACTACCTGAACCTTACTAAGAAAGAAGGGAGTACCAAAAAGTAGGTAAAAGGGGGCAGGCTCAACAATGGAGTCGACTCATGTATATTAAAACCATAAGCCAAAGAGTATGCAGTAAAGTAAAAACACTCTGACCCATCCTGAGTATGGAAATCTAAACGGGTAGGAGGGGAAACTATGCCATTGAGTGTGTGTCCCTAGTGGTCACCCATTACCAGGGTAAAAAACGAGACTCGTATGTAAGAAAAGGAAAAAGAAGAAGAAAACGAAAGAAAAAGGCAGGGATAGAAAAGAAATAGGGTCCCTCGGCTGAACCGCCGTGCTACTACTTTATCAACAAAAAAGGAAGGGGGGACCCAGGAGCCATTAATGGTCCAGTGTCCATGCTCCATATATAATGCATTTAAACAAAAGGAGGACACTGTTCCTGAGGCAGGGTGCAAAAGTCACCCATGCGCCTTAAGAAAGAGAAGGAAAGAAACAGACTCCTAGGAAAAGAGGGCCCACCAGTGAAAGGGAAAGAACAAGTCTTATCAACTGTTGCCCTCACACACCCCGAAGGGTGTCATGCTTCATCATCGGGCGTTTGCTCCTCGTAGGGCCGGCGCTGCAATTCCCTATGGGTCCCCCGAAGGGTCACTTTGTCGGAGATCTTTTTTAAATCGCCGGATGGTGCATGCGGGTGTGTGGGGGCAGGGAGACGTGGGTCCTATGTGGGAGTATAACTGGAGTAAAGGAGTGCGTGCATAATAGGTTAAAACTGCCAGGTGAACTCTCAAAAAGAGGTATCAGATGTAGTAGATCCCTTGGCAGAGTAAGAACCAAAAATATGGTATAGTCCCAGTGGGCACATTATGCCCAGGAGTAATAGGTCTACATGTTTCGCGCCTATGTTGCCGAAAAGGTCATTGGCGCTTCCTCAGGACAAAGATAATAAAAATGTTGTGAAGTGCACGTGAATTAAAAAGTAAGTACCCACAATATCAATCAGGGCAGGCCAGTGAGCTGCTCCTGACTGGACCTAGGAAAGAAACAAACAGAAAGTGTGCATTAGACTAGCTTAATGCCACGTAGTGTGCCACAACCGTGTGCACAACAATACATACAAACAAAGACTAGAACTTACGAGACAAGTAAAAATAATCTCCTCAATGATTAATGGCCAAATGAGAGATTCCACAAATGTCTAACAAGACACCGAAGGCGTTAGGAAAACTTTGCCTCACAAACCCGTATTTCTTACCCACATGTATTATAGAGTGCCAGGTCATACGTATCTCGCCCGTCCAGCTGCCTGCCGTTAGTCGGATGGTGGCGGCAGGGCGAGGCTAAATATAGTCCAACAACCCAATGGAGCCTGGGCGTGCCCTCTTTCCGGGACACGCTGTGATGCTGGTGAGGAGCGCGCATGCGCTAATGAAGACCTACAGTGCGCATGCGCACAGATAAGTAACTGCTCCCCTGCACATGAGCGCACCGGAGGGAAAATGGTCGTCATGACAGCAACTAAAGCAAGCAAAATATGCGCAGAGTATGCGTATGTCAATAAGCACCAACTTAGAGTGCAGGCATACCAACGTTAAGCGTTATGTCATCACGCATAAGGCCCTCTACTACCTGAACCTTACTAAGAAAGAAGGAGTACCAAAAGTAGGTAAAAGGGGGCAGGCTCAACAATGGAGTCGACTCATGTATATTAAAACCATAAGCCAAAGAGTATGCAGTAAAGTAAAAACACTCTGACCCATCCTGAGTATGGAAATCTAAACGGGTAGGAGGGAAACTATGCCATTGAGTGTGTGTCCCTAGTGGTCACCCATTACCAGGGTAAAAACGAGACTCGTATGTAAGAAAAGGAAAAAGAAGAAGAAAACGAAAGAAAAAGGCAGGGATAGAAAAGAAATAGGGTCCCTCGGCTGAACTGCCGTGCTACTACTTTATCAACAAAAAGGAAGGGGGACCCAGGAGCCATTAATGGTCCAGTGTCCATGCTCCATATATAATGCATTTAAACAAAGGAGGACACTGTTCCTGAGGCAGGGTGCAAAAGTCACCCATGCGCCTTAAGAAAGAGAAGGAAAGAAACAGACTCCTAGGAAAAGAGGGCCCACCAGTGAAAGGGAAAGAACAAGTCTTATCAACTGTTGCCCTCACACACCCCGAAGGGTGTCATGCTTCATCATCGGGCGTTTGCTCCTCGTAGGGCCGGCGCTGCAATTCCCTACGGGTCCCCGAAGGGTCACTTTGTCGGAGATCTTTTTATATCGCCGGATGGTGCATGCGGGTGTGTGGGGGCAGGGAGACGTGGGTCCTATGTGGGAGTATAACTGGAGTAAAGGAGTGCGTGCATAATAGGTTAAAACTGCCAGGTGAACTCTCAAAAAGAGGTATCAGATGTAGTAGATCCCTTGGCAGAGTAAGAACCAAAAATATGGTATAGTCCCAGTGGGCACATTATGCCCAGGAGTAATAGGTCTACATGTTTCGCGCCTATGTTGCCGAAAAGGTCATTGGCGCTTCCTCAGGACCAAGATAATAAAAATGTTGTGAAGTGCACGTGAATTAAAAAGTAAGTACCCACAATATCAATCAGGGCGGGCCAGTGAGCTGCTCCTGACTGGACCTAGGAAAGAAACAAACAGAAAGTGTGCATTAGACTAGCTTTATGCCACGTAGTGTGCCACAACCGTGTGCACAACAATACATACAAACAAAGACTAGAACATACGAGACAAGTAAAAATAATCTCCTCAATGATTAATGGCCAAATGAGAGATTCCACAAATGTCTAACAAGACACCGAAGGCGTTAGGAAAACTTTGCCTCACAAACCCGTATTTCTTACCCACATGTATTATAGAGTGCCAGGTCATACGTATCTCGCCCGTCCAGCTGCCTGCCGTTAGTCGGATGGTGGCGGTAGGGCGGGGCTAAATATAGTCCAACAACCCAATGGAGCCTGGGCGTGCCCTCTTTCCGGGACACGCTGTGATGCTGGTGAGGAGCGCGCATGCGCTAATGAAGACCTACAGTGCGCATGCGCACAGATAAGTAACTGCTCCCCTGCACATGAGCGCACCGGAGGGAAAATGGTCGTCATGACAGCAACTAAAGCAAGCAAAATATGCGCAGAGTATGCGTATGTCAATAAGCACCAACTTAGAGTGCAGGCATACCAACGTTAAGCGTTATGTCATCACGCATAGGGCCCCTCTACTACCTGAACCTTACTAAGAAAGAAGGAGTACCAAAAGTAGGTAAAAGGGGCAGGCTCAACAATGGAGTCGACTCATGTATATTAAAACCATAAGCCAAAGAGTATGCAGTAAAGTAAAAACACTCTGACCCATCCTGAGTATGGAAATCTAAACGGGTAGGAGGGGAAACTATGCCATTGAGTGTGTGTCCCTAGTGGTCACCCATTACCAGGGTAAAAAACGAGACTCGTATGTAAGAAAAGGAAAGAAGAAGAAAACGAAAGAAAAAGGCAGGGATAGAAAAGAAATAGGGTCCCTCGGCTGAACCGCCGTGCTACTACTTTATCAACAAAAAAGGAAGGGGGACCCAGGAGCCATTAATGGTCCAGTGTCCATGCTCCATATATAATGCATTTAAACAAAGGAGGACACTGTTCCTGAGGCAGGGTGCAAAAGTCACCCATGCGCCTTAAGAAAGAGAAGGAAAGAAACAGACTCCTAGGAAAAGAGGGCCCACCAGTGAAAGGGAAAGAACAAGTCTTATCAACTGTTGCCCTCACACACCCCGAAGGGTGTCATGCTTCATCATCGGGCGTTTGCTCCTCGTAGGGCCGGCGCTGCAATTCCCTATGGGTCCCCGAAGGGTCACTTTGTCGGAGATCTTTTTATATCGCCGGATGGTGCATGCGGGTGTGTGGGGGCAGGGAGACGTGGGTCCTATGTGGGAGTATAACTGGAGTAAAGGAGTGCGTGCATAATAGGTTAAAACTGCCAGGTGAACTCTCAAAAAGAGGTATCAGATGTAGTAGATCCCTTGGCAGAGTAAGAACCAAAAATATGGTATAGTCCCAGTGGGCACATTATGCCCAGGAGTAATAGGTCTACATGTTTCGCGCCTATGTTGCCGAAAAGGTCATTGGCGCTTCCTCAGGACAAAGATAATAAAAATGTTGTGAAGTGCACGTGAATTAAAAAGTAAGTACCCACAATATCAATCAGGGCGGGCCAGTGAGCTGCTCCTGACTGGACCTAGGAAAGAAACAAACAGAAAATGTGCATTAGACTAGCTTAATGCCACGTAGAGTGCCACAACCGTGTGCACAACAATACATACAAACAAAGACTAGAACTTACGAGACAAGTAAAAATAATCTCCTCAATGATTAATGGCCAAATGAGAGATTCCACAAATGTCTAACAAGACACCGAAGGCGTTAGGAAAACTTTGCCTCACAAACCCGTATTTCTTACCCACATGTATTATAGAGTGCCAGGTCATACGTATCTCGCCCGTCCAGCTGCCTGCCGTTAGTCGGATGGTGGCGGCAGGGCGGGGGCTAAATATAGTCCAACAACCCAATGGAGCCTGGGCGTGCCCTCTTTCCGGGACACGCTGTGATGCTGGTGAGGAGCGCGCATGCGCTAATGAAGACCTACAGTGCGCATGCGCACAGATAAGTAACTGCTCCCCTGCACATGAGCGCACCGGAGGGGAAAATGGTCGTCATGACAGCAACTAAAGCAAGCAAAATATGCGCAGAGTATGCGTATGTCAATAAGCACCAATTTGGAGTGCAGGCGTACCAACGTTAAGCGTTATGTCATCACGCATAGGGCCCCTCTACTACCTGAACCTTACTAAGAAAGAAGGGAGTACCAAAAAGTAGGTAAAAGGGGGCAGGCTCAACAATGGAGTCGACTCATGTATATTAAAACCATAAGCCAAAGAGTATGCAGTAAAGTAAAAACACTCTGACCCATCCTGAGTATGGAAATCTAAACGGGTAGGAGGGGAAACTATGCCATTGAGTGTGTGTCCCTAGTGGTCACGCATTACCAGGGTAAAAAACGAGACTCGTATGTAAGAAAAGGAAAAAGAAGAAGAAAACGAAAGAAAAAGGCAGGGATAGAAAAGAAATAGGGTCCCTCGGCTGAACCGCCGTGCTACTACTTTATCAACAAAAAAGGAAGTCTAATGCACACTTTATGTTTGTTTCTTTCCTAGGTCCAGTCAGGAGCAGCTCACTGGCCCGCCCTGATTGATATTGTGGGTACTTACTTTTTAATTCACGTGCGCTTCACAACATTTTTATTATCTTGGTCCTGAGGAAGCGCCAATGACCTTTTCGGCAACATAGGCGCGAAACATGTAGACCTATTACTCCTGGGCATAATGTGCCCACTGGGACTATACCATATTTTTGGTTCTTACTCTGCCAAGGGATCTACTACATCTGATACCTCTTTTTGAGAGTTCACCTGGCAGTTTTAACCTATTATGCACGCACTCCTTTTACTCCAGTTATACTCCCACATAGGACCCACGTCTCCCCTGCCCCCACACACCCGCATGCACCAACCGGCGATATAAAAAGATCTCCGACAAAGTGACCCTTCGGGGACCCGTAGGGAATTGCAGCCCCGGCCCTACGAGGAGCAAACGCCCGATGATGAAGCATGACACCCTTCGGGGTGTGTGAGGGCAACAGTTGATAAGACTTGTTCTTTCCCTTTCACTGGTGGGCCCTCTTTTCCTAGGAGTCTGTTTCTTTCCTTCTCTTTTCTTAAGGCGCATGGGTGACTTTTTGCACCCTGCCTCAGGAACAGTGTCCTCCTTTTGTTTAAATGCATTATATATGGAGCATGGACACTGGACCATTAATGGCTCCTGGGTCCCCCTTCCTCTTTTGTTGATAAAGTAGTAGCACGGCGGTTCAGCCGAGGGACCCTATTTCTTTTCTATCCCTGCCTTTTTCTTTCGTTTTCTTCTTCTTTTTCCTTTTCTTACATACGAGTCTCGTTTTTACCCTGGTAATGGGTGACCACTACGGACACACACTCAATGGCATAGTTTCCCCTCCTACCCGTTTAGATTTCCATACTCAGGATGGGTCAGAGTGTTTTTACTTTACTGCATACTCTTTGGCTTATGGTTTTAATATACATGAGTCGACTCCATTGTTGAGCCTGCCCCCTTTTTACCTACTTTTTGGTACTCCCTTCTTTCTTAGTAAGGTTTAGGTAGTAGAGGGGCCCTATGCGTGATGACATAACGCTTAACGTTGGTATGCCTGCACTCTAAGTTGGTGCTTATTGACATACGCATACTCTGCGCATATTTTGCTTGCTTTACTTGCTGTCATGACGACCATTTTCCCCTCCGGTGCGCTCATGTGCAGGGGAGCAGTTACTTATCTGTGCGCATGCGCACTGTAGGTCTTCATTAGCGCATGCGCGCTCCTCACCAGCATCACAGCGTGTCCCGGAAAGAGGGCACGCCCAGGCTCCATTGGGTTGTTGGACTATATTTAGCCCCCGCCCTGCCGCCACCATCCGACTAACGGCAGGCAGCTGGACGGGCGAGATACGTATGACCTGGCACTCTATAATACATGTGGGTAAGAAATACGGGTTTGTGAGCAAAGTTTTCCTAACGCCTTCGGTGTCTTGTTAGACATTTGTGGAATCTCTCATTTGGCCATTAATCATTGAGGAGATTATTTTTACTTGTCTCGTATGTTCTAGTCTTTGTTTGTATGTATTGTTGTGCACACGGTTGTGGCACACTACGTGGCATTAAGCTAGTCTAATGCACACTTTCTGTTTGTTTCTTTCCTAGGTCCAGTCTGGAGCAGCTCATTGGCCCGCCCTGATTGATATTGTGGGTACTTACTTTTTAATTCACGTGCACTTCACAACATTTTTATTATCTTGGTCCTGAGGAAGCGCCAATGACCTTTTCGGCAACATAGGCGCGAAACATGTAGACCTATTACTCCTGGGCATAATGTGCCCACTGGGACTATACCATATTTTTGGTTCTTACTCTGCCAAGGGATCTACTACATCTGATACCTCTTTTTGAGAGTTCACCTGGCAGTTTTAACCTATTATACACGCACTCCTTTTACTCCAGTTATACTCCCACATAGGACCCACGTCTCCCCTGCCCCCACACACCCGCATGCACCATCCGGCGATATAAAAAAGATCTCCGACAAAGTGACCCTTCGGGGACCCGTAGAGGAATTGCAGCGCCGGCCCTACGAGGAGCAAACGCCCGATGATGAAGCATGACACCCTTCGGGGTGTGTGAGGGCAACAGTTGATAAGACTTGTTCTTTCCCTTTCACTGGTGGGCCCTCTTTTTCCTAGGAGTCTGTTTCTTTCCTTCTCTTTTCTTAAGGCGCATGGGTGACTTTTTGCACCCTGCCTCAGGAACAGTGTCCTCCTTTGTTTAAATGCATTATATATGGAGCATGGACACTGGACCATTAATGGCTCCTGGGTCCCCCCTTCCTTTTTTGTTGATAAAGTAGTAGCACGGCGGTTCAGCCGAGGGACCCTATTTCTTTTCTATCCCTGCCTTTTTCTTTCGTTTTCTTCTTCTTTTTCCTTTTCTTACATACGAGTCTCGTTTTTACCCTGGTAATGGGTGACCACTAGGGACACACACTCAATGGCATAGTTTCCCCTCCTACCCGTTTAGATTTCCATACTCAGGATGGGTCAGAGTGTTTTTACTTTACTGCATACTCTATGGTTTTAATATACATGAGTCGACTCCATTGTTGAGCCTGCCCCCTTTTTACCTACTTTTTGGTACTCCCTTCTTTCTTAGTAAGGTTCAGGTAGTAGAGGGGCCCTATGCGTGATGACATAACGCTTAACGTTGGTATGCCTGCACTCTAAGTTGGTGCTTATTGACATACGCATACTCTGCGCATATTTTGCTTGGTTTAGTTGCTGTCATGACGACCATTTTCCCCTCCGGTGCGCTCATGTGCAGGGGAGCAGTTACTTATCTGTGCGCATGCGCACTGTAGGTCTTCATTAGCGCATGCGCGCTCCTCACCAGCATCACAGCGTGTCCCGGAAAGAGGGCACGCCCAGGCTCCATTGGGTTGTTGGACTATATTTAGCCCCCGCCCTGCCGCCACCATCCGACTAACGGCAGGCAGCTGGACGGGCGAGATACGTATGACCTGGCACTCTATAATACATGTGGGTAAGAAATACGGGTTTGTGAGGCAAAGTTTTCCTAACGCCTTCGGTGTCTTGTTAGACATTTGTGGAATCTCTCATTTGGCCATTAATCATTGAGGAGATTATTTTTACTTGTCTCGTATGTTCTAGTCTTTGTTTGTATGTATTGTTGTGCACACGGTTGTGGCACACTACGTGGCATTAAGCTAGTCTAATGCACACTTTCTGTTTGTTTCTTTCTTAGGTCCAGTCAGGAGCAGCTCACTGGCCCGCCCTTATTGATATTGTGGGTACTTACTTTTTAATTCACGTGCACTTCACAACATTTTTATTATCTTGGTCCTGAGGAAGCGCCAATGACCTTTTCGGCAACATAGGCGCGAAACATGTAGACCTATTACTCCTGGGCATAATGTGCCCACTGGGACTATACCATATTTTTGGTTCTTACTCTGCCAAGGGATCTACTACATCTGATACCTCTTTTTTGAGAGTTCACCTGGCAGTTTTAACCTATTATACACGCACTCCTTTTACTCCAGTTATACTCCCACATAGGACCCACGTCTCCCCTGCCCCCACACACCCGCATGCACCATCCGGCGATATAAAAGATCTCCGACAAAGTGACCCTTCGGGGACCCGTAGGGAATTGCAGCGCAGGCCCTACGAGGAGCAAACGCCCGATGATGAAGCATGACACCCTTCGGGGTGTGTGAGGGCAACAGTTGATAAGACTTGTTCTTTCCCTTTCACTGGTGGGCCCTCTTTTCCTAGGAGTCTGTTTCTTTCCTTCTCTTTTCTTAAGGCGCATGAGTGACTTTTTGTACCCTGCCTCAGGAACAGTGTCCTCCTTTTGTTTAAATGCATTATATATGGAGCATGGACACTGGACCATTAATGGCTCCTGGGTCCCCCTTCCTTTTTTGTTGATAAAGTAGTAGCACAGCGGTTCAGCCGAGGACCCTATTTCTTTTCTATCCCTGCCTTTTTCTTTCGTTTTCTTCTTCTTTTTCCATTTCTTACATACGAGTCTCGTTTTTTACCCTGATAATGGGTGACCACTAGGGACACACACTCAATGGCATAGTTTCCCCTCCTACCCATTTAGATTTCCATACTCAGGATGGGTCAGAGTGTTTTTACTTTACTGCATACTCTTTGGCTTATGGTTTTAATATACATGAGTCGACTCCATTGTTGAGCCTGCCCCCTTTTTACCTACTTTTTGGTACTCCCTTCTTTCTTAGTAAGGTTCAGGTAGTAGAGGGGCCCTATGCGTGATGACATAACGCTTAACGTTGGTATGCCTGCACTCTAAGTTGGTGCTTATTGACATACGCATACTCTGCGCATATTTTGCTTGCTTTAGTTGCTGTCATGACGACCATTTTCCCCTCCGGTGCGCTCATGTGCAAGGGAGCAGTTACTTAACTGTGCGCATGCGCACTGTATGTCTTCATTAGCGCATGCGCGCTCCTCACCAGCATCACAGCGTGTCCCGGAAAGAGGGCACGCCCAGGCAACATTGGGTTGTTGGACTATATTTAGCCCCCGCCCTGCCGCCACCATCCGACTAACGGCAGGCAGCTGGACGGGCGAGATACGTATGACCTGGCACTCTATAATACATGTGGGTAAGAAATACGGGTTTGTGAGGCAAAGTTTTCCTAACGCCTTTGGTGTCTTTTTAGACATTTGTGGAATCTCTCATTTGGCCATTAATCATTGAGGAGATTATTTTTACTTGTCTCGTATGTTCTAGTGTTTGTTTGTATGTATTGTTGTGCACACGGTTGTGGCACACTACGTGGCATTAAGCTAGTCTAATGCACACTTTCTGTTTGTTTCTTTCCTAGGTCCAGTCAGGAGCAGCTCACTGGCCCGCCCTGATTGATATTGTGGGTACTTACTTTTTAATTCACGTGCACTTCACAACATTTTTATTATCTTGGTCCTGAGGAAGCGCCAATGACCTTTTCGGCAACATAGGCGCGAAACATGTAGACCTATTACTCCTGGGCATAATGTGCCCACTGGGACTATACCATATTTTTGGTTCTTACTCTGCCAAGGGATCTACTACATCTGATACCTCTTTTTGAGAGTTCACCTGGCAGTTTTAACCTATTATGCACGCACTCCTTTTACTCCAGTTATACTCCCACATAGGACCCACGTCTCCCTGCCCCCACACACCCGCATGCACCATCCGGCGATATAAAAAAGATCTCCGACAAAGTGACCCTTCGGGGGACCCGTAGGGAATTGCAGGGCCGGCCCTACGAGGAGCAAACGCCCGATGATGAAGCATGACACCCTTCGGGGTGTGTGAGGGCAACAGTTGATAAGACTTGTTCTTTCCCTTTCACTGGTGGGCCCTCTTTTTCCTAGGAGTCTGTTTCTTTCATTCTCTTTTCTTAAGGCGCATGGGTGTCTTTTTGCACCCTGCCTCAGGAACAGTGTCCTCCTTTTGTTTAAATGGCTAGGGAGCTCCACATGAGACAAGGCACAGTGAGCCGAGTTGCGCTGACAGGAAGAGCACACAAGATTCTTTTTCCTTCTGACTCTACACAATCCTGAGTAAACTAATTGTACAGTTCTGGGCACAAACATGACAGTTATTGTGAGAAAGTGGGTAATTGGTTGAGGGGGATGGTGATACCCTACTCAAGCAGCAACCACAATCCTTGTCAGGGTGAAGTCACAAGCAAACCCCAAATTAACCTGTCCTCAAACCCCTGATAGCTTGGCATAGAGCAGTCAGGCTTAACCTAAAGGCAATGTATATAGCATTTATGCAGCATTTCAAACAGTAAAAACACAACACAAGACAAATCTGACACCAAGTTAGAAAGATAGAGTAAATTCAAACAAACAAATCAAGACCAAAAAGACAAAAATCCAATCAGTAGAGCAAGAGATATGCAAGTTTAAAGATGTAAGTGAAAATAGTGCCAAAAAGAACAAGCGCCAACTGGGGTTATCTAGTCGTGCTGGACTAGGACAAAGTCACAAGTTCAGACTGACCGTGATAGAGCAAGGGCTGGCTACAAGGACCCACTTAGACTCACTGAACAAGAGTACCTTATTTCCTGGTTGTGAAGAAATGAGAAGTATCGTGTTGAGAATGCATAGCTCAGCAGAGGCGATCTGAGGTCTGTGCATCGCGCAGTGATGGTTCCGGGGAGCTGAGAAGTGCAAGACGATTTCCTTGCTTTGTGATGCGTCACGTGGCAGCAGTTCTGATGCGTTGCATTGGACAAGGCGATGTCCTTATGTTGAGATGCGTCATTCAGTGGCGGATCTGACAGGCTTTGTTGGGCAAGACGATGCCCATGCTTTGAGATGCGTCGCACAGCGCAGTTCTGATAGGCTGCTGTAGGTGATGTGGAATACGTGCTTCGGGGAAGTCCGTGCAGCAGAGGCAATGCATCATTTCAGAGGGCGATGCATCGAGCACTGGAAGCGATGTGCCGGTTCTGTGGGAGATGCGACCGGCAAGCCTCTAGTAAAGTGCACTGAGTGTGCCAGGGCCTGTAAATCAAATGCTACTAGTGGGCCTGCAGCACTGATTGTGCCACCCACATGAGTAGCCCTGAAAAGGTATCGCAGACCAGCCACCGCAGTGTCTGTGCGCAGTTTGTTAACTGCCATGTCGACCTGGCAAGTGCACCCACTTGCCAAGCCCTAACCTTCTCTTTTCTTACATGTAAGACACCCCTATGGTAGGCCCAAGGTACCCCCATGGGCAGGGTGCAGTGTATGTGAAAGGTAGGACATGTATGGTGTGTGTGATATGTCCTGAGAGTGAAATGCTGCCAATTTCGTTTTTCACTATTGAAAGGCTATCTGCCCCATAGCATAGAATGGGAAATACTTTGTTAATGTTAATGTATGAGATTTGTAGAGCGCACTGTTACCAAATGGTGTCCTGGCGTTAACCTAAGATCGAACCGACGAACAGAAATCATTACCAATAATCAAATCTGCTAATAAGCCAGCTTTTCAACTCTCGTCTAAATTCAAGGAGGGTAGTGGCTGAATGGATAGATAACAGAAGTTTATTCCAAATGGTAATGATGCCCAAATAGAAACTTCTGCCACCCCAGATTGTTCTTTTAAATCTTGGTATCCTCAAAGTTCTAGACATCTTACAAGTATAACTTCCCATTGGGACAAGATAAAGAAATAAAGTTTAGGCTATCTGAACTCAGAATTAGGCCTGGGCGGAATACTACGCTATGCTCGCGGAGTGTGCATAGTTTGCGCAACTACGCGCAACGCGAATCGCACGTAGCACAGTGCAAAAATGCGTAGCGGGCATTTTTTGCTCGCTCGCAGTCCTCCACGTCAAGTTGGCGACCTCAAGCGAGCAAAATCAACATCCCGGCGAGACTTTTTCCTCGTTCGCGGTCCTCCACGTCAAGTTGCCGATCGCGAGCGTGGAAAATAAACCTCCCGGCGAGATTCTCAACGCGGGGAGGTCAGGTTTCTCATTGCGAGTGGTCGCGTATGCTCGAGACCGCTCGCGATGAGAAACTACCAGTCCGAGTTGAGAAAGCTACCGCTCGAGTACAAATCTACTCGAGCTGCAGAAAACGACCGCTTGCACTGTGCATGATGCCGTTCGCAATGATTGCAGAGTGCGGACAAGCATCCGGCACTGTGCAATCATTTTGAACAGCATTTCCCTACCGCACTACGCAGTTCGCGTAGCTACGCGTAGTGCTCGTAGTTCAAAGTACACTTCGCGTAGCTACGCGTAGCGCGACTACGCGAACTACGCCCAGGGTTACTCAGAATTTAATAACACATCTTTTAGTAAAGATGGTTTTTAAATTGTGTGTTTGAAAATACCAGTTTTAGAAAGTAGGCATTTTCTTGTTTAACCTTCTGTGTGTCTCTGCCTGTTTGTGGATTGATTGTCTGGTTTTGGAGTGACAGGGGCTGGGGATGTGCATTCACATGCCACTGGGGGGGAGTTGAGGTGTGCCTGGCCCTTCCTGTATGACTCAGAGTTGAGCTGAATGGGGCTCGGCTGTACTTAGAGTAGTGGGAGGAGATTTCCTTGCACCTGATTAGTCCCTGTCTCCCTTGCTCAATGCTGTCTCCACACCCTTTGGTCATACTGCACCAGTGAGGATAGAACTGGTTTGGACTGGGCTCAGAGGCCCTTGCACAAAGAGAAGAAAGACATTTTGGGGTATAAGTATTACAACTAAAATCCCAGAACTTTAGAATATTTCTGGACTCAAGAGGAACCTCTGCCAAGGAGAAGAGCTGTGAAGGCTGAAGGAGAAGTACTGCCCCTTTGCTGTGTGATGTCTGGGGTTGGCCTGCAGTGGCTGTTTCTGCCAAGGAGAGGACAAAAACTTTGCTGTGTGCTGTGTATCCTGCTTTAAGAAGATCTCCAAGGGATTGAAGTAGAGCTTGCTTCCTGTTCTGAAGTCTCAGGGACACAAAGACTTCACCACCAGCTCCCCTGAACTTCCTTGCTGGTAGTTCTGACCTACCAAGAGGTGCCTGTTGCTTTGTTGGGCCTTTGGAGGTTGTTCCTGTTGTCGGAGCTGGAAAAGAGACGCAACTAAGAGAAGCGCGACTCATCTGCACCCGCTTCCGACGCATCGCTGCTGTGCCGCAGGAAGAAACCAACGCAGCGCCTGCCCGTGGCTGGATAAATCGCCGCACGCCGAATCCCGTGCACCGATCTCCGAAGTTCAAGATCACTGCACCGATTCCGACGCAGGCCCTGCTGTGCGGCTGTAAGAACCAAAGCATTGTCGAACCACAGCTGGAGAGACCAACGCAGTGCCGTTGTCACTGCCGCCGCATCAAGAACCGCACCGGAGTGCCAAGTCTACATCAAAGCCGGGGCCGCAGTAAGAAACCAATGCATCACCTCCCCTTAAGTAAGGAACCGACACATCACCTTCCCTGGGCATAAGGAACCAACGCATCACCTTCCCTGCGGCTGTTTTTGTTTATGATTTGACGCATCCAAGGTACTTTGTGTTGAAAGTGTTGCATCTATAGTTTGCTATGGACAGAACTGTTTTGACCTTCTAAAAGTCATATCTTGATTATTGTATTGTGGATTTTTGTCGTTTTGGTCCTGTTTGGTTTCGATAAAGATTACTTATTTTTCTAAACTTGTGTGGTGTCCATTTGTAGTGTTTTCACTGTATTACTGTATGTGTGCACAAATGCTTTACACACTGCCTCTGAGATAAGCCTGTCTTCTTGTGCCAAGCTACCAAGGGGATGAGCAGGGGTTATTTTAGAAGTGTATCCCCTTAACCTGACTAAGAAGAAGGGTCCCTACTTCGACAAAGATGCAAACCATTGCCAACTAGAGAATGCCATTTCCAACAATGAGGATCCAATTTTGTCCCAGAAAAGGTGCAAGTAGCTTGTTCAGGCGTCACTCTCTAATTCTAGGATTTTGAGTCCCAGTTCAGTCAACAAATCAGAACTGAATATGCTGCTGATATACTTCCAATAGGAGAACTTGGGGGCTATTATGTATATTAGATGGGGGTCTTAGTCATGATTCTGAACTAAAGTAAGCCTTGTAAGGCAATGCTGATCTGGCTATTCATCAGACAAATCAAGCAATCTTGAGCTATTTTTGCTAGCAGTGAACTGAGCACAGATCTGAATAACAATTAAAAATGAGGCCGAAATGGACTTTATGGTGCTGGAATATATGCTGTGGAACTCAAAGTATTTCCTATGGCGATGGATGAAAAAACAATTGTCAAAATATGGGTTCAGTTACTGTATATTCACAGCCTCTAGTTTGAAAAAAATAGAAGTGGGATTTTTGATTACTATACATAGAATTGCACAGCTTAATGACTGAAATAGGGGGACTTGTCAAATATAATGCTCACACATTCATAGCTTTAGACCAGCGGTTTTTAACTTTTGACCCCCGACTGCCAATGAATCACTATAAGAAAGCGGTGACCATTACCTAAACAATGTCTATGATTTGAAGCTCAAAACACTACACAAAAACACACATACATCAAACAGATGCACACATAATAAAACTTAATTAATTCACAAAACATAAAAATATGAGAAAATCAACATTTTAATGGGAAAGTTTGAGCTTTCCAAAATCTAGACTTTTTTCCAAATTATGAATCGATATGCTAGACACAAGCAGCGGTGGCTCCTCCACCCCCACTGCTTCAACTGTAAGCTCAATACAAAAAATAAAATGATAATA
Organism: Calotriton arnoldi; assembly: GCA_963921515.1. NCBI lineage: Eukaryota > Metazoa > Chordata > Amphibia > Caudata > Salamandridae > Calotriton > Calotriton arnoldi. The sequence goes on along the minus strand of CAWUFW010004547.1, from coordinate 1,252,629 downwards.
ACTTTCCGTTATTATCATTTTATTTTTTGTATTGAGCTTGAAGTTGAAGCCAAGTTGTTAGGGCAGGGCAGGGCTCCCCACATCACAGGGAGGAGGAGTGGTGGCTGCACCTTAAGTGCGCATGATGGTTTGGCCGGCCTTCTTGGGCGGGCCAAACTGTCATGCACTCTTTGCATGTTCTCCACAGGCTGTATTGTACAGCCTGGGTGGAGAACATGCCCAGCCTCCCAGTCCCCCTCTGAGTGCCAAACCACGGCTCTCAGACCAATCACAACACTGCTGTAAGTAGGGTCGTGACTGGCCAGGAGATTCAGAGAGACTGTGTGATTCCTGCTGCAGAGAGGTCGGAGGAGAGGCAGCGGCCAGCGTATTCAGGTCCGTACTTTTAAAAAAAAATTATTCCCCCGCTTCCCTCTCCTCCTCTGTTTCCCCTGACCCCACCCCACCAGCCTGTTCGGTAGCAGCAGCTACTGGACACTAGCATATCATTTTGTCTTTTTTGCTCCTAATTCATGCTCTCTTTTTATCGGTGCATACCACTGCTGCTTCATTTGAGGCCACCAATCGTGTATACTAGATTCCTGTAGCTATACTTGTGTTGTTTCCACACAAAAAGATAATGATATCAACTTAATTTTTCACAAATATACAGAAAGTTTTAAAACTTCTAATTTTGCTTTTTTATGTGTATAAACTTTATGAATCTGCTAATATTATTACATTTATTCAAGTATATTGGACTTGACCTTTCAGTGGCATAGCCTGGTGGGAGATATCTGTTCTTGAATCATGTTTAGAATAATCAGTTGTGTGCAGATGATCTCACCCAACAAGTTCCTGACCGTAGGCTTCCAACTTTTATTAGGTTCTTGGCTTTTGTGCTTTCATGCAGGAATTATCACTTGCTACAAAATACTTGTGTGAGTAATATCTGTAAGGAAATGTTCATTAAAAGTAATATGGTTATTAATGGCCCTGCGTGTGCTTGATACATGACTTCATTATAAATTAATTAATATAAGAACATTGAAAATAAATAATGTAAATGATCTGACTCCTTGAGGCATTCAGCCAAACAGCTTGGTTAGAGGAATAAAAACACAGATTAACCTTATGGTAGATAAAATGATGATGTATTTTGTACTTAAATGTGCATCTGCGGCGAGATAGCATAAAATAAGTACATCATATACAGCAGGCTGAGCTCCTTCGCCTACATTGCTGCGAAGACCTGGAATGACCTTCCCCTCCATCTCCGTAGAGCCCCCTCGCTGGCAGACTTTAGAAAGACTCAAGACCTGGCTCTTCGACAGAGACACAGCACCCAGATACCCCTAGGGGGGACAGTACTGCGCGTTACAAATGCTATTTCATTGATTGAGCTGTATACGTGTAAAAGAATCTACGGTAGGGACAACATGAAGTAAATATATTATGTACTGCAGACTCAGCTATATAGATGTTAAAAAGTAAATATGTGCTAGCTTTGGGCAGTGTCACATACAGAAGTAGTTTCTAGTGTGGTAATGTTGGAAACCCATATCTGAAAGTCTCTAGACTGTTTCTACATTTCAGCTGACTGAGTTATCACGCCCTTGCAATTTGTGAAACGTTCATATCAGCAGGCAGACATTTTAGGATACAGGCATAGTCGGACTGGGACAGAAAATATTCTCGTGCACTAATATCGAAGTGACTCCCATTAGTGAATTAGATACCTAAAAAACTGGTCCATATTTGCAAACTAGGGCAGTGTTGAATTTGTAAATATAGGCTGTATAGGTGTTTTGCCAGGTATGGAAATCTGCATGAATTTGAAGTTGCTGCAGGAAATGTTTGGCTAGGGAGCTCCACATGAGACAAGGCACAGTGAGCCGAGTTGCGCTGACAGGAAGAGCACACAAGATTCTTTTTCCTTCTCACTCTACACAATCCTGAGTAATCTAATTGTACAGTTCTGGGAACAAACATGAAAGTTATTGTGAGAAAGTGGGTAATTGGTTGAGGGGGAGGGTGATACCCTACTCAAGCAGCAACCACAATACTTGTCAGGGTGAAGTCACAAGCAAACCCCAAATTAACCTGTCCTCAAACCCCTGATAGCTTGGCATAGAGCAGTCAGGCTTAACGTAAAGGCAATGTATATAGCATTTATGCAGCATTTCAAACAGTAAAAACACAACACAAGACAAATCTGACACCAAGTTAGAAAAATAGAATAAATTGAAACAAACAAATCAAGACCCAAAAGACAAAAATCCAATCAGTAGAACAAGAGATATGCAATTTTAAAGATTTAAGTGAAAATAGTGCCAAAAAGCACAAGCGACAACTGCGGTTATCTAGTCGTGCTGGACTAGGACAAAGTCACAAGTTCAGGCTGAGCATGATAGAGCAAGGGCTGGCTACAAGGACCCACTTAGACTCACTGAACAAGAGTACCTTATTTCCTGCTTTTGAAGAAATGAGTGGCCAGATGTACGACCATAGTAAATTGCGAGTCGCAATTTGCGCTCGATTGCGAGTCGCAATTTACTATGTACTACAGTGTTAGAGACACTGATTGTGATTCCCAATGGGGTTGCAAAATGCGAGGCTCATTAATATTAATGAGGCACTCGCATTTTGCGACCCCATTGTAATGGCTGGCCCTCCCATGGATGGTGGCCTGCTGGGCTCAGCAGACCACCATGTCTGGGACTGCTTTTAAATAAAGCAGTTTGTTTTTTTAAATGCAGCCTGTTTTCCTTAAAGAAAAACGAGCTGCATTTAAAAAAAAAAAAAATGAAACGTTTTCGTTTCATTTTTTAAGGGCATGCCCCTTCCAAATAGCGAGTCTGTAAACACTTTTTTCCGAGTCGCAATTCATTTGCGACTCGCAAAATTGTGTTAGTACATGGCCATACCAATTTTAGCATGCGCAAACGGATCGCTAACCCGTTTGCGCATGCTAAAATTGGTCGTACATCTGGCCCGAGAAGTATCGTGTTGAGGATGCATAGCTCAGCAGAGGTGATGTGAGGTCTGTGCATCGCGCAGTGATGGTTCCGGGGAGCTGAGAAGTGCAAGACGATTTCCTTGCTTTGTGATGCGTCACATGGCAGCAGTTCTGATGGGTTGCATTGGACAAGGCGATGTCCTTGTGTTGAGATGCGTCATTCAGTGGCGGGTCTGACAGGCTTTGTTGGGCAAGAGAATGCTCTTGCTTTGAGATGCATCGCACAGAGCAGTTCTGATAGGCTGCTTTAGGTGATGTGGAATCCTTGCTTCGAGGAAGTCCGTGCAGCAGAGGCAATGCATCATTTCAGAGGGCGATGCATTGAGCACTGGAGGCGATGTGCCGGTTCTGTGGGAGATGTGACGGGCTGTGGAGGGGATTGGTTGATTCTGCTGGATCCACAGATGGGCTGGCAGAGCACCTTCAGGCCCACTTCCTTGGGTCCAGGACTAAGGGGTACCACTTAGGAGGGAAGGACTCACTGATGGAAGAGTCCAGGTGCAGGGTTCAAGGTTGTTGGAAGCCTCTTATGTCCCTGAGGCTTCTGATCAGGAGGCCACCCAAATAGCCCTTTGAGTCACTCTGGGGTCATGGATTCAGAGATGCAGGTCCAGTCTTTTTCATCCACACGAGAGAGCAGCAAGGCAGCAGGCCAGCACAGCAGGGCAGCAGTCCTCCAGAGCAACAGTCCAGCAGCACAGCATTCCTTCTTTCTGGCAGAGTCCACAGGTCCAGAGGTGTACTGAAGAGTTGGGTCTGAGGTCCAATATTTATTTCTGGTGTCCCCTTTGAAATGGAGGAAGCTTCTAGAGGTTTCCACCCCAATGAGATATCAGGCACCCGCTTCTCCCTGTTCTGACCCCAGTTTGTCTGGGGTCCCAAAAGACCAGTCTCAAACCCTTTGTGAGAGTGCTCAGGCAAAGCCTTTTTGAACTGCAAGTGGGGTAGGTGACAGCTCCTCCCCCGCATTAACTGTGAGTGGCCCATCCTGCCAACACCCATCTTCCCTTTGTCTCCCTGTATGGGAACAATACACAAATAACAGCTGCCAGCTACAACTAGTCATGTGACCCACGATCAGGCTACAGACACCGAATGGTTAGGACAAGAAAATCCCAACTTTCTAAAAGTGACATTTTTAGAATTTTGATTAAAAATCCAAATTTACCATTAAAGAGGGCTTTTAATTACAATTATTTAGATACCAAAGTCGACCAGTCTACTTGTTCCCAATTGGAAGTTACAGATAGCTTAATAAATGTAATAAGGTAACTCCAATGTTATCCTATGTGAGAGGTAGGCTTTGCAGTAGTGAAATTCGAATTTAGTATTTTTCACTACCAAGACATGAAAACTTAAAAGTACATGTCCAACTTTTTAAACAGTGTTCGCTCTGCCCTCAGGGCTGTTTAGGGCCTATCGTAGATGTGGCTTAATTGAATTAAAAAATAGGCCTGGACAGAGTTCGTGGAGTTGCGCTATGCGGAACTCAGCGAAGTGACAAAAAAACTCCGCCAAGCTATGTGGAGTTCCGCGAGCGGCGGAGTGCTTTACCTTGCGCCGTTCACACTGATTTTTAGTGCCGGGTGTTTGTCCCACAATGTAAAATTGCAAAGGGCATCCTGCGCAGCGCAAGAAGCCGCTCAAGTAGAAGTTCTACTTGAGCTGCAGCTTCCTCAATGCGAACAGAAGGTTTCTCTAAGTGATCCCTTGGATTTTACTCTCTCTTGCTCGCAACTTACCGTTGGCAAGTGCAAACAAGGAAAAACCTCCTCTATGCGGAGCGGAGTATTTCAGAACTCCGTGAGTTCCACGGAGCGCAGAGTGTGAAAAACTCTGCAAACTCCTCGAACGGAGCAGAGTTCACCGCCCAGGCCTAATTAAAAAGAAAGGTTTGGGCCTGGCAAGAGGCTTATCCACACACACAGGCTGCAACAGCAGAACTTATATTTAAAGAGCTACTTAAGTGGGTGGCACAGTCAGTCCTGCAGGCTCCTGGTCACAAGTAGTACCACTTTACTAGGTACTTACAACTAGATTAAATTGGCCAATTGGGTGTAAGCCAAATCTACTATGTTTTAAGGAGAAAGCACAAGCACGTTAGCACTAGTTAGCAGTGGTAAAGTGCGCAGAGTCCTAAAAGCCAACAAAATGGATTCAGAAAACAGAAGGGTGAAGGCAAAAAGTTTGGGGATGACTCTGCAGAAAAGATCAAGTCCAACAGTTACCCTCACTATGTATCCCATTCCCTTCAACTGCACTCAGTTGTGTAGTAGTTCGGTTGACTCTATATAAATACCAGTAAACACATATATACATAAGGGCAACATGCAAGCACCAGTCTGCCATAAAAGATCCTAAGCACACATGCCCTTCTATCTCATTCTTCTTACATTATTTAGTCACCAGTAGACTGTCATGGGCAAAAGCAGACAACGTGAATTATGAAATCCAATTGGAACATGGACATGCGCACTCCTTTTACACTTGGTAATCAGTAATTAATGTATATTGGAAAATGTTCCAGTTCTCCCGGGAAGGGATAATTCGCAACATCTATTGAGAAGAGAGACATTTTGGATAAATCATCTCAATACCTTGCATCCAAAAGGACTTAATGAACGTTTGGAACTTAGTTGTTTTTTATAAACATTGTATTAGAACACTCTCGTACGAACTTGTATCCACCATGTGTTCAGTACAGTCTATTGAATGCATAATTGATTGTCGTATATGACTAGAATACACTGTCTTAAGTTGGGTATAGATGGTATGACATATCACCAATAATTAATATAACTCCTTAGTGAGTACAATATATATTTGTTTTTACATCGTCTGCTGACGCTAATATTGAATTCATTGACGTAAATTCATTTTCACAATTCATTTTCACAATTCATTCTCACAATTTCATTTTCACAATTTCACTGCTAATGTACTATGTTTTTTCTCCTTTCTGACACATTCTTAATCAGCATTACTACATTTGATTACTCACGATATACCACACACATTGCAGTTTTTGTTAACTTTATTAAGAACACCTTTGAGAACAATCCGCGATTTTTTCAATTGTGACATTTCTCGAACACTACATTTTTCGTTTAGTTTTTCGTTTATTTTTCCGACACACCGCAATGAACTTCCACACACATGAACATTTTTTCTTTATTCTTGGCATATTATTTTGGCATTTAATATTCTCGAACGCACACGCATGATCGGTAGTCTTTTCTCTTGGTCAGTTATGATCACATGACTTGCACATCCGGTGCTTTTGAATCTTTTCATACACCCAGACCTGAACGCACGAGTGCACAACGCGCCACCACGGTGAGTAACTCTACAAACGGCTGCAATATCAGCAGTTTCTAATGAGAAAGAGTTATAGTCATGTTTGTACGTTCCTTCACAGGCCTTTATTTACCACTTTCATGCGGCGGTTTCGAATACCGCAACGGTAAGTTTTCTATTCACTACTTAAACGTGCACAATATCGCTGCTTTATTATTACGGCTGACAGTAATCGAGAACGTTTCCCGTTTCAGATTTCATGTTTCTTCACGAGCTACTGCCGTGAAATGTATTGTCCACATTAAAACGGTTGCGTAAGTCACCACTGTCAGTATTTTATCACTCATGCATGCTATAATCTGATGATTGTTTCGATACATTTACAAATTTTATAATAAGGTTTATCCTGCACAGCATGTATTCACAGTACCGTCCAATAGACAACGTGCACGTCAGAGCACACCAACAGACCTTCATCGCTTTCGGCTTTCACTTTGTTTAAGGTTATATCGACTCATCTTTAACACACGACTATGATCACACTTTTCCATCGGCACGACACGCGTGAGCACTTATTTTAACGACGCATACGTTTCTAACCACATCATTCACTAAGGCCTGCGCCTGAGTCTACAGGTCATCTATTTACCTTAACTTCTGTATTACTTCCACCACGGCCATTTTGTATCAACTTGCATTAACATTTTACAGTTCATCCTGTCCCATTATGAACGTCTTATTTCATTGTATGTTTTCAGAAACTAAGTCCCCTGATGAAGGGTCCAGCCCGAAATGCATTGGGCAGAAAAGATTGAACAATCATGTAAGGAATATATACTATGGAAATAATAGTATCAAATTGAAACGAAACAAGAAATAAAAAACACATCTTTATGAACAATCTATAAGGAAACTTTTGAAACTTTATTTGAAGGTGTGCCCATTGGGGACGTTAAACTCACGGGAGACAGCGCTTGTTCTCAAAAGCAGACAACCAAATGCTACAAGTCAGTCTGTCAGTCTGGTCACAGTTTTGCCTGCTCTACTGTCTGGCCCATGCAGATAGACTATCAGCAGGTCTTACTGATATGTGGTGCAGCTTGGTTTGGACAATCCTTGTGATTTTGCCCTGTGTTGGATCCTATCTTGGCAGCTGGTCAGGGTTAGTATCTCAACCTGAGGGGAGACCGAGGAGACAGGGGATTAGTTGGTCCACTTCCATGGGAGTCTCACAATTGCCACTGATGCACATGCAGCAACAAAAGTTACTTTCATCTATCAGATTGATTTTTTACTATGGTCCCACAATATCTACAATTAATTACCTATTTATCATTCGGTTTTAGGGGTTTGACAATGGAACCAATCATGGTAATTTAGAAATATAACACTTGATCTCATAGGGGCCGATTCACAAAGGTAATCTGAGCCAAAAGTCTAACTTTACGACATAAGTCACTTACGACTTTTGGTATTCACAAAAGTAATATCGACTTGTATCTTTACGTCTGCACTCGGGCTGGAATTTCCACACTCGGGCGGATTTTCCACACCCGGGCCAGAATCTCCACACTCGGGATGGAATCTCCGCAGCCGGGCAGGAATCTCCACATTCGGGCCAGAATCTCTGCGCTCTGGCTGGATGATCATTGTCTTCAATGCTAAACACCTGTGCAAGTGCTTACCATCCCCCACCGTGCTCCAGCTGAAACACTGCTGTCCAACAGCCAATCCCAGCCCTGCAGCACATATAAAATCAGAGATGACATACACAAATCTTCCAACATGTCGCTGAATGTGTTTGTTGCTCTGCCCCTTGCCATGCGGCAAGAAGACTTAAGGAGGAGAAGGATGAGGAAGAGGAGAGTAGAGAGGATATTCAGACAAAGGATTAACCTATTTGGGATGTCCAGCCAAGATGTCAGGGCCAGATACCGTTTCCCTCCAGATGTCATCTTGGAGATGGTATGTGAGTGGGAGCAGGAACTTGACTCTGTGATCTGTCGCTCCCATGCCTTCCCAGCCTATCTCAAGATACTTTCTGCTCTCCATTTCTTCGCTACGGGGTCGTTCCAAAGGATCTCCAGTGACCTTGCAGGCATCACTCAGGCAAGACAGTCGCGGTGCTTGCATCAGGTACTGAGCTGCATCAATACAAGAGCCCACCTCCACATACGAATGCCCCATACATTGGACAGGAGACAAAGGGCAGCTAGGGAGTTCTATCTCATTTCCCGCTTCCCACGTGTGCTGGGTGCAATTGATTGTACCCATGTGGCTCTTCAGCCACCCCACCGCATTGCACACATCTTCTGCAACAGACACCGATGGCATTCCATCAATGTGCAGGCTGTCTGTGATGCCAGTGGTAGATTAATTGATGTGCATGCAGTGTTTCCAGGCAGTACCCATGACAGCTTTGTATTTTGCATGTCACCTCTTGCCTGGCGGATGGCTGGGAGAGAATTTTGGCAACATGTGGCTACTGGGTAAGTACCAAGCACAAAACGTGGAATATGTATAAATGAAATGTATGAATGCCACCTCACATTAACAACCATTGTACAATAAGAATCATCATGCTACATACATGGCCTCAACAGACACTGCATGTACCGAAGTATAGATCATGTTCTGTACAGATTTAAGAGTGAAATGTAATCAATTGCCCTATTTTCCTTCCTCAGGTGATGCTGGGTATGCACTCTCCCCTCAACTCCTCACACCATACAGACGTGCAACCACTGTACCTCATCGTAGGTACAATAGGGCACACATCCGAACTCGAGCCATCATAGAGCGCACTTTTGGTCTTCTGAAATCACGATTCAGATGTCTTGACCGTACAGGGGGTGTGCTGATGTACTCTCCTGAAGTAGTGTGTAAGATCATATTAGCCTGTTGTATTTTGCACAAAATAGCTTTAAGTCATGGCTTACACATACCTCTTCTACCTCAGCTAACTCTGAATCCAGGCAACCAGGCATTGCACATAACAGAGGTCAGGGTATGCAAGTCCGTGATCAGCTGTTTGCCACTTGTTTCACCTGAACAACCTGTTGTGTTATGGACACAATGTGGTTTACAGTCTGTTGTTAATGATGAAAGTTGGATAATTACGACTCAGTCCAAGAATTCCATCCTGAGACTACTTTACAAGCCACACTAAATGTATGTAAACCATAGCTGTTGACAGGAGTCGAAAGATTGGCCATGCATCAGGTCATGTGCAGACGTCAGCAATCAGTATTGTTAATGAACCTAAGGAATCCATTGCCTCAGAGGTTTAGATGCATGTGCATGTGAGAGACCTCCCAGGACCTTTTGAGAATGGGTGCCTGAATCACAAAGGGGCCTAACTATTGCATTGTGGAGTATTTGCCCCCAACAGAATCGACTCCCACACAACTGAGGGGCCCCCAACGTGATGATGATCTTGGTGAATCAGGCCCTATGTGTCTGGGATACACAGCACTGCTTCCCCCGAATGTACCGTAACACAACAGTCAACTCTTGAGTTGAGCACAAATTACGACTACACATAATGCAAAGAAGCAAACTCTCCTGGGATGTGATGTTGTGCCTGGCCACACCCTTGTCCCAGGCCAAACATTATTTAATGGTCTGCTCTACCTTTTGTTTCATGTCTCTGATGTTCTTTTAATGTGTCATTTTTGGGGGTCTCCGCTACAGAACAACAGGATGGCAGAGGATCTGATATGTGATGGAGGATGACTCAGAATGAACAGAAAATGGCTGTCAGCAACTTCCTGTGATGTATTTCCTGCCTACCACTTCCTGTATGTCATTTCCTGTATGAAAGAATGGGTTCCGGTCCGTTTCCGACACATCCGGCACAAATGCGTACTCTCCGTATGCGGAGCGTATGCCTCATATGCGGAGCCGATGAGCTGCTTACGGAGCCTACGTTCCGCAAACGGAGAGTATGCATTCAGGCCGGAAGTTCCAGAAACAGACCTGAACCCATTCTTTCAGACAGGAAATTACATACTGGAAGTGGTAGGCAGGAAATACATCACAGGAAGTTGCTGACAGTCATTTTCTGTTCATTCTGAGTCATCCTCTGTCACAGATCAGATCCTCTGCCATCCGGCTGCTCAGTACAACCTGAGTACCCCCAACATGGCTGAGGGATATGAGGAGAAAGCACCCCCTTTCACTGAAAGGGAATTAGACATCCTAGCAGAGGGGGTGCTCTCTAAATTTCCTCAGCTGTATGGGGTGCCTGAGGACCAGTTGAGCAATGCAGCGCATGCCAGACTATGGGCCACCATTGGGGAGCACTGCAGTGCAGTGGGTGTCCATACCCGGAAGGACAGGGCATGCCGCAAGCACTGGGAGGACCTAAAACGCTGAGCCAGGGTCAAGGCCCAGGAGATCTTTGGCCAGTCCTCCCAGCACCATGTGCATTGGCCCGACTATTGCCACTGTACAGGAGGGTCCTGTGGGCAGCCTGGCCAACCCTCCATGCTCAGCTGGAGGAGCATGAGCAGCAGAGAGCTGGTAAGCGCATTAACTGCAAAATGTGTCTGAAAGTATGATGTGAGGGAAGACAGAGCTGTACCCTCATGTGTCCCATGCCTCCATTTTCCTATTCTGTGCAAATGCAACAGTCATTATAAGGTCAAAGACTCACTGTAGCACATAGAATGTACAGAGCAGAGTGCATTCTGTGAGTGGTAGTTTTAATATGCCAACTTGGGAATTGAGCCACACACGTGCATTTGCACATAAATTTGCACAGCCAGCACCATTAACAGTGAACCAAGGGCATTATAACTGATGTGTGCATTGGATGAGGAATGGTACAGACACTGTCCAGTGTGTGGATGAGAGGCTTATGGGTGTTGGATGCTGTGACTTGCATTGCATTTGGTGAGTTTGGGTTCTGATTAAGACAGATCATCATGTGCCATGAAGTTAAGACAGTCTTTGAGATCCTTGCCTCACTCTTAAGTGTTACCAGGGTTCTCCAAGTGGGTCCGCATACACACGTCTTACCAACAGTGGCTTGTATGTCATTTGTCCAGTCAGGGTAGCTGTAACAACTAACCACAACTGTTCACCAGGGTACAGCACTACCTGATCAGTCTTCAAAGCCAATAAGTGGCACTGGCTTGTCTGCTTTTGTGAGGCAATATCAAATAGTTAGCACCCCACTTAGCAAAGCTAATATACCAGCTCCTATATGGATGTGTGCACCCAAATCTACATTTGTGTTGTCTCATACAATACTACACAGCAGATGACATTTGTCAGAAATTTAAAGTGCAGAGACTTGATATCACATGCCCATTCCAATACCATCCGGACTGTCTCCAATCTCCTTTTGTAGACTGGGATTGGAAGATGCCTATGTAGCAATGACTGGACACACAGATCACAAGAATGCAGAAGCTGAGGGTTGGTCAGTGCAGAAGTGTAAGCCATCAAAATTCAAGTGAGATGTCCATGTGCGAGTCAAATCAGGAGGTCACAGTGAACATACACATACTTTAGGCTCCAATTCACTTACATCTTACGAATCTTGCCTCCTAATCCTCCTTGACCTTCCTTCTGCGTTTGACACTGTTAACCACGACAACCTCTTGTCCATTCTTGAGCACAGGATGGGCCTTTCCGGTCTGGTTTTCGTCCTTCCTTCACCACAGATCCCAAAGAGTCAAGGTGAATCAATCTCTATCCCAGCCATCAACAGTCTCCATGGGGGTCCCACAAGGGTCTGCCTTATCTCTCATACTCTTCAACATGTTCTTGGAACCGTTAGCTAATGCACTAAACTCCACAAACATTCTTTTTCATATGTATGCGGATGACACGCAACTTTACCTGAAAATCACCTTCCCTGAAAACTTCAGATCACTCAACACTACCCTGACGAATACTCAAAACTGACTAACTGAGAACCACCTCCTACTCAACACTTTCAAAATGAAATTCCTTCTCATATCTCCTCCTAATCACACCCCCAAGATAGACCTCTGGATGAAACACCTCACAGCCTTCAACTGCTCTCCTCACATTATTGATTCAACCAAATCTCTCGGAATCACCCTGGACATGCTCTTGAATATGACGAACCATATTAGTAAGGTGTGCAAGGGTGCTAATCACCAGATGAGGATACTTAGGAATCTCAAACCATTCCTTCCACAAGTTGACTTCAAGCAGGTGGTCCATGCGCTTGTTTTGCCGAGGCTAGACTATGGCAGTGCTCCACTCTGTGGCCTCCCCAAATATACCTTGGCCCCACTAAGGGCTTCCTTGAATGCCGCTGCCAGATTGATCACGGGCACAAAAAGAAATGCTCACATATCCCCAGCCCTAAAATCCCTAAATTGGTTGCCCTACAGAGGCAAGAATACAGCTAAAGATTGCTTGCATGACTCACAAAGCCCTCCATTTCAAAACCCCCTGTTACCTGGCTCAAAAGCTAGAATTATCTGGAGGTGATAGACGATCAAGAAGTGCAAAATCTTTCCTCTTGAAACCACAGATTTTTCGCAAACAGAGAACGAGTCACAGAGCTTTCTCAGGCTCTGCCCCGAAGATCTGGAATTCTCTCCCACCAGAAGTCCGCAGAATCTCCTCCACGGTTGCTTTCAAAATGGAAGTAAAAATAATCCTAATGAATGAGTTCTTACCTTAAATGGACATGGATCATCTGTTTTACTGTATTGGACTTACACCTTTGAAGCCCAGAGTCGGCTGTTATACTCCTATTTATTTATTTTATTTTATTTGAAAAGTTTTATAGAGCGCGAACAAGACCCAAAAAGGGTATCAGCACGCTGTACAGAGTTAGCACCAGCAAGTATACAAAATATAAACCAGTAAGCAAAGTTACAACCTGTGGGAAAACATTCAAAATTAAAGAGTATAGTGTTACTGAGGTGCCATAGAGCGCTCCTAGTCAAAACATCATACAATAGAACAAACCAAGATGTGTGATGTGCCACAAAGAATTTTAACAGAAGGAAGGAACCAGCACAATCAACAGTCAATGCAGTTAAAATAGTTATCTAGGACTTGGACAACAAGAGGGCAAAAACATATAATGGAATATCAGTGCAAATAATTCAAGGTTTTTTTTCTTGACAAAACACACGAGCATGATCAACGCGTTAACGTTCGTTCATTAGTAGCCTTTTGACCAGTTTTTTAAAGGAAGTCGTGGATGGATTGGATCTGATCCCGGATGGCAAGGAGTTCCAGATTCTCGGAGCAAGACCGGTGAACGCACAGTTGTATCATTTTTTCTTTTTGAACCTTGGAGGTTTCAAGAGAAGGGTGGATGAACTTCAGAGGTTCCGGCTGGAGCCCGATAGCTCAAGTTTATGTGCAAGGTAGTATAGGGTATTGTGGTGAATGGCTTTATGCGTCAGACAAGCTATCTTGAGTCGGATTCTCGCTTCAGTGGATAACCAATTTAGCTGCAGCAAGTCGGGTGAAATGTGATCAAATTTCCTCGAGCCCGTTAAAAGTCTGGCTGATGCATTCAAGGTAGCTCTGAGTGGGGCCAAGCTAGCTTTGGGAAGCCCTGCTGGGGTCACCAGCCCATATTCCAATCTAGGGATAATCAGAGATTGAACCGCCGGCCTGAGATCTTCAGGGGGTAGAAATGGTTTGATTTTCTTCAGTGTGTTGAGTTGGAAATTAGCACCCCTAGTAGTAGCACTGATGTGTGCTTGCACATGTTTAGGTGTTTATCCAAGGTGATGCCTAAAGATTTGGCAGAGTCTACAACGTGAGGTGTACAGTTCAGAGCAGTTAGGTGTTTAATCCAGTCAAGGGTAGGAGCTGAGTGATTAGGTGGGGTGATCAAAAGAAATTCCGTTTTGAGCGTATTTAGTAGGAGATGGTTCTGAGCTAACCATTGTTGAGTTTGGGCAAGAGCAGCATTTAGAGTTTTTATGTCCTCTTGCGAGGAGATCTTAAGGTACAATTGCGTGTCATCCGCATACATGTGGTATTGAATGTTCGCTCTGTTCAGAATGACTGCAAGAGGCTCCATAAATAGGTTAAAGAGAGTGGGTGATAGCGTCGAACCTTGGGAGACTCCTATCAGGACAGGGGTATTGGAAGCGAGGGCGTGATTAACTTTGACCCTTTGCGTGCGGTTGTGAAGGAAGGAGGTAAACCAGTGTAAGTAAGTAAGTTTTATTATGCGTGATTAATTAAAACCATTGCATACAGTTCATTAACAATAAAATTGAGAAATATTACACTAATACAAAATTTACAAAGTTTAAAATGCTTTGTTTTATGATAAAAAACTAAAAATAATCTCGGAGGTGGTTGCACCACTGGCACAGTTTTTTACTAAGCCTATTAAAAGTCAATTTGATAAGAACTTTCTGTTTAAGCCGATAAGGTGACCCAGTGCAGCAATTTACCGTACAGTGTAGGACCTGGCCCGATAATCCCACCCTATGTTGTAGGAGATCGATCAGGTTTTCATGTTTGATGGTATCGAAGGCTGAGGACAAGTCTAGAAGGATCAGGAGACATGGGACATTTTGGTCAAGGGCTCTCACGGCGTCATCAACAATGTGAGTTAGTGCTGTTTCAGTGCTGTGCCCTGCTCTGAATCCTGATTGATGAGAGCTGCGAATGTACGCATTTTTCAAGCACTTTAGCTAGAGTCATACTGCTGGTGATAGGTCGAAAATTGTTTGGGTCGGATAGGTCCGCGTTGGGCTTTTTAGGAATGGGAGTAACTTGCCCAACTTTTAGGCAGTCCGGAATCTTTCCCTGTAAGAGGGATTCGTGAATGATCTTGGACCAAAGAGGGAGAAAGGCTGGGATTAAATCTTTATAGAGCTTGGGGGGTAGAGGATCACCAAAGTGGTTAGAGGGTTTGATGGATGCCATGTTGCGCAGAATCTCAGAGCAGTCTGGTAGGAGAAAACTGCTCCAAGAGGTGTTGTTTTGGAGAGAGCTGCCCAAAGGCGAATATATTGTCGTGGATTCTGCCACCTCCCCTAATCCTGCGGGCGGTATCATGGATAACAAGGTTGGAGTGGCAGGTAATAGCTCCTGCTCTATTTTCCTTGTTTTGTCAGCGAAGTGAGCTGTGAAATCATCACCATTAGGGAGCAGGGGTAGCGGAGTAGAGCTCTGGTTAGAAGATTGGTTAGATTGTTCCTTAATGATTTCGAAAAGTCTTTTTGGTCTATTTTTGGCTCCATCCAGCTGAGTTCTGAAGTGTTCGATTTTAGCCAAGCGAATGTGTTTGTTGTAGACGTTTCTCACTTTCCTCAATTGAGATAGCTTAGAGGTGGAAGGTGAGTTTCTCCAGAGTCTCTCAGAGAGTCTTAGATTGCGCCGTTCATCATTCAGGGCACCATTAAACCATGGTTTAGAATGTTTGACTGGGATCCTTTTGAGCTGGGTCGGAGCAATAGAGTCAAGAATGTTAGAGAAAGTATTAATGTAATGTTCAGAAAGATCGTCAAGGTTGGTCAAATTTGGGGGGGTTAAAGTCTATTTTTGGTGATAGAAGTTATCATGTTATTGTCGAGGTCTCTCATGTTGCGAGTCAGTTGTTTCGCTTTTAGGGGTTGACCCTGTCGAGCCGGTCCCTTGTCTAGGATTAGGAAGGGAATTTGAAAATAATCAGACCAGTCACAAGGTAGTATTTCACCTATTTTTATGAGGTTGTCTTTGGCAATGATGAGGTCGAGAGTGGCGCCTTTTTTGTGAGTAGGGCCTTTACAGAGCTGTGAGAAATTGAGGTCAGAGAGGAAAGTCTTAAAAGAACAGACAATTGGATCATTGTGTCATTCCAATGAAGGTTGAAGTCTCCGAGGAATATGTGGCAGAGTTGATCCGAGCTCGAGCTAATGACCTCCATGATTTGCTCAATGAAGACTAGATTGTCACCAGGAGGGTGATAGATCGAATGCAGCACGCAAATCTTCTTGCCTTTGTTCCAGATTTCAGAGACTAGCTGTTCACAGGAGGATAAAACAGGACATGAGGATTGTTTTACTGTGAGGTTGGAACGATGAATGCAGGCATTACCCCCTCCTATTTTATCCAGTCGATCACTTCTGATAATGGCGTAGTCGGGAGGGATTAAGATATCAAGAATAGGGGAGGAAGTATCATTAAGTCAGGTTTCAGTGATCATCAGAAGGTCCAGGTTATGCGCAATGATGAGATCAGAAATATCAGCTGCATGTTTCACAGCTGATCTACAATTGAGTAGCATCGAGTTGATGTGCAGGTTGGAAGTGACTACTTCTTGAGAGGAGGTGTTTATGTGAAGTAGGTTCTCAGTGTTCACATTACTGAATTTAGGGCTCGGTTCCCTGTCCGGGTCTGCAATGATTGCGGGGATGTTGAGAGTGGAGTTGGGTTGAGAGACCGTCTTTGAGTCAGTGTAGGTCCCAAGCAGGGCGAGAATATCTTCATCCGATAGCTGAGGTAAGGGTCTGTGGGGCTGAGAGTGGTGGTTAGGTAGAGACTTAGAGCTCCAGCTGGAGCTAAGATAGGGGCAGAAGGCGGTGAGGTCTTTGGTTCCGTGCACTTTCTGTGAATTGAAGATATTATTCCTCTGCGCAGTGGGTGATACCCAACGCTTCTCCATCTTCAAGGAGAGCTTTGCACCAACTCTTTGACCACCGAGATATCATGCTTGAGGTCATCAATCCTCTTCTCAAGGTCATGATTATTAGAGCAATTATTCGCAGGAGTAGCCCGCGCAAGTAGGACAGGTTCCGCTGTGGTAGGGTTAGTAGAGGGTTGGGTAGGACCATTGGCACAGTTACATAGGGAGCTAGGGTCATAATCAAGATAGGAAACAGAGCTAGGAGTAGGAGTAGGTAAAGGTGGAGTGGAATTCGGAGGAGTGGAGGGTGGTGAGGTGTGTAGTGGAAGTGTGGGTGAGTGTTTGTTATTGGTCCGCGTGTAGGAGACATCAGTACGTTTCCGGGCCCCGCAATTGGAAGATCCAGAGCCTAAGGGGCGAGTATCCAATCCTATCTGACTGTTGGGGTTGGATGGGTGTTCAACACACCCGTTGTTAGAGCGAAACGCGTGTGACATAAGGGATTGAGGAAAGGAGGTGATGCAAGGTAAGGGAGTAGCAGTGGTGCGGATGGCAACAAGGTGTGAGGTACTCAGGTCAGTTAAGCCTTCGTCAGCACGAGATATATGTGGATTTTTTGGGCTCGTGATGTGGGGAGTAGGGGTAGCCTCTGTTAAGTTGGGTCAAGCTGTGGGGGGTGTGATAACAGACCCTAGCATGGGTAATGGGACGTAGGGGCCATCAATCACCTCGGGATCAGAGCCAGAGAGTGGCATGTTTTGACTGCTGGTGGAGGTATTAGAGGTATTGGTGTTAGTTAGATTGTTCTTGAACCTCAAGAAGGCATAATTGAAACGCTTGAGGTTCAGGTCAGAGGCTTGAATAAGGACATTGCCATTATTGTAGAGGGAGATAGTCAGCTCCGCCATAAGGGCCGGGGATGGAAGCGTAGTTAAACGAAAACCATGCGGAGTTTTGGTCTGTTTGGAGCGCAGCATGGAGGTAAGGGTCTTTCTCCACTGCGCTCTTCTGTTGGTGTAGAAGATGAGATCAGTAACTATAGTGCCCTTATTTGAGATATATGTGTCCGATATTAGAGTTTCGGGCCACCTCTTGAGGATATTGTGCTTGAAAGTCTTCTTAGCCTTTACCAATAGGTTGGGGGGGTAGATGATCTTAACCGAGTTTACGCCCGATTGGACAAAGGGGTTAGATGCATGACAAGTATTTTGTGCCAAGTTGCCTGATGTGCGTATTGGGCAGCAATTAAAGGAGCCAGAAGAAAATAAGGGGTGTAGAGGAAGCTCTGTTTAGTAGGGGGTCCAATTCGAGGGAAGGGAAGCTAGCGTCCACTCACCCGTGAGTGTTGAGAACGCCACTGCAAGGGGGCCGTCAGAAGGCATGGGACGGTAGATTGGGATGGGGATCCCAGCAATATGGGAGTAAGCCTGAGGTAGAAAAGATACCAATTTTTAATGCGGAATCATAACTAGAATGATGAACTTCCGGGTGTTTAATGATATTGTGAAAAATACTTTTGTTTAAGAAACTACTCAGGTGAACATCAATGTCGTTAGAATATGGGTCCTGAGAGTACCTGCCTCAGAAGTTGAAGAGGTTCTGGTTTAGGTGAAAAATACTTTTGTTTTAAAAAGAAAAACTCTTCAGGTGAACAACAATGTCGTTTGAGCAGGGGTCCTGCGAGTACCTGCTTTAGAGGTTAAAGAGATTCTGGATCAGATCAACTTCGAGGCCATTTTGAACGGTGGCCATTTTGAGTATTAGCTAAAAAGTGAATGAATAACCTAGACAGGCTCCATTTTGAAGCTCGTTTGAGATACGTAGAATACACAGCGACACGCAGACTAAAGGAGGACAATACCTCGAAGCCACTATTGAGCTGCCTTTGTTGCAGGGAGGTTTTAGTTATCAAAGCCACTTACCCTGTCCAAGTAAAAAACCGGGTGGAAGCGACACTCAGCACCAAGCAGAGGCAGTATGAAGGTAGCAAGGCGGAGAGCAGCCTCCTTTGCATAGAACACCGCTAGGCATCTGTTGCAGGCAATTTGGCACAGAATATTAGAGAGGCAGCTGCAACATAGTAGCCGGCCCGCTCGTCGATCCCTTCCATTCCAGCTACTTGAACACTCTCCCAGCAGCTAGGGAGACCGATGATTAACATCTTCAATAGAAAGGGGCTCAGGGCGAAGCCTCAGCGAGCGCCTGCGAGCACACTTAAAGTGCTGATGTAAACATGAATAGATCCGGGCCGCAAAAAGCACCCAGAGGCGGCAGTGAGGTCTTCGGCCGGGGTGAGAGAACGTCGTGCCCTGCGGCCTCAATGAAGATCAGGAATAAAGATTAGGAAGCCGAGATATCCGATCCCCCGGTGAAAGACCCCTACCCCCAACCCCAACCCACGCTATTGATGCCACTGTCGAGGTCGCCTCCCAACTGCCCGAGATCATCAGGAATCCCTGCTATGCTACCAACAATGATGAACTCTGGGCCAGACAGATCAAGGGCCCCGGCGGAGTCAGGCGGGAGCACCAACCTCCCTCCTCATGCAGCCGTCGGTGCCGGAGGCAGAAGCGGTCGCCACCTCACTGGGTCATCTAGTTGTCCCTTAGCTGTCTCGGCCCTCCAACAGACAGGAGTGTGCGCTCCTAGTGCTCCACTGGGGCGAGTGTGCCCGGACTGTCGAGGCGGACTCGTCGAGGTCGGCTCCACATTGTATCGTCCCGCAACCACGGTGCAGCTCCAGCCCTCCTGGGTCTCTGTAGGGGCGAGTGAGACTGGTCAACAAGGGTGAGACCCGTCGTGGTCACCGGGTCCGAAGCGATCGCCTCCCCTTATAGGGTGTTCCGTAGCCACCTCGAAGCTGCCGCCCTCCTTGTTCGTCAAAGGAGGAGCAGGGGCGCACGGGTTAACTCTGACAACTTCAGGCTTTCCCGCGGTCTCCATTGCAGGTATGCGTCATCTGGGCCGGAGCATTTGTTTTCCTCTAAGAAGGCGCCCCGGTCATCCGTGGTTGTCAAGGCGGAACGGGGGTGAGCGCGTTGATTCCGTTTCAGCAGGCCTTCCAGCGGTCCCCACTGCAGGTATGCAGCTCCAAGGTCGAAAATCATAGTTGTAATTAGGCTTGTATTGTTATAGTCTGTTGATACGGGGTGGATGGCTAGGTTGTCGAGGGATATTCACCGATTTGGTGATCCCAAACCCGGGAGCTCCAAGGGCTGAAGCTCCTACCTGGCGACCATCTTGATCAAGCAAGTAATTGTCTGTTCCTCTCTCAGTTCGCTATTGTACTAGCTGAATGTGATGTTCTTTGATACCCCCTTTGTCATTGGTCTTGCTTGCATACTTAATTGACGCCTGTCTTTCCCTTTATTATTTCCTACCCTCCAAGTGTGAAGCGTTCTGATACTCATCTGGGTCATGTTCGCGCTATACAAAACTTTATAAATAAAAATAAAATAAATAAATCTGTATAGTGTGATCAGAGGAGAACAAAGTCTGCCCTTGCCTCATTTAGTTGTGTCTCGTTCTGATGTGTACAACCACTACATTATGATTTGTCTTACATTTCAGTGGGCTCAGCTGGCCAAGAGGACCAGGACCCGGTTTGGAGCAGGACATCTTTGGGGCATCGGCGGCCCCGACCTCTGTCAATAACTGATGATGAAGAGGAGGAGGAGGGAACTTCTACATCAGGAGGCAGGGGAATTGCGCCCATCCGGACTGAGCAGGAAGACACCTCTGGTGCTACAGACCGGGTGGAGGCTAAGGACAATGAAGGGGGGGGGAACTGGACCACAGAAAGTGATGGGGGCATGTGAGGATCAGACAGACATGTCCTCTCGCATCATGCTGCAGATCTGCACTGAGTTGCATTTAATGTGAGAGGAAAATACAAGATCCATGGCCACCCTCCCTGCCAGTGTCACTTCCTTGGGTGCAGCCATGTTGTCTGTCCTAGCCCAACATCCCTCCCACACCACCCTCAATGTTTCCCCCTGTACATTGCCCCACACTGTTTCCCCCCGTACTCCTCGTGTATACCAACCCCATGTGGTGCCTGGTCCTGCACCGGCCAGCCAGGAGCTCGCTTCGAATTCTGAGGATCTGAACATTGTTGAGATTGAGGATGACCAGAAGGATAGTTGACCTGTTGGACTCTGACTTTGTTTTGGACACTTATTTACTTTTCCCCTTGTATATAGACTGGTTCCCCTGACGCTTCCTGACATGTTTTATTTATGTCGCGCCCCCTCCAAGTCCCCTTGTCCTTTCTGGATAAAGAACATTATTTGTTTTCCTTTTTCCCTCCCAAGCCGACTGTGTTTTTTTTTTCTTTTCCAACTCATTTCATTTACATAAACTTATATTTTGATTCATACTTCCTCTATCTAGTTAACTTCATTGTGAATGTCTTGTTCAAAGTATGGACATATATCTTGAAAGTAGTTATTTGCTCTACACATGATAGCTTGTTTCACTGATGGGGTTACACTTTTACATGTGTCACTCACACACATTCATCCTCACATCTCTAGGCCACCACAAGGGTAAACATTTGCCCATCAGTACATAATACGCAACTTAGTCTTGACTTGTGAGGAGATTTATATTTTATTCACACATATTCACACAGGATGATATATTTGAGATGTGATCAAGGGGGATCGTGCTCGCGACTTCGCAAAGTTGAAGGTGAGGATTGCTGTGAGTGATTGCATTTGTGTTGTCGCCGAGGTGCAGGTTGGTGTGGTGCATCTGCCTGTACAGGGAGAAGGTCAATGGACAGGGGCTGATGGTGTCTGTACAGTTGGTGGGGGTGCCTGGACAAGGGATGGGTGTGCAGGTGGTAGTAGTGGCTGGACAGGGGGTGCTGGTGGATGTGCAGGTGGGGGGGAGTGCCTGGACAGGGGGTGGTGGTGGATATGCAGGTGGGGGGAGTGCCTGGACAGGGGGTGGTGGTGGATGTGCAGGTGGGGGGAGTGCCTAGGCAGGGGGCGGTGGTGGATGTGTACTCTTGCTGTGAGTATGTGTAGTTTGTGGTACAGGAGTGTGGGTGTGATGTGCTGCAGACAGATGTGATGGCTCCCCTCCCTGCGTTCACCTTGAAGAGAGACTTTGAATCAGTTTCAGCATGCCCTCCATCATCTTCATGGCCAAGGCATGGTGTCTTGCACTCTCTTACCTATGGATGGATATAATGTCTTTGATATTCTTGGACATGTCTTGCCAAGATCTACACATCCTGTCCAACACCTGGGCCAGTCTGTCCACCACCTGAGGGATTTGCTGCATGTCCTGCAGGACCTCAGAGTTGTCTGACAGGGTAGCCCCTATGGCACGAATGCCCTGCCTCACATCTGCCTGCTGTTGGAAGAAGTCCTCCCTGTGAGAAGTTGGCCTGGCATATGCTGTCCACTAGTTATAGTGGGCACCTTGCACCAGTCCAAACGACCTTTATTGATGGTAGGTTTAAAGACAACCTTATAGAAAGCTATCCTAGTGGTAGCTGTGGAGAGCAGCCTTCAGTCTAAGTCTTGAAGGAGTGTAAAGCAGCTTGGTTTACCAGATTATAACCTCTTGAATGACTAAATGAAAGGAGAACCACACAAGATATATATAAAAAATATGTATTTATTTCTAAACACTAACTACTAATCCCTTTATGAGATTAGAGTTCAAGATACACAGTGTCACAGTATTAAAACGACAGTAAATAGCACAATACACAGTGGGCTCCAGGGAGAGACCAAACCATATACTAAGAAAGTGGTATAAGAACCACGACTTGACTAGACACAGTGCCTAGAGCACGTAGCATCGCTGGGACCCCAAGGAACCACCCAAGGTAGTGACACAGGGGACCCACGGGGGACGTGTGCAGTGTGAGAACACAGCCGCGAGCGCCGTAGGATTCAATGCGGAAAGTCGCGGTTAGAATTTTAAAGATAAAGGACACTTAGGAGAGGACTTTCAGCAAACCCCTTTAGACTTAAGGGGTTTTAGGTAACCCTGGGCGTAGTTCGCGAAGTAGCGCTACGCGAAGCTACGCGAAGTGCACTTCGCACTACGCGAGCTACGCAAACTCCGTAGTGCGCTGTTCGCGATGATTTCACAGTGCCGGATGCTTGTCCGCTCTGTGCAATCATTGAAAACGGCATCTTGCACAGTGCGAGCTGTCTTTTACTGCCGCTCGAGTAGATTTTTACTCGAGCGGCAGCTTTCTCAACGCAGACTGGTAGTTTCTCATCGCGAGCGGTCGCGAGCATACGCGACCACTCGCAATGAGAAACCTGACCTCCACGCGTTGAGAATCTCGCCGGAGGTTTATTTTCCACGCTCGCGATCGGCAACTTGATGTTGCTGATCGCGAACGAAGAAAAAGTCTCGCCGGGATGTCATTTTGCTTGCTCGCGGTCGCCAACTTGACGTTGAGGACCGCGAGCAAGCAAAAAATGACCGCTGCATTACGCTACGCTACGCGTGTTTGCACTGTGCTACGTGCAATTCGCGTAGTGCGAAGTAGCGCAAACTACGCGAGCGTAGCGTAGTGCTTTGCCCAGGGTTAGTTTTAGGGCCAATACCCATGGGAGCACCGGAGTACTCGAGTTACCTCACCCAGGGAACCCGGGTGCATAGGTGTCAAAGGGTGTCGGGAATCGCCATCGTTTTCAATGGCGATCTGCTGCAAAGCGCTACTGCCATGAAGAAGAAAAGTGTCCGGGTGGATCCAAGCCTGGATCGAAGATGTGAAGAACCTGAAAGCAGAGGGGACAGAGTCTGAGTCACTAGCCAGTGACCAGGAGCAGAGCAATCGAATGCCCACCGATGTCGGGTGCTTCAGGTGCGAAGAGGTGAAGCTTGACTCTGCAGCCCCGGGGTCCTGGAGATGTCGACGACAACCAGGAGCCGGATTCGAGCTGTCCCACAAAGGATGTCGAGTGCTGGGGTGTCGGTGATCGGATTGACCACAACAAGCCTTGGCAACAGCAACCCACGCAGGAAGAGAAAAGATGCTTCTGTGCGGACCAGCAAGGTCCTGGGGACTCCCCAAGCAATGGAGAGTCAGGGAACGTCTGGAGCAACCAGGGAAGTCAAATAACAGTTAGAGTTGCCTTCTTGGGGACCGCCAGGTCAACGGACCAGGGATTGCGAAGGGCCCTCAAGAGGAATCACAAAATGGCAGCCCACGGAACACTCATTGAGTGTAGGCCTGCAATCTTCAGTGGGATTACTGCTCGGGGTCAGGGTTATAAGTAACCTAAAGCTCAGCTTCAGGGGTCACCGGAAAGCTGATGCTTCTGCAAATGGTTGCGGTGTCCAGGGGTTTGGGTTGCACGCTCTTCCACAAAGGATACGGGCCTCAGACTTGCTGTGGGCACAGATCGACCTCAGAGACCAGGGAAAACCCACCTCCTGTGTGGCAATATTCTTCTGAGTCCGTCGGAGCTCGGAGATGCCAACCGGTCAGTTGCGTTAAAGGTGCCTGCCTTGCAGGGGAGTAACTCCTTTACTCCAAGGGAGATTCTTCAGTCGTCCAGCATCGTGCAGATCGTCGAAGTACTTGGTTTCTGGTATCAGAGTTTAGTCCAGGTGTAATCTAAAGTCCTGTGGTCAGGGATTCCTATTTTATGCCCAAGGAAGGGGTGGGACAAACTCTGGGGACCCACCTATGGGAGGGTCAGGAAAGAGGGGTGGCTACACCCATTTCCTTTGTCCAGTTTCGCGCCAGAGCAGGGGCTGGCAGCCCCTGCAACCGGTTTGAGCTGGACTATGCACAGGGACACCAAATGTGCCCCCAGTGCAGACTTCAAAGCACTCTCAGAGTGCACCCACCCAGCCCCAATACACTAAAGCCTGTCTGGGAGGTTTGACAGGAAACCTATTGTCCAGGCCTCCCCTGCCGGAGTTTCGTCCAGCACCAGGAGGGCAGACTCGTGTCTGTGGCTGCAGCATCCATTTTGTGATGCCAGGGTTCTGTTCAGCTGGTACCGGGTGTACCTGTGATGCCATGTGGCTCCCTCTAGAAGGGAGGAATCATACCTTCCACCCCAGTACCACACCAAACACAACATGTTTCCATGCAGCCATTCTCAAGTTAGCATTTACCGCAAGGTTATAATGCACTTAAGAGTATATGGTCTGGCTGCATCACAAACAACCCTGGAATAAAGATTCCGAAAGCTGCCGAGGGGCTCTGCTCATGCATGGGCACCCTCTCACATGAAACCCAGCACCCTGCCTTCAGGATTGTTAAGGCCTGCCATAGGGGTGACTGATAGGTTTACATGTGCAGTGATATGGAGAGATATAGGGAACCTATATCTCAATAAGGGGTGCATATACCACCTTACACAGGCTGCTGTAGCAGACCTGTTGTGTCATTTTAGAAGGCTTCCCAGGGGTGGCATAATATATGCTGCAGCCCCTGGTAGGCCTCTGGGGTACCTATGCCCTGGGTATATAGGATACCATATACTAGGGACTTATAAGGGTACCCCAGAATTCAATCTGGAGTGTACCTAAAGTACATACAGTCAATTTAGAGTAGAAAGCAGATAGACTGGGGTCCTGATTAGCAGGGCCTCAGTCTGGCTAATGTCGAAAAACAGTGAAACATCAGCAAAAAGTGGGGGTAACTATAAGAAGCAGATCCTACTCTCCTACACAACCCCCCCCCCCAAACGTCAGGACATTAAACTAACCTTGACCAGTTGAGTCTTCATGTTCTAAGTGGAAATATCTGGAGAGTCCATCTGCATTGGCATGGTTACTCCCAGGTCTATGTTCCACTGTATAGTCCATCCCCTGTAGGGAAATGGACCACCTCAAAAGTTTGGGGATCGTCAAAGTACTTGGTTTCTGGTATCAGAGTTTAGTCTAGGTGTAATCTAAAGTCCTGTGGTCAGGGATTCCTATTTTATGCCCAAGGAAGGGGTGGGACAAACTCTGGGGACCCACCTATGGGAGGGTCAGGAAAGATGGGTGGCTGCACCCATTTCCTTTGTCCAGTTTCGTGCCAGAGCAGGGGCTGGCAGCCCCTGCAACCGGTTTGAGCTGGACTATGCACAGGGACACCAAATGTGCCCCCAGTGCAGACTTCAAAGCACTCTCAGAGTGCACCCACCCAGCCCCAATACACTAAAGCCTGTCTGGGAGGTGGTCACACCTCCCTGTGACAGAAACCTATTGTCCAGGCCTCCCCTGCCGGAGTTTCGTCCAGCAGCAGGAGGGCAGACTCGTGTCTGTGGCTGCAGCATCCATTTTGTGATGCCAGGGTTCTGTTAAGCTGGTACCGGGTGTACCGGTGATGCCATGTGGCTCCCTCTAGAAGGGAGGAATCATACCTCCACCCCAGTACTGGGGTGGAGGTATGATTCCAAGGTGTTTGACACCAAACACAACATGTTTCCATGCAGCCATTCTCAAGTTAGCATTTACCGCGAGGTTATAATGCATTTAAGAGTATATGGTCTGGCTGCATCACAAACAACCCCGGAATAAAGATTCTGAAAACTGCAGAGGGGCTCTGCTCATGCATGGGCACCCTCTCACATGAAACCAAGCACCCTGCCTTCAGGATTGTTAAGTCCTGCCATAGGGGTGACTGATAGGTTTACATGTGCAGTGATATGGAGATATATAGGGAACCTATATCTCAGTAAGGGGTGCATATACCACCTTACACAGGCTGCTGTAGCAGACCTGTTGTGTCATTTTAGAAGGCTTCCCAGTGGTGGCATAATATATGCTGCAGCCCCTGGTAGGCCTCTGGGGTACCTATGCCCTGGGTATATAGGATACCATATACTAGGGACTTATAAGGGTACCCCAGAATCCAATCTGGAGTGTACCTAAAGTACATACAGTCAATTTAGAGTAGAAATCAGATAGACTGGGGTCCTGATTAGCAGGGCCTCAGTCTGGCTAATGTCGAAAAACAGTGAAACATCAGCAAAAAGTGGGGGTAACTATAAGAAGCAGATCCTACTCTCCTACACTCCCACTGGCCATTATGGCCATCTGCTGGCCCTCTCTGCAGGGGCTGGCCATGGATAAGACTGCCAGGTCCACCAGCAGGGGAGGGTGGCAGGGGGTAGTCTGTGGACAGGAGATTGGTACCCAGGGGATACTTGCACCACACCAGGGTTGGTACCTCCCTCAGATGGTGGAGAGAATGCCTGGGATGCACAGTATAGGGAGGAGTGTGTAGGGGAACCACCACGTATGTCCTGGATGTGAGGGCTGTGAGGGAGTGATGTCTGTGTTGGGGTGTGTGTGAGCTGTGGCTGGTTGGCTCTATGCTGAGGACAGCCAATCTTAGGTTTTGAAGGCTGAGGAACTTTGCTGGGTGAAGGGTGTGGGGCCTTGCCAAATTTGGCCAATGTGATAAATGTTCTGACCAGGGCATCTGAATCCTCATCCTCTGTGAGGAGGGCCAGATAGTCTTCCTCATCCTCCAATCAGCAGCCTCCTAAGGTACTTCATCCTCCTCCTCTTGCGCTGTACTTACAGCCGACAATGCTGCTTGCAAGAGCAGTGGGTTCTCCCCTTCGATTGCCCGTCGCCCACCACTGGTAGAAGGTCCACTCTTCATCGTCATCATAACCTGGAAAACAGAGGTTGCAACAGGATAAGTAATTGACCTAGTATAAGATGTGGTGCAACACAAGGGTTGATTCTACTGTACTTTGCATCAACAGATGAAGCACATGTGACCTGTTTTGGGTATACCTACACGTGACAGCTGACACCATAGCACTGAGGTGTTAAATGGAGATGTACAATGTACAAGCAAACTCACCAGCTCCAGACACAGCTCTGTGTTGCTTTGCGATCCCCCCTGATGTCAACTGCTGAACCTGGCTTCTCATAGGTGTAGCTGAGGAAGCGGTCCCCGATCCAGCAGCTGGAGAGGGAAGTGACACCATACTCAATGATCTGCATTACTAATTTGCAAACAGGCACATGTTGCACTCACATTTATGAAATGGTATGCAAGTAACTTTTTAAACACCAACTGCAGATGCTATGCAGAAGGGGATTTGGATCTTTGGAATGATTTTGGAATCCATGATAGGGAAACATTTCATGGCACGCTTACCTGATGGACAGATGCAAGTGGGTTTCACTGCTGCAGCCAGGATGTCTTGCATACCCCGGGATGGTGTTGTCCGCTGCACTGATTGCATCCTGTCAGCAGCTGTTATGAGACATACATGGCTATATTTAAGTACACAGGATGGTAGCTATGAGCCAACATGTATGTGTCATTCTCAATGACCATTGATATGCTATTTCTGGCCAGTGTGCGGCATATGTACCTCCTGGACTTTACATATGGGCCCCTGCTCACCAGCAGCAGTTGCCAGCTGTCACGTCCACACAGCACTGACATCAACGAGATGACACATTAACAGACAAACGTGTATGAGAAGGTAACTGATATTTGAAGGAAGGGGATAAATATTCTGGACGCCTCTGCCTTACTTGGATTACACCTTTATTGTTAGGATCATCATGCCTCATGAGTATAATGGTGTCTGTTGACAAGTCTAAAGGAGTGTACATCATCAGGCTGACCAGTTTCACATTTGTACATCAAATCATACATTGCATTGGAGAGTTAATATGTGAGATGTCCAATAGTCAAGTACATTTTATGGCTCATTTGTGCTCCCTCCCCATGAAGTCACAACGCTCATTTTGTACTGTGAGATCGCATATTTGTGATGTCCAGTCTTTGTGTGTCCTCTGTTCCCATAATCAATTTAAGACATTTTGGTAGAACTTAGCTGACAACGGATGATGTCTTGTACAGCACACATCCTAACCTCATATATTATCCTATCACTTATATATGAGAATACGGTAGAAGAGGTGGCAAGTTGAATACAACATTTGACTAGGATCCCACATTGTGGGAAAGTGTAGAAGCTTGGATGGTTGTTGCCTACACTGGATTTGCATTGTGCATTTCAGCCACCAGATATGAATATTTCACTTCCTCAACATCCACCTTAGCAGCCCATACACCCCTCCCAAAAGAACACAACTGACATCAGTGCAACCCTCATCAACACCAATTTCAATACATTTTGTGCCTTGTGATTTTCCTTGAGAGTTTTCATATGATTGAATTACAATCCAGTTGTGGCTACTCCGCTTCATATGACACAATATAGTATTTTATGTACATACTGCACTCACTTGCCATACATTTAGTGCCATCCTTTCACTAGCCACCATGGTGTGATATGGTATGTGGTTAAATGCCATATGTGGGCATATTGTGATGAAGGACAACAGTGATGTAGACACATACAACATACTGCGGACATTAAAGCCACTTTTCATGAGCATGAGCATTCAGGTACATCATTCTTGGGTTTACTTATCAGGGTCCCGCATCTGCCCAGTGTGTGGTCCCTGACCAGATGTCACAGCCAACCTTGTAGTCGATGTCACTGTGGGTACTGGAATCCGGGACGACATCATTGGACCTACAATGATAAGTGTGTTTGCCACTTAACATTCTAACTGCCACATGTGATGCACTCAATTTCAGATACAAAACATAAGCACAAGCAGTGTGGGACCTACCGTTGCACAAGTGTATCATACTAAATATCATCAGTTATCCCACCCTCAACTTTTAATGGCCCCACTGCCTAGAAGCCACAACTATTAAATTTACACCACAACAATTCCAAAAGGAAGGTCCACTATATTGTTTTGTTTCTGGCCCAAAATCATGCAATCCAATGTTAACAAATATAACCAGCTGGGTTGACTGGACAATTTCATGTATTGAAAAATCAATATAAGTTGGATACTGGACGCATTCTTGAAACCCCTGACAACTGAATTTCACTTCTTGTTCATCATTGTTATATTTGTTAACATTGGGTTTCCAGATTTTGGGCCGGAAACAAAACAATATAGTGGACACTCCTTTTTGAATTGTTGTGGCACTCGATTCCAGAGTTGAGTTCACAGTTCTGAACTGTTGATGGAGTACATGTAATGTGCCTGAATCACAAAGGTATACTGAGTCAAAATGTCTTATTCTTTGACTTTTGGAATTCACAAAGGGCATTTGCTAAACGATAAATGTCCTTTTTGAATACCGGAGGTCTTAAAGTTAGACTTTCATCTCTGGTTACCTTTGAGAATCAGGCCCTATATGTCCATCTGTTGTCTGCTGACAATGTATGCATTTTGTCCCTCTCCTAACCAGTTTAACTTACAGTTTGTGAGGGTGGTATGCCTTGCTCTGGATGAAGTTGTTTCCTCCCAGCAGATGCAAGGACCTCTGCTACTGTGGTTGACTATACTCTGGCTGAATGTGTCAATAGGGGAGAACAGAGAAAAGTCACGAAATCAAAAATGTACATGTGCAACTTGTCAGAACTGTCCTCAGTGCTTCTACATGCTAACAGTATTGCTAAGTGCAGCCGCGGCCGGTGCAGGTAGGAGTGGTGGGGGTTATGGTGGGGCAGGGTGGTAAATAGACAGACGATGGAATAGGGAAAATCAATGTCTTAAAATAATGATTCACTCACCTTGTGCTCGGTGATGCAGCGAGTACAAGTTAAGTTGTTTTGTTTGTTAATTTTATTTTATTTCCCCTATTACCTTGTCTGTCGATGTTCCTCTGCCCTGCCCCACCCCCCCTACCGTTCTTGACTGCCCGGGCCACGGCTGGCTAAGTGGAAGGGGTACTTTGTCAATTGCTACTTAACAGTGTTAGGTATATATGGCAGCAGTACTGCGCCCATGTTTTCCATAGTGGGAATGGGATTTGCCATTTCTATCTCAAAGGAATCTGGGACTTGTGATGCAACGTACAGAAGGTGACACATGAGGCTCTGATTCACTATACTTTTTATACATACTTTGGACAACTTCCTTAATTACAATTGGGGTGCAACCCAGACAGTCATTTTATATACATGTTCTTGTCATCACATTTACCTGGTACCACATTGCGGACATCACTCACAGGCAGCCCATGGAGCATGTGGGGGTGGATTGTATCGAGGACATCCTCCTCAAGTGTGGTGAGACGGAGTCGGGGTCTGGATTGTACACCAGGGAGAATTCTGGCCACCTCAATCCTGGCGTACTTCTCCTTCACCCACCTCTTTTCATCCTGCCACTTCTTCTTAATGTCATAGGCAGTGCGCAAATCCTCCCCCAATGCTGTCACTGCAGTGGCTAAATGCTGCCATAGGGCTGCCTTCTGTGTGCCACTGGTGCAGTAAGGGGGTAAATCATGGAGCCATTTGTGGTGCCTCACAATGAACTCCAAAATCATGGTGGTCTCCTCATCTGTGTAATTTTTCTTCCTCCTCTGGTGGAGCATTTTCCTGAAGTGATGCGGAGAGCAGGCAAGCAGGAACTCTATGTGGACAAACCTGTTCCTTGTTTGTGTGCTGCTTTTGTATTGTTTGTGGTGCAGGTCTTGCAGTTGGTGTTAATTGACTTCATCTGATACCTCGAAGAAAACAGCATCCTGGACCCATCCCAATCAGGGTTCCGCAGCAACCACAGCACTGAGACTGCCCTCATCGCCGCCACCGATGACATCAGGACCCTGCTGGACAACGGTGAGACTGCAGCCCTCATCCTGCTGGACCTCTCTGCCGCCTTCGACACTGTCTGCCACCGCACTCTACGCGCCTGCCTCCACGACGCAGGGATCCGAGACAAGGCCCTGGAATGGACAACATCATTCCTCGACGGCAGAACCCAGAGAGTCCGCCTCCCACCTTTCCGATCCGAAGCCTCCGAGATCATCTGCGGCGTACCCCAGGGATCTTCCCTCAGCCCAACACTGTTCAACATCTACATGGCCCCGCTCGAACCGCCAGACAGCACGACCTCAACATTATCTCCTATGCCGACGACACTCAACTGATCCTCTCCCTTACCAAGGACCCCCTCGCCGCCAAATCCAATCTCCATGAAGGAATGAAGGCCGTCGCCGATTGGATGAAGATCAGCCAACTAAAGCTGAACACGGACAAGACAGAGGTCCTCATCCTCGGCTCCAACCCCTCAGCCTGGGACGACTCCTGGTGGCCAACGACGCTGGGAGCAGCCCCGACACCCACCGACCACGCACGCAACCTGGGAGTCATCCTCGACTCAACGCTCTCCATGGCCAAGCAAGTCAACGCAGTCTCCTCCTCCTGCTTCAACACCCTCCGCATGCTTCGCAAGATCTACAGGTGGATCTGACAGATACAAGAAGAACAGTCACCCAGGCCCTCGTCAGTAGCAGACTCGACTATGGGAACGCCCTCTGCGGGGCCCCGGCCAAGCTCATCAAGCGACTGCAACGCATACAAACGCCTCCGCACGCCTGATCCTCGGCGTACCACGCCACAGCCACATCACCCCCACCTGAGGAACCTGCACTGGCTCCCCGTGCGACAGGAGAATCTCCTTCAAACTCCTCATCCACGCACACAAGGCACTCCACAAGACTGGCCCAGCCTACCTCAACAGACGACTCTTCTTCTACGTCCCCAACCGCCAGCTCCGCTCCGCCGACCGCTCCCTCGCCACCGTCCCTCGCATTCGAAGAACAACCACCGGCGGCAGATCCTTCTCACACCTCGCCGCCAAGACCTGGAACACCCTTCCACTAAGCCTACGACAGACCCAAGACCTGCTGACCTTCAGGAGGCTACTCAAGACCTGGCTGTTCGACCAGTAGCAGCACCCCCCCCCCCTTTTTTCTCCCCAGCACCTTGAGACCCTCGCGGGTAAGTAGTGCGCTCTACAAATTCTGTGATTGATTGATTGATTGATTGATTGATTGATCTGACCCAAGCAGGGCGGATGATAAGCACTTGCACAGGTATTTAGCCTTGAAGACAATGATCATCCGGCCCGAGCACAGAGATTCAATCAATCAATCAATCACAGAATTTGTAGAGCGCACTACTTACCCGCGAGGGTCTCAAGGCGCTGGGGAGAGAAAAGGGGGTGCTGCTACTGGTCGAACAGCCAGGTCTTGAGTAGCCTCTGAAGGTCAGCAGGTCTTGGGTCTGTCGTAAGCTTAGTGAAGAGTGTTCCAGATCTTGGCGGCGAGGTGTGAAGATCAGCCGCCGATGGTTGTTCTTCGAATGCGAGGACGTGGCAGAGAAGTCGGCGAGCTGAGCTGTCGGTTGGGGACGTAGAAAGGTAGTCTGTTGATGCAGGCTGGGCAGTCTTGTGGAGTGCTGATGCGTGGATGAGAGTTTGAAGGAGATCCTCTGTCGACGGGGAGCCAGTGCAGGTTCTCAGGTGGAGTGATGTGACGTGGCGTACGTCGAGGATCAGCGTCGGAGGCGTTTTGCATGCGCAGTCGCTGATGAGCTGGCAGGCTCCGCATAGGCGTTCCCATAGTCAAGTCTGCTACTGACAGAGGCCTGGGTGACTGTTCTTCTTGTGTCTGTCGGGATCCACCTGTAGATCTTGCGGCATGCGGAGGTGTTGAGCAGGAAGAGACTGCGTTGACTTGCTTGGCCATGGAAGCGTTGAGTCGAGATGACTCCCAGGTTGCGTGCGTGTCAGTGGTGTGAGCTGCTCCCAGCGCGTTGGCCACCAGAGTGTCCCAGGCTGAGGAGTTGAGCCGATGAGGACCTGTGCTGTCCGTGTTCAGCTAGTCGGCTGATCTTCATCCAATCGGCGACGCCTTCATTCCTTCATGGAGATTGGATTTGGTGGCGAGGTCCTGGTGAGGAGAGGATCAGTTGAGTGTCATCGTGCGAGAGATAATGTTGAGGTCGTGCTATCTGGCGATGCGTGCGGCGGGGCCATGTAGATGTTGAACAGTGTTGGGCTGAGGAGATCCTGGATGCGCCGCAGATGATCTCGGAGGCTTCGGATCGAAGAGTTGGGAGCGGACTCTCTGGGTTCTGCCGAGAAGATGGTCCATTCCAGGGCCTGTCTCAGATCCCTGCGTCGTGGAGGCGTGTGCGTAGAGTGCGGTGGCAGACAGTGTCGAAGCGGCGGAAGGTCCAGCAGGATGAGGCTGTGGTCTCACTGTTGTCCAGCAGGATCCTGATGTCGTCGATGGCGGCGATGAGCAGTCTCAGTGCTGTGGTGCTGCGAACTGATGGGATGGGTCCAGGATGCTGTTTTCTTCTAGGTATCCGGGTTAGCTGTTTGTTGATGATCTTCTCGATGACCCGGGCCGGATGCGGAGATTCCGGCCCGGGTGCGGAAATTCCAGCCCAAGTGCGGAGATTCCGGCCCGGGTGCGGAAATTCCGGCCCAGGTGCGGAAATTCTGCCCAGAGTGCGGAAATTCCAGCCCAAGTGCAGACGTAAAGATATGAGTCGGAAATGACTTTTGTGAATACCAAAAGTCGTAAAGTTAGACTTTTGGCTCAGATTAGCTTTGTGAATCGGCCCCATACAGTTTTCAAGAAATTAAGGGGCTAAGGGGCTGATTACGATGGCGGACGGAAAAGCATTCCGACCGCTGTGCTAGCGGGAAATTGCCGCCCACAGGTACCGCGGCAAAACCGCCGGCCAGATTAGGATGCACCGTCAGAGATTCCCTACCGCTGCGGTCAGATTCCAGGATTCAGCGGCGGAAAAGCTGAAAATCCATCCGCGGCGGTCGGATTTGCTGTGGAAAGGCCAAAGACCGCCGTTTCCCTAGCAGTCTCGAGCACATGGAGCTATCCGCAGTATTGCCACCGCCATCCTCGATTGGCCGGATTCTCTGCAGCGGTGTGGTGGGCTGTTTGTGGCATCGTAATACAACCGGCGGTCGTAACCGCATTCCGCATGGCGGTCCCTCCCTTTTGGCTCCGTCCGCCACCGCTGTGGAAGGGGATTCCTGGCGGTTCCCGGAACACCGCAGCGGATGGGAAATGGGCTATCTTTGCCCATCGTAATACGGCGGATGCAAGGACCGCCGATGGAGTGCGGAAAAAGGCATTTTCAGCCACCGCCAGCACCGCGGATGTGCTACCGCCCACCATCGTAATCAGCCCCTTAGTTATGAAATGCTTGAGCCACTGGAGCATCACTTTTTTGACGCTCCGGCGGTGTAAGCCTCTCAATCATATCTAATAGGTGATGCAATACCACTCTGCGTGGCTTTGCATGGCCTCAAAGATATGGAGAAAGACAAAGCGCAAGTAGCTGTCTTGCTTTACTCTGCGTCAAGAAGGCATTCTTTGGGTGCTGCAGTGGGTTTTCTCACTCAGCACTCATGGATTTTGACGTTGCCACAGATTTACTTAATCACATAAACCTAGGGCAGTGCCAAAACCTTATGCCTCCCCAGAGCAGGCCTCCTCGTAACAAGAAATATTTGTATTTCTCCTTGTTTTTTCATCTTGCCATGTGTGCTGCTTTCTGCCCCTTCCTTCTCAAAAACAATCCTGCCTGCAACGGAGTCACCCTTGCACCATGGTGCCTACGTTGGCGCTAGACAGCAAATTGTGCGCCAGAGTGGGGGGAAAGGACAGGAATACACAGTATTTAATAAATATGGTGCATTCCAGCCCTTTCAAATTGGTGTAGGGCAGCGCACAAGAAGACTTGCGGCGATGCCCTACTCCAATTCCTCGTAAAGGAGGACCTAATATTTTTAATTCAATACTTGATTACGTTTCTATTAAGGGTACACATGAAGGAAGCAAAGGTGCTGATGTCACATTGTGGCACACAGTGCATAGTGTTCAGCAGTGAGCAGCAAAAAAGGTGAAAACAAAAGAGTCATTTTTCTGCAGTTGAACATAATTCAGATGGTGTAAGTTTAAATAAAATCGTGTGTCGTACCTTACAGTTGTCCAAAACGAGGGCTGTTTGTTGACATTCCAACTCTTGCTAAATTCCACAGGACATAATTCGGACAAAATTGAAGTTGTTTTCCATCCTGCACCCTCTCCCTCAAAGGTTCTGGCATAAAGTCCAAGATTATGTCTAGTCAAATGTAGTACTGCAGAAATCACCAGCCAATGGATTGTTGTGTCTCTGGTTGAAATTGGCACTAGATTTTTTTTTAAATAAGACTGTTAGGTGCCGATTGTTGTATGGGTCAGTGCAAACAGTCCCTCGTCTCATTGGAAATTTTGAAAGGTGTTTATAGAGACGAAGGATAAAAATATTGTTTCAAAAATATTGAGGAACAGAATACAGTAGGTAAGAATACCAATACTTTAATATAGTTGTATTAAATATAATTTTTAGTAAATGTAATATATATTAGTTATTAAAGTAATTTTAGGTTTTAGTGTTATTAGTTTAATTGTTTTAAGTTTTTAGTATAGTCTGTAATTTTTAATGTGGAATTAAGTTTTTTCACATTTATTAAGGAATTTATAATTTAGTAGTTGGTTGGGTTTGAAGAAGAATAATGTGGGAAGTTAATTAAATGATAAATTATTGTGTTTATTTTACATTTATGTTAATTAAATATTTAACTAGTAAATAATTATAAAGCTATTTATTTCATTCAGTTGGTATTTTAAATATTTCAGTGTATTTTGTGATTTCTAACGTGTAATTTTATTTATAACTACTAATTTATAATTTAGTAGAGGGCTGTAATGTTTATAGGGGATAGGGTGGGAAGTTATTTACAATATACATTTTTATACTGTTTTAATTGATTTTATATGTTAAATAAATATTTAATTTGACTTATTTAAATTATTTAAGTGTATTTTGTGATTTTTATTGTATATTTTATTTTTTGATAGTTTAATTACTAATTTATAATTTAGTTATGGTTGCTGTGTTTGGATGGGAATAGGATGGTAGTTATTTAAATTATATTTCCTTTACAAATTCATTTTTTAATGGTAATGAAATATTGAATTGGTAGATTATATCAATTATTTAAATGATTATTTCATATGTAAATTATTACATATTCTGCTCCTAAATATTTTGACACATTATTGTAGTAGTTTACACACAAAGTACAATATTTTTGACATGATATTCTGTTATAACGATACTATCATACTCGATATTGTGTCAAATACCAGTTTCTGGCACTATTCAGAGAAGCCACTGCTGCACTGGCTGTGCTCATCTCTCTCTCTTTCAGGCTCCTTCTGCTCAACATGCCATGTGGCAACACTGGAGGCATTTCACCCTTTCTCAACAATATCTGAACTTCCACAAGGATTTAATTTGTCGCCAGCAACCATTCATAAATGTTGACACACTGTTCCCATCCCGAACCACTTTCACAATAAAGCACACATACCCTCCACTTCCTCCCCTGGCAACTTCTTCAACATCATGCTCTTCTCTGTCTGTTCAGTTTTTGGTTTTCCTCTTAGAAGTTTCCCCCATCCATTAGACAACTCATTTATCCACATTATGATCATAGTACTGTCAACTAGCCCACACCCACATTTACCCTATCTAAATGCAAACTCTTCATGAAAACAGTCTTTTTTGACAGTCAGGATTTATCTGCTCTTCCATGCTCATTTGATGGTTTTCTGGCCAGTGACTTTAATACATTTTGTCACACTCCACATTTTCTTCCATACCACATAAGCCCTTTCCCTCCAAGCCTTCAATCTGTTTATCCTATGACTGGCTGTACTGATAATACACATCATTGACTTGTTCAACACACATGAACACCTCTATCTGAGGGAAAAATCAAATAGAGCTTTTCATCAACTACGATATTGCAATTAACACCCTCAACTTCACACCGAACCAAGCCAAGTCTGCAGAATGCTAGACCCTCCTCTATTCCCTACATTCTGTAGTTGACAATTTTTCTACTTTTATCCTCCTCTAATGCCAAGACCATCCACACCATTCCATCATGCTTCCCCCCATTTTTATACACCCCTTCATTAATCTGTGCCACAGTCCTCCATTTTCCACATCCTATAACTTCTCACTAGCACTTCATATGTTCATTGCTCATACCTTTTTTGCTTTGTCTAACTCATTACCACTCAAACCATGACACCACTTTCTTCAATCCTGATTCAGCAACCCACTGGCCATTCAATAACTTACTTCAAACAGTGATGCTGAATTTAACCCAATCTCATTTCCCATCAATATATCCCCCCCTACTATCAGAAAGATTGGCATCTGCTTGTAAAGTCATATGGCTATCTTCCTTCATCTTAAAATTCTCTACCAGCTTCTACCACTTTCTCAACAGATGCAAGGTCTGCTTCTACTACTCATATTACACTAAAAAAAACCCTTCCTAAGGCACTCATCCTAAGGAAGTTGGACTACTTAAATTTCCTCTACTTGGTCTCTCACAGTACCACCTAACTCCCTTTGATGAGGTAATTAGTATCAGCAACTAAATGATATCGAACCAATCAATTCCCAATCTACTCCCCCTTAAAGTGACCAGCTGGGATGCTCTATGACCCAACCAGACCCTTCAAAAGTGCCGCACACCAATCTATAAATTTATTCAGAGCCTGCCCCTTACTCAGCCAGATCCTCAGCATCTCTTGCCACATGCACACCTCTGTACTCAGTCACTAGTATGGCTGAATACTCAGTACCCCCTTGTTCCAGATTTCTCTGTTTCCGTTCTAGTACCTTGCAGTGGAAAGAGTAACCGTTATGGATTTGGTCTTAGCTTCCGAGCATAATTTCATAATAGCCCTTAAGCACTATATCTTGTTGTATGAGGGATGCAATCATGATATTTGCCATCCTCGAAGCACAACTTCCACTAAGGGAACTGGATATGCCAGCTCAAAAATGTGACTGCCAAGGGTCAATGCTATCTTTTTGTAAATAAACTGGTATGAAATAATATAAATGTTGTTTACCACACTGTAACTTTCCAGTTTTCTCCCTCCATTACCCACAACCTCCCTCTTACCACGGTTTGTGAGAGAACTACTCACTCATGTTTTATGCTTGACCCTTTATCTTTGAACAACCTTTCTTTCAGAACAGCTCAATACACAGATCCATGAAAAAAGCAAGTATTATATACATTTTTCATCACTAAATAATGGTAAAAAATATTTTATTGGGCTTCACTAGGGTTGTACAGTATGTGGATTAAAATAACAATGATACTGCTGTAAAATAATGGGAGCAGTGAGTCCTGGTGGGTTAAATATTACAATTAAATTGTTTAGAAGTATGAATTAAATCGTTCAGATGTATAATTGTGCAGATGCCTTAAATAATTACCACCACAAGGCAACTTTCTTAACAATAAATAATTTACAAATATTTAATTAGTTCATAGCATGGATGGTTCACATAATTGAAATAACCAGAGCATCCATTATATCTACCATTTTATACTGGACTAGTGCAATTTAGGCTCCATCCCTACACGTCACAGACATGCCCTTTTGCACTTACATGTGACAATAGATTTATAGTGTGCCATAACTTTATTAACTTGTGTGAACATTTAAAAGCATTAATGAAATGTATTCACTGTAGAAACTAGTGTGCACAAATGTTCAGTTTAACATAAAGACATGTATTTTGTATTCACGTTTGCATTTATACCTTGCCACTTTTGCATATGTTCTGAACGTTACTTTTGAAAGTGTAATCATGTATGCTTTTATTTCACGTTTGCATTTGTTTTTGAGTTACATGTGCACTAGTTTAACCATGTATTTGAAGTTTATGTTTAAATGCTTAGTTAAAGTTAGCCTGACAAAAGGCCTTAATTTTGAAATATATTTTGTTCAGCAAGTTTGTTCTTTTCCTTTGCAGGTCCGTTCTCAAATTTTCATTAGTTAGAGAAAAGGAGTACTGTTGTCTGTTCTAGTTTCTTGATAGTGAGGCCTGCGAAGAGACATCTTAGCAAGAAACTTGAAGACCTAATGAGTAGATGAATCCTCCTATTCATCGCGTATCAGGAATGGAGAATATTCAAGGTTACAGTAACTGTCCAAGTGATGTGGGATGGGAAAGTCTGATAATACTGC
Organism: Calotriton arnoldi; assembly: GCA_963921515.1. NCBI lineage: Eukaryota > Metazoa > Chordata > Amphibia > Caudata > Salamandridae > Calotriton > Calotriton arnoldi. The sequence continues at coordinate 1,212,834 of CAWUFW010004547.1, read as the reverse complement.
AAATGCACAGAAGAGAATTGATTAGTTCCTGGTGGTGTGAGAAGAGATAGGATTGTTGACGTTTTACTGGTTTTGATTAGTGCTCACACTGTTAGAAGTTAAGGCAGATCCCCTCACATTTTGAGGGGTATAGACCTCTCTGCTTCCTTTATTCTTGCAAGTATGAAGCTTCATGCTAACCACTTATTCCAAATCTGAAAGACTTCGACTGGAGTCTTTACTATGCTGACACCTTATTGCATTCTGAATTTTCTTGAGACCTTATTTTACAAACCATCCTTATTCTAGACTCAGAGCCTGCATTAGATGATTTTAGAACTTATTAATGTCTAGGCGAGAAAATCTAAGTTTCTTTAAGGAACACCTTGTATTGCTGTGGTTGTTATTATTTCATATCTCATTCTACTGAGATTGAACCATTTGAGATATTTCAGCTTGTCAGCTGTAATCCTGCATCTTTTTAATATTCTTTTGATAAGCATATATACTGGTCTGATTATTAATTAGTAATAAAACTACGTAACTTCAACCTTTTATTTCTGGTCCTTATTGTGGGCCCGAATGGACTTCACAAAAGTTGAATTGTTTTATTATTGCTAAATCCCTTTGCATCTTAGTCAACTTAAAAAGAGCCATCAGATGAAAGATTATAAATCATGCTCCTGAGCGCTGTCAATGCAATGCATATGATACAGTGCCCAAGTGATTACACTATGTAACAAATAAAGTGATGTTTGGTGAAACAGACACATATCTGAAGATAGTTTTGCCTGACAAATACATAAAAAGTCAGAAGTAAGAGTTAAAAGAGTTACTAACTTAAAGTGTTTTAGTATAACTAATTGGCACTAAAACATAGTGCGTCAACAACATTTTGATCTTCCAAAGGTATTTGGGGGGGGTCTTCATCAGGAATGAGGACAGGGTCACTAGTGGGCAGCAGCGCTCTACCATAGATCTTGGGAGGTGTTCAGTCAACCTGTATTAGTATCAGGGACTGACTGAGGTATTTAACTGAAAAATAAGAAAAGAAAAGAGTGCGGTGAAACCGTCTACAATTTTGCTATTGAAACCCAAATCAGAGAAGCTGGACACGGTCCCTGTCACAGGTGACGACAGTGCCCTAATCCAGGGCAGCCACATTAAATAACCAGCAATTGTAAAATGGACATGCTGTTGTGCAGGAGGTAGGGCGAGGTGGACGTTTTTAAGTAAAGGGTTCAGGAGTTTGAAGAGGATGGAGCATGAGACAGAGACACTGGCTAGAATGATAGAAGTGTGTGTGACCCATTACACTAAGCACTGACCACTTATTGATTGTAAAACACATGAAATGTGAAACAGGGATTCCGTAACTTCATACCATGTGCCCTGCTTACTCGTGTTTCTGTGACTATGGAAGAGTTTTGCAGTCACAGGGGCCAAGTCTTAAAAGTATTTGTGAATGCTCACCTGTAGGATTCCTCCTTTTTAGAATTGAGACATGTGACAGCCACAGTTTTCCAGGTGTACTTGCAGGAAACGTTTGCGAATTGCCAACAACGCCCAAGTGAAGGCAGGTCTGCATGCAGAATTGTTCATAGAGTACAATTGCAAATTCAGAAAAGGCCTTTTGCTTTATTGCAATTGCACTTGTATTTATTTTTATATTTTTTCTCCACAGGGAAAATGAAAATATTTTTACTCTGAAGAATTGCCTTCTCTGACATTTCTTCTATGTGGGGGTGCTCCTTGCCCATTCCCACAAAGGAAAGAAGGGGCTTTTTTTACCCCGCCCTTGACAGAGGTAAATGTGCAACCATTTCTAGTGTAGAAAAGAGCTGAGAGAAAGGTTACAAATAGTCACTAATTCAGACATTTGTGGTCAAACACAAACTTTCCAGGACACAACTGGCCTGAAACTTCCAGTCCACACCCTTGGGAAAACATATACAGCCAAGGAATATTAGATAAGGTGTGGAAGTATTATTTGTGAGGAAATAATCCTAAATTTACCTATAATTTTTATTGATACATTATCTACCCAGCTCAGAAGGACTGAAGACTATGATGGTCCTACTCTTTTCATAGTCCAAACTTCTGGCCTGCACATCAACATGTATGTCTGAGGTAATCATTTAACTCACTAAGCCATCCTATCAGCTTATAAAATGTTTCTGATTGCAAGCCCCTGTTTTGAGAATAGAAAAAAAATTTTTACACTTGTAAAAAGGCTATATGCCCACAGCGCCCAGATACCCCTAGGGGTTGCGCTTTACAAATGCTGTTTGATTGATTGAAAAGTCCAGTTTACATGTACATGTTATCTTTAAGAATATAGTTTTTGAAGGCACTCACAGGCCCAGTTTTAATATTTTTCACAAAAGTAAGAACATCTCTTTTTCTATAAGTCTTCCTTTATTATCTATTCACAGTCCTCTTCAGCTACATAGCTTGGTATACGAAAGAACTGGGGCCAGATGTACGAAGCATTGTACAGATGGGCCTTTTGTGACTGGTAAAATGCTTTTTGGCATGTACCAACCCTATTTTGCGTGTCGGTAACCTATTAGGGCATGTTAAGGGTGTCCCTTTCTAATAGCGAGCCACACTGGTATGTAGGAATATTTTGCGACTGGGAATGCAGACGCAAAACATTTGCAGTTACCAACAACTTCAAATTGGTGGTAACCCATTCGCAAACGGGAAGGGGTCCTAAGGACCACTGCCTGCTCTTAAAAAATGAAAAGATAGTTTTGAATTTTTATTTTTTAAATGCATCCCATTTTCCTTAAAGGAAAACGGGCTGATTTAGATAAAAAAAATGCTTTTCTAAAAAGCAATCACAGACATGGTGTTCTGCTGACCCCACAGGCCACCATCCCTGTGAGTTACATAACAATAGGGTATACCCAGTACACAGCTGGACCTCGGCCAGTAATAGTACAACAACAAGTGGTCCAATTGACCGATAAACTTCAAGAAAAAACACAAACTGGGGAAACACCCAACAAATATACAATTGAACAATGACCAGGATATCTTGGTTATGCAAAAGGTTTATATTATGAATTAATCAAGTATTTACAATATCAACCGTTGCTCCAAAGTGAAAAAGGTGAATAAAGTGCTCCAGGTAGTGCTCATGAAGGGATGGGGATGTGACATTAAAAGTAAAAATAATTACAATATTTACAAAGATGAGAACGACCTGTCTAACAATGTATCAAAGGACTGACTAAACATCCCAAGTAATGAGATGCAGTGAATGAATATTCAATTCTCCGCTTCTGGGCTGAATGGATAAGTACAGGTCAGAATACAATTAAAGTTGACGTTTCGGCCCCTGAGATTAGAGGAAGGCAATTCATTCTTTACAGCGGGGTCTTCCTCTGGACAATTGAAGGAGCAACCTACAAGGTAGGTAAGAATGCCATCAATAATTATACAAAGTGAGTGGAGAGTGTATGACTGCAAGAACATGGCAACATAGGCTCATCTCAGTATAACACTGCCAGGTCGACAGTGGAAAAGTAGTAGATTGGGTTCAGTCGCTCCAGGTGCAGAAAATTGAAAGGCACTGAACATACAGAGTGGAACTGAAAAGTAAATAAGGGATGGCAGTGCTCAGTAAAATAGTAAACAAGGAACCTACACTTAAATAACCAATGCTCACTGCTTAGGAGGCTTTACAGCAATTGGCAAAAGATAGCAAGCCTTGGATACACTAGGCATTGAGGGACGAGTCAAACAGGAGTACATTCAAACTCATAAAGTCGACGTAGTGCAGAATAAATCAGCGTATTTCTGAGGATTAAAATAGAAAGCCATTAGGCAATGGAAAGTCTAGTGCATATGCGCATTGTAACGACCAATGTTAAGTATTGTCTTAAGATAATATTGCAAATGTAGAACGTATGCGCATACTAATGACCTATGTTAATTTATGTCTCCGAATAATACTACAATTGCAGGGTTGAGGCAGACGGGCAAACAGGGGGCCACGGCTCCTGTGAGCATCAATCAGAAGGAAGCGTCTTGTATCTAAAGGAGTGCTACAGGCGGGTTTGAAACCAAAGTAATCATGTGCTTGAATAAATGAGAAGCGCAGGATCAGCGTCTTGCGTGTAAGCGAGCGCCCAAAATTATGTCAAAGCTTTTGTGGGCTTAAGTACCAACCACCGTATAAACAGAATGACCACATTTATACTGTTGAGATACGGATGGTTTAATCGGAGGCGCAGGGCACAATAGAGGAGCCATCGCGCATCAAGATATCAAGTATCGCGCTTACCTAATGGAAGGAAATAGATCACAAGGGGTGCCTTGCGTCCATACTTGAAAAAGAAGCAGTCATGCATCAAAATTACAAGCATCGCGCTTACCTAGTAGATGGATCACCAAAGCAGTCTCGCGTCCGTGGGAGCGCCCGGTAAATGAGACCTAATTAAGCCACTGTGTTGACGTGCACACAATGTCCGAAACGTGCAGAGGGCAGCAGCTAGATGCATCGCACAACAATTTGCATCACCATAGCTACCAAAACGCCACGCACGGATGATGATTCAGCACTTCTTAGAGATACTCGGAAGAGATTGTTTTTAAAAAAAAAAAAAAAATTGGGAAATGCAGGGAGGAATTGGATTGGCACGTTGTGTTTGCAACATAGGGGAAGCCTCAGGAGAAACTTGCACAAGAGCTGCAAATGGTGTTTTGTGACCGAACATTACAATAGTCTTGTACAACCCAATGATAATGATTTAGCACTCTTAGTGTACATGGAGATACTACGTGAAAAAGGACTGTAATGAAATTTGTAAGTTCCATAGTGGGGAATTGATTTGGCACGCATGTCAACAGAGGGGAGCCTCACGGGTATTGTAGAACCGAACATTACAACAGTTATGTACAACACAATGACAACAATGAATAGTTGGAAAACGAAGCAAACCAAGCAATTCAAAAACAAGTTAATAGCGACAAGACAGCAATTGGCAAAATAAAACGTACATAGTCAGTGCTATCACAGAAGGGAGGGTATACAAGTAGGCAATTGAAGGTGTGTGTTAGTTATATACATCATGAGGACAGCAATGAAACACGAAGAGTAAATAATACGCAACTAAGGAGCCAAACAACAATGTTTGCGAAATTAATGACAAGACAACAATGGCAAATTAAAACATGCAAAGTGTATGCAGTAACGGGAAATTAAGATATGTAAATAGACATAAAACATAATGCATCACTACCATACATGTAACCAGTATGATGTATTCAGTGAATGGGGGATTATACTAGTAAACCCACAAAATTGGGAATGCAGAGATTAAAGAGACGTAGTGGGCAAGTTGGAAAGTCATCACATCCAAACTCAGCACACAAAGTTTACAGAACTGTCTACTCATAGGTAAGTGTGATTGCACAAGGACCTGTAAAATGTACAAAGGTCAGCCCATGGTCAGTAAGGGTAACTGTCTCACAATTTCCTCCTGTTCATTGAGACGATGTTGGACCGTGTCCAAGTAATGCATCCACTTGCATTCACGTAAATTCATGATGTCCGTAATACTGCCACCCCTAGGGCCCAGTGTAACATTTTCTAGGACAACCCATCTGATTCTATCTACAGAGTGGTGAAGTGACTGAAAATGTTCAACTAAGGGAGCCCCTGGAACTCTACACGGTACCCTACTGCAATGTTGAAGATTGCGAGTCTTGACCTTCTGACTGATTTGACCAATTTATAGCAGACCACATGGGCACGCAATCCCTTAGATCACATTTGTGCTGTTGCAATGAGCGCGTTCCTTAAGTGTGATGGAAAAATTGTTGTGTGTAAACATCCTAGTGTCGATGGTGAGGCCACAGGCTTTGCAATGGCCACCTTTAAAGTGGCCCACAGTGGGAGGTAGGTTCCACAAGGTGCGCAAGGAGGGTTGTGTGGGGACTTTCAAAAAGGACTGGACCACATGATCCCTAATGCTTTTGCCCCTCTTAAAGGAATGCATCGGTGGTTCAGTAATGCCTAGGTCATTAGAGATTAATTTCCAGTAATGGTTGACTATCCGTCTGATGTCATTACTATGTGTGCTGTAGGTGGTGACATAGATCATTCGCTCCAAAGAGTTGTCATTGCAGGATTTAGCTTCAAGTAAGGATTCCCATGGGTTGTACCAATCTCCTTTCCGAGCCTTCTTCAATAGAGATTTGGGATATCCTCTCTCTCTGAGTCTTATCAAGAGGTCCTCAGACTCCTTAAAATAATCCTATCTGAGGGTACAGTTTCTGCGAATTCTGAGAAATTGGCCGAAGGGCAAATTATCCCTGAGACCCCTGGGGTGATGGCTGCTGTAATGGAGAAGTGTGTTCCTTCCAGTGCCCTTTCTATACAGTGTAGTGTAAAGCTGATCGTTGGCTACTTTGATAGCGATATCAAGAAAGTTGATGGAAGAAGAACTATGTTCAATAGTAAATTGAATATCTGGTGATCTCTGGTTCAGCCAGCTATGGAAAGTCTCGAGATCAGTAGCACTGCCAGTCCAAATTAAAAGAACATCATCTATGTAGCGCTTCCACAATGTGAAAGGATCACGTAAAGGGTTAGTATCACAAAAGATGAATTTATTTTCAAAGTAGTCCACGAAAAAAATAGCCAATTTGGGCGCAAAGCTAGCGCCCGTCTCAACACCTTTCGTTTGGAGAAAAACTGTCACTGTCACATCCCCATCCCTTCACGAGCACTACCTGGAACACTTTTTACACCTTTTTCAGCAACCGTTGATATTGTGAATACTTGATTAATTCATAATATAAACCTTTTGCATAACCAAGATATCCTGGTCATTGTTCAATTGAATATTTGTTGGGTGTTTCACCAGTTTTTGTTTTTCCTTGAGAAGCTTATCAGTCAGTTGGACCACTTGTTGTATGTACCATCCCTGTGAGTGCAGGCCATTCCAAATGGGTCGCAAAACAAGACCTACCTCATGAATATTAATGAGGTAGGTCTAATTGCGACCCATTGGGAATCGCAAAATGTGTCTAAGGCACATTTTTACATGGGTGTTTGAGATTTCCTAATTGCGAATCGCTAAATTTCGCAATTAGGAAATCACAAACTGACTTTTTGTACATCTGGCCCCTGGTCTCAGGTCTGGCATGTAAATGCCCTAATATTATATACATCACAAGAAAGAAACCTACAAAATTCTATATACCCTTAGTAAGGACTACTTTTTCCACAAGTCATTACAGTGACTCTTTACAGCAGAGCTTGGAGACAATCTGGGCAATTGTAGCGCTACACTTTCAGTGATTCATTCATTCAGGCATTTATCAATTTTCACTTTCTTCCTTGTTTTGTTTACTTTTTTTTCTATGTCCTTCAGTTGTTTGCTTCATTTATTTTATTCAGAGTAGACCTAAACGAACACAATAAGGTGTTGTTTAAAACCCGCTGTAAAGACGGGGTGTGAACAAATTGTGACGGGGGTAAAAACCTGGCTGTTCCAAAACAGTTATCCAATTAGGTGCAGTGGAGAGTAGAGCATGATGGTATTATTATCCACAAGTCCACCACTTATATATCTTGCAATGCTCTGCCACAATCAATTCATAAGTGAACAATTCACCATGACATGATCGGAACACCCACCGAAACCCGTGAATAACACCCAGAACTTCCTAAAAAGGCCAGACTACTGACTCAGCCCCCCCCCCAAAAAAAAGCACAACAACCAGAGCACCTCTACACAACCACCTGGAGCAAGGAAGGTATGTGGTATGTGGACATGTGACTTCCCTCAGTGCTTTAGCAAAGCTACAAGACTGCTGCAGTGCAACCGAAGCACTCCAGCAAACCTCACTCATGACATCCAACATATCTCACAGAGGCTAGCTGTGAACCCACACTTTACCAAACGAATGCCCAACATGCAGAGTATCCTGTTGCACAACCAGAGGCAGGCAATGTGTGGACTCCTCGGTGGTACGAAGCACTATGCAAATGCAACAATACAATTCCGGTATTAACTGCAGTTCGCAATTACTTGTGCCATCAGATAAGAGAAATGCCATCAAAAAAATCCGAGACACTATTTGCTCCCCCGAATGGTATATATCTATTTTTATTACATTTTGTTCTATTCGTAGTCAATTTCACTTCAGATATTGAAACAATTATATTATCTTTTTCCAGATGAAAAGTAGATATTGTGTCTGTCAATTGAAAGCGTGGCTTGGACCAAAGTAAAAATACTCCTCACGCCTTTACCCTTCCACACTGCTGCAATGGGATCCAGGGAGAAAACTAAATACAAAATAACAAAGACAACTGTTGAAGGACACAAAACAATCGCATATACGATTGGGCATAATTTGCAAAGTCATTTACAAGAAGAACACATTCTAAAGACATGTCTAATCCATCCAAAGGGTGATCATTAGAGAGTTTGCAACAGAAAGATTTTCTAATGTCCTCAAAGAAGGTCCAGTGAGTACATCCCTTGCATTTCACTGTAGTTGGGTTTAGCATATTTTAGGCGAGCATCAACCACATTCTATCTAGATTGTTCGTTCCGAGAAGTAAAGGATTAACCCTCACTCTGAACAACATGAGATCACGTTAGCGGAAGCTCGGTGAGCTGGCTGAAAAAATTCAATCTGAATGATCAGTCTCCATGGCAACCACCCATCGCGCGGTGGGTGAGGATATGTAAATATACAGCTTGAACACTCACAAAAGACAGAGGCAAGATATCAATTCAGCACACACCCAAACAAAACTCAGAGGCTCTTTTAAAATCATGGTTAAACATTTTAGAATTCCGTGCCACGTAAACGCGTTTACTGCGCCAAAAAGGAATGGTGCCGAAGTCGTAATGCAAAATGGCAAAGGAGTCATGGTGGGCAGCAGGCCCTATGCATTCATTTATTCCTTACCAGGGTTTGTGTGCTGTGACTCGCATACACAAAGCCACTGAGCACAATCACACGCACTGCGACGCACACCTGGTAACTCAGAAGGGTCCTGGTGGTCCCTCCTTTCTGTCTGTCGGTGCGCGCACATCTGACAGCTGTGACACATATTTTATAAAGGTTAAACAAACAGGAATGAGATGAAGCTGGTACACAAGGGCCAGATTTATTCCATTTTTACAGAAAGCAACGAAGCATCCAAAGTTGGTGATCTGCGCAAGGGGGAGAGCAGCAGGGTCCTGTTTATGAAATATGGCTGCTCTCGTCCCCTGAGCTGGCAGGCGAACAGGCTGCCTAGCGCCTCAGTGCGAAGGTGTGCAAGGTGTGTGCATGATTATAGCATAGGCTTTGTTTTGGAAACATATCCTTCTAGTACAAAATCCCATGCGTAAACAAACAAAACATTTGGTTGTGTCCTATACAGTGCAGTACACAAGATATTTGGTAACTAGTTGGCGAAATAAAAACATTTCTTCAACTTTATGCCTGCCTTAAGGAGGTGTTATCTTTTGATTCAAAGCTTGAGCTAACAATTTTAGTAATCAGACATTGCACAAAAACCATGGGTGGTTGTGCTGGGACATCCGAGTAGGACTCATGGAATGCCAACTTGATGGAAAGCAGTGCAAATCATTACTTGTGCTAAAGCATGGGCACTTTGCTAACGCAAAAACAAATTGTGCAGAAAAGTAAATACTATAACAAGGCTTTGAGCCTCTTTGTCTGACTTTGCAACAGCACAAAGCCTGAATAAATCTGCCTACAGATGTTCGCTCTGCTGGGCAGTGTTTTATCCTTTGGAATCCCAAATTAAGTGCTCTGCACCTGGGCAATGTAAACAGTATCCATAAATAGTACTGCAGCATGCTCTGTTTTCACAGTGGTCAGAAAAGCTCAGCAAAATCCCCTATTCCCTCTTCACTCCATCTCACTGAGGGAATGCATGTAAAGCACCTCCTTACAGATAACTGAGGATGACTGAGGACTAGGGTTGGGCGGAACTTGTGGAATTGGGTTCCGTGAAATTCCGTGGAGTTACATAAAAACTCTGCGACTTCCGCAGAGTTTCGCCAATAGGCGGAAATAGGCACATTGCTCTGCTCGCACTGTGATGTAGCGCTGGGAGTACGTTCCACGCTTAAAAATCAGTGCACAAGGCACCACTCAACGTGCCAGAGAATGCTTGAATTGATTTTGCAGCAGCTCGAGTAGATTTTCTACTCAAGCGGCAGCCTTCAGACCATGAACGGTTGTGACCATCTGCGACCGCCTACATTAGTAAAAACTCACTGCATGTCCTCCTAGCAACCGGAAATAATGCTATGGGATAGCAAATCTCACTCGCGCTCACCAACTTACAGTTCTGGAGACACATGCAAGAAAAGAATCGGCCATACGGCAATTGGCGGACTTTGAACAGAACTCTGTGTTACAAGAGTAACTTTAAGTCACCAAAATCCCCCAATTCTGCCAGCGGAAAAGAATATTCCACCTACCCCTATTGTGGACCCTACCAAAGCAAGGGTGGATCTGTGACTTACAAAACAGTGTTTATAAGCAATGTCCTGCACAACTCCACTGGCTATCCTGCCACTCGATGCACTGTGCAAGTCAGGAACAACATGCACTCTTTGTGTCTTTTGCTGCATGAGACTCCTTTAGATTCTACAGTCATGTGAGTTTTATCTGGGGTGATTTACTTCTTAGACACTCTTGGTCACTGTGTGTTTTGCAGTAGACGTTGAGTTCTGTTTCTTTATTTGGCTGACTTTCATGTTCTGAGAGATTGTCTCTCACTTAGTGAACCCTTCTGGGGTACTGAGTCTTGCTCAACACAACTTGTTGAATAAAAGGACGCAGAGCTGTCACCTACACCATTACACATGGTGGAATGCTTTATCAATTGACCCGCTCCTCACCACTCTCTGCAAGAGCCTCTGCCACAGTGGAACACCACCCTGAGGCAATCCAGGTAGTCCAGTGTGATGCATGGGCCTGAAACAATTTTCGGTCGGGCGATATTTTTTTGTTTATTGTTTGAGCATAGGGAGGATAGATTGCAGATCAGTGGCGGCTCCTCCGTAATGGCAGAGGAGCGCCCCCCCACTACAGATGAAAAATAAAACCATTTTATGATTTTATGATCATTTTATTTTTCACTGACAGACGATGCTGCAGAATCTAGGGCGGGGTGGGGCTGGGCTACCCTCTATGGACAGACAGCAACACTGGAAGTGCACGTCAGTTTGGCTGGCCAACTTAGGACGGTCAAACTGACATGCACACTTAGATTTCTCCAGCCCAGCTGTATTGTACAGCCACGTGGAGAAAAGACACAGGCTCAATCCCTTAGTGAACGCCTAACCAGGCTGCTCGGATCAATCCTGGTGCTGCTCTCATGCTGGGTAATAGCATGAGAGCAGTGTCTGGATTGGGTGGGGAGTCTGGGAGCCTGTGCTGGCCCATGAACTTCTGGGAAAAGATGAGCACTGAGGCGGCCGGCAGCAGGAACGGCAGCTAGAGCGGAAGGTATGTGCTTTTTTGAAATTATTATTTCCCCACCACTTTATTTTGGCAGCAGCCGCCGCAGTTGCAGATCAAAAATAATTCAAGTTCCTTTCACTCCTTTGATTGATAACTTTTCCTCTATACTACACATAACAATGCGATACCTCTTTGTTCCACAATTCATACACATCATCTACAAACAGCAGCTGTTCCACACCATTACCAGGGCAGTCTGTCTCGTGTTTCACTATATTAAGAAGACCCCACTTTCCTCTCTTTCAGCCTCTGTCTAAATCCCCTTTGCAGTCAGACATGACCAGCTGTTGATCACGCGCCCAATTAACCAATGATAAATTGCCCTTGTTTTGCTTTAAAGATTGTTCGTGACACACTCTTGTCTTGTGTCCCACACCTGCTGGTATCTCTCATAGAGCATTGTTCTGCAATACATGCACATATTCTAAATATACTCTGGACATTGATTTATGCTTTTTGTTATTTTATCTAAGTGTTCCAGGGAAAATCCATTCAGGAGTCTTCCTAGTATCCCTCTGAAACGAAACTCCAGTATAATCTCGTCACAAATCAAGTGGCTTGTGAAGTCCGCAAGCATCCCTGGAGCAGCTGATTTTCAATTGTTTTACTAGCCCGTAGGGACTCAGTATAAAACTTTGATGTTCTATCATCTCTTCTGTCTGCACATCAAACTGGACTTCTACGGATTGCGGCAAGTATGGCAATAACAGAACACTTGCCCAGAAAATGTTGGAAGCATACCTTCGGCTAGTTAAATTTTAAATCTGGCTCCTAATGTCTTGCTGAAATTCTTTTATGTATTCTGGCTATTGTCTTGCTGAAATGCCAAAAGGAGATTCCAGCTCAAACTGGAATGCATCAGTAGGTACTAGATATCTTTATATACTATTATTGCCGCAGCTACTTTCACTAAACGCTCACACTCGCACGATCTGGTTTTACTTGTTGAGACTGTTGTAATTTGTTCCTTACCTATTTTAACTGATTGTATTCGTATTTATATGTCAGTAGATCGCTATTAATTGCTGCTTTCAGTCATCTTTTTAAAAACTTTATTCATCTTTTTAAAACTTTTTACGGTACTGTAATTCGAATTTGAATTGTACATACGAACAAACACACGATAACTTAATCTGCTCACCGGCTGGGAAGCAGTTTTTGCACGCGCACTTTCCCTGGGTGGGTTCTTAGTGTTCTGCACCTACATCATTTCCGGGAGCGCCGGAAATACTCTTGGGCGGGAAGTCGGTCAGCGATCTAGATGCTGACTACCGGGGGATTCAAAAGCATGGCCGCAGCGCGGATGCGCGCAGCGGGCGCGCTGCCGGATGC